>JBBGZY010001940.1:1205000-1740000 GCA_037952925.1 Lithobates clamitans
ACTTGCTTCCCTCTGTTGCAACTTTAACTCCAGGTTTATATATATATAGACAGAGAGAGAGGGAGGGAGAGGGAAAAGAGAAATTTAAAAAACCTCCAAAATAGTTTTTAAAAATTAATTAAATTTAACAATATAATAACATTATATAAAATAACATAAATAATATTATTTTAATAATAAAAATGTCTAGAGAGAGAAATATTTGTATTATTACAATAATATTAATTACTTTAAGTACGTTTGTACATTTATTACATTTTATTCACTATTTTAAACAATATTGTCATTTTTTCCCCCTTTTTTCTTCATGTATATTTCTATAGATCTCTATTTTCTCTCTCTCTCTGATGTTTTTCAGTTCTGATGATTTTAGGTCATGTAGTGTAAATGAGTCCTAATACTATCAGGCCCCCTTCACCTCCACAGTGCATAGCGGCACTCCGGTCTTCCAGAGGTTCTCAAAGTCGTTGTAGCTTTAGCTTTATTTTATCGCTTTATATATCACCAATATCTGTTTTCATGTCAGGGCACACCTACTGGGACGACCACAATGACATACAGATCTCACACTGATTCAGGGGCAATAACAAGGACATCGATCTTTAATGGCTGTAAAGACACAGAGAGGGTGTATAATAGTGACATTCATCTTTCAAAACTGTTTTAAAAAATAAAGGCTCCCCCACAGAGGCAAGAGCCATCACTGGTATCTGCTAAAGCTCTTCACCATTTTTATGCTGTTGCTGTGCAGTTAGCTAGAGATTGTAAAGGATCGTTTTTTTATTTTTGTTATGCTTACCTGCTCTGTGCAAGAGTTTTGCACAGAGCAGGCCCCGATCCTCCTCTTTTCGGGTGTCCCGGTGGCGCTCCTGACTCCTCCTCTTCTGGGGTGTCCCGGTGGCGCTCCTGACTCCTCCTCTTCTGGGGTGTCCCGGTGGCGCTCCTGACTCCTCCTCTTCTGGGGTGTCCCGGTGGCGCTCCTGACTCCTCCTCTTCTGGGGTGTCCCAGTGGCGCTCCTGACTCTTCCTCTTCTGGGGTGTCCCAGTGGCGCTCCTGACTCCTCCTCTTCTGGGGCGTCCCGGTGGCGCTCCTAACTCCTCCTCTTTTGGGGTGTCCCAGTGGCGCTCCTGACTCCTCCTCTTCTGGGGCGTCCCGGTGGCGCTCCTAACTCCTCCTCTTTTGGGGTGTCCCAGTGGCTCTCCTGACTCCTCCTCTTCTGGGGTGTCCCAGTGGCGCTCCTGACTCTTCCTCTTCTGGGGTGTCCCAGTGGCGCTCCTGACTCCACCTCTTCTGGGGTGTCCCGGTGGCGCTCCTGACTCCTCCTCTTCTGGGGTGTCCCAGTGGCGTTCCTGACTCCTCCTCTTCTGGGGTGTCCCAGTGGCGCTCCTGACTCCTCCTCTTCTGGGGTGTCCCAGTGGCACTCCTGACTCCTCCTCTTCATTGGGTGCCCCCACATAGAGACGCTTTCCATTGAGGGGGGGCACTCGTGAGGGCACGCTCCATTGACACAAACAGCAGGACTTGCCCCCCCGGCGCCCGTGTCACTGGATTTGATTGACAGCAGTGGGAGCCAATGGCTCCCGCTGCTATAAATCTATCCAATGAGGACCCGAGACAGCGACTGGAGCTGCTGGGCTCATCACTGGAACGATCGGGTTCAGGTAAGAAAAAGGGGGGCTCTGGGAGGGGGGGCAGCTGCCACACAGAATGTTTTTCACCTTAATGCATAGAATGCATTAACTGCTCGCTGACCATCCGCCATCATTATACTGCGGCAGGTCAGCTCGATCGTGCAAATCGCTGTATCGTTAGGCTGGTCCCTTTAACAGCTATAGCGGTGTGCGCGCAGGCACCTGCTGCATGGCGGGGGGAGCTGATGCGCGTGGCTGGTGGGCCACGATGTCTGCCGGCCACCCGTGATCGCTCCACAGAGAGCCAGAATGGGGATCGGTCAATGTAAACAAACAGATCCCCGTTCTGACAGGGAAGTACAGAGAGATCGTCTGTTCCTAGTGATCAGGAACAGCGATCTCTCTCCTCCTCCAGTCAGTCCCCTCCCCCCCCCACAGTTAGAAACACCTCCCTAGGGAACACACTTAACCCCTTGATCGCCCCTCTAGTGTTAACCCTTCTCCTGCCAGTGACATTTATACAGTAATCAGTGAATTTTATAGCACTGATCACTGTATAATTGTAACTGGTCCCAAAAAAGTGTTGAAAGTTTCCGATTGGTCCGCCGCAATGTCGCGATTCCGCAAAAAAACGCTGATCGCCGCCATTACTAGTAAAAATAAAAATTAATAATAAAAATGCCATAAATCTATCCCCTATTTTGTAGATGCGATAACTTTTGCGCAAACCAATCAATGTACGCTTATTGTGACTTTTTTTTTTTTTACCAAAAATATGTAGATGAATACATATTGGCCTAAACTGATAAAGAACTTTTTTTTTTCTTGGGGGGGAGGGGGGGATATTTATTATAGCAAAAAGTAAAAAATATTTTTTTTCAAAATTGTCGCTCTTTTTTTGTTTATAGTGCAAAAAATGAAAACCGCAGAGATGATCAAATACCACCAAAAGAAAGCTCTGTTTGTGGGGAAAAAAAGGACATACACTTTATTTGGTTACAGCATCGCACAACCGCACAATTGTCAGCTAAAGCAACGCAGTGCCGTATCGCAAAAAATGGCCTGGTCATTAAGGGGGTAAATCTTCCGGGGCTGAAGTGGTTAGGGTGGAAAACCACGAGGGTTTACAACTCCTTTAAAGGATAACTTCACTTTTGTGGGAAAATTAGCAAATAATGGAAAAATAATAATATAGCGCATACAATTGCGACACAAGTCATATTGTAATTGAACGTTATTAAAAATGACCTTTCCTTTTCAGTCTGCAGCCGCTGTCATTTTCTGTAAAATGCAATATGGCCACCTGGAGGAGAAATGTCCTTTCCTGCTTGTGTGATTGGCTGACTGCTTTTCCCAGAAGCACTAAGATACAAGTCAGATTTTGGGCATCCCCTGCAACAAAAACGTCATTTTTAGTGAGACACTTCCCATAGGGTAAGCACATCTAAAGCGATGCAGACCCTGCCACTTTCCTCCATAGAACCCTGCAAGTGCATCAGCTGATTCGTAATTATAAAGCCACCTTCATTCACATTCACTTTGCACATGGACACAGACAAACAGCTATATCTTGAGAAGTCTGCACTAAGATACAAGTCAGATTTTGGGCATCTCCTGCAACAAAAATTTCATTTTTGCTGAGATACTTCCCATAGGAAGTAATCACATCTAAAGGGATGCAGACCCTGCCACTTTCCTCCATAGAACCCTGCAAGTGCATCAGCTGATTCATAATTATAAAGCCACCTCTGTTCACATTGCACATGGACACAGACAAACCGCTATTTCTTCATAATAACAAAAGGTAGGAATCTGCAACAAAGTTTGTTAACCACTTCCCGCAAGGAAGTGTTTGTACTGGGGTGACGCCTGGCCGTTATCACAAGGAGCAAGAGAGGGCCCCTATGTATTTTGAGGTGGGGTCTGGGAGGTTTCGTTTTTGGAGCAAAAAAGCAACCCGGCTGGTTCGGCTGCTAGTTTCTAATTATTATAAACTGGTTGGCTCGTCCCTGGAGGGGAACTGCAGGAAGGAACCTCCAAGAAGACGACTTTTCCCTGAAGCCGCGTTCTGGATGTCTGCCATGTCTTTACGGTTTCCGGAGATCTGCACGGTTTTTCCCGCTAAGCTGATTCCAGCTGGAGCGATAAGACTCTTAGCTGGAGTGAAGATCCTGATTTAATAAGGTAAAAGGCAGCCAAAGCAGCGTCCCTGCAGGAGACGACAACCAGGAGATTGTTATGTGAAGAATAATGCCGCTTCCAGCTGCTGCTTCAAGAGGACCCGTCATAAAACAAAGAGCTTAGAGGATCCGCACAACAGTCACTTAAATGTTATATTGTAACACTTACCTCAACCAAATGTCCCTCCTATAGAACCTAATCCTCCATACCGCTCTCCTCTATGATGTGCAGGCATGATACAATTACATTTGTATCCCTGTCCATCCAGTCCACAGTTTTACACAGGTCTGCAACACAGCACAGCCCTGCTGCAACTAACCTCTTGCTGCCCACATAACGCAAAGAGGGTTGGTTTTAACACCTGCATGTACTGTATGTATGTATATATATATATATATATATATATATATATATATATATATATATACAGTATATATAGTGGGTAAAATATTAAGAATGTCTTGTACATTTTTCCATTCATCCTTCCTTCAGTGATATGAAGTTTGCCGGTACCGTATGCTTAAAAACAGCCCCCCACCATGATGTTCCCACCTCCAAACCTGTTGGTATGGGGGGGGTGTTTTTAGGGTGATGTGCCATGTGACCTCCAAACATGGTGCGTGTTATGGCATCCAAAGAGTTTAATTTTGGTCTCATCTCACCAGACTATATTCTCCCCGTATTTCACAAGCTTGTCTAAATCTTGTGCAGAAAACTTTAAAACGAGCTTTAAAGCGGTTGTATACCCGCTGTCATTTTTTTTTTTTTTACACCTGCAAGGGAAAAGGCATAATGAGCTAGTATGCACCGCATACTAGCTCATTATGAGATACTTACCTTAGAACGAGGCGCCGGCATCTCACCTGGTCCACGCCGAGGGAGCCGACATCTCCCCTCGGCGTGTCTTCCGGGTATCGCGGCTCCGGCGCTGTGAGTGGCCGGAGCCGCGATGTCGTCACTCCTGCGCATGCGCGCGGGAGACTTCTGCCCGGCATGCCGGGCTGTCAGCCGAGAGTCCCCTGTGCGCATGCGCCGCTGCAGTTAGCGGCTCATTGCGAGGGGAATATCTCCTAAACCTTACAGGTTTAGGAGATATTTTTTTTACCTACAGGTAAGCCTTATTATAGGCTTACCTGTAGGTAAAAGTTACAAATATAGGTATACAACCGCTTTAACATGTTTTTTCTTCAGCAATGGAGTCTTGCCTGGTAAGCGTGCATACAGGCCATGGCGGGTGAGTGCTTTACTAAGTTGTTGTACCTGCTAACTCCAGGTCTTTCTGAAGCCCTCCACAAGTGGTCCTTGGCTCTTGGACAACTCTTTTGATAATTCTTTTCACTCTTCTGTCAGAAATCTTGCGAGGAGCACCTGGTCGTGACCGGTTTATGGTGAAATGATGTTCTTTTCACTTCCGGATTATGGCCCCAACAGTGCTCACTGGAACATTCAGAAGATTAGAAATCCTTCTGTGACCAAAGCCATCAGTATGTTTTGCAACAATAAGGTTGCGAAGGTCTTGAGAGATTTTTTGCTTTTACCCATCATGAGATGCTTCTTGTGTGACACCTTGGTAATGAAACTCTTTTATGGGCCATCAGATGAGACTGAACAAGCTGATATTAATTTTCACTGACAAGAGGCAGGATTGCTTTCTAATTACTGATAGATTTCAGCTGGTTTCTTGGCTTTCCATGCATATTATATTATATTATATTATATTATATTATATTATATATTGACGTTTGGAAGAGGCTCAAGCTCGTCTTCCTCAGGACTTGTCCTGAGGAAGACAAGCTTGTGCCTCATTGAAATGTCGTAATAAAACCTTCACTGTGTGTTCACCTTTCAAGGCCTGTGTTAGTGCCGCTCTCTCTTTTGGATTATATTATATTATATTAGTCTTTGCTGCGCACCCAGGGCCCGTTTTTTTATCTCTGATATGCGTGCAGTGGCAACCTATTGGATTGGATGCAGTGGCAGCCATTGGAGACATATATATATATATATATATATTATACAGTTGTTCTCATAAGTTTACATACCCTGGCAGAATTTATGATTTATTGGCCATTTTTCAGAGAATATGAATGATAAAACAAAAACTTTTCTTTCACTCATGGTTAGTGTTTGGCTGAAGCCATTTATTATCAATCAATTGTGTTTACTCTTTTTAAATTATAATGACAACAGAAACTACCCAACAGACCCTGATCAAAAGTTGTGCAGCTCTTTTACACACCCTGGTGATTTTGGCCTGATAACATGCACACAAGTTGACGAAAAGGGCTTTGAATGGCTATTAAAGGTAACCATCCTCACCTGTGATCTGTTTGCTTGTAATTAGTGTGTGTATAAAAGGTCAGTGAGTTTCTAGACTCCTGACAGACCCTTGCATCTTTCATCCAGTGCTGCACTGACGTTTCTGGATTCTGAGTCATGGGGAAAGCAAATGAATTGTCAAAGGATCTGCGGGAAAAGGTAGTTGAACTGTATAAAACAGGCAAGGGATATAAAAAGATATTCTAGGAATTGAGAATGCCAATCAGCAGTGTTCAAACTCTAACCAAGAAGTGGAAAATGAGGGGTTCTGTTGAAACCAAACCACGGTCAGGTAGACCAACTAAAATGTCAGCCACTACTGCCAGGAAAATTGTTTGGGATGCAAAGAAAAACCCAGAAATAACTTCAGGTGAAATACAGGACTCTCTGAAAACATGTGGTGTGGTTGTTTCAAGATGGACAATAAGGAGGCACTTGAAGAAAGATGGGCTGCATGGTCGAGTCACCAGAAGAAAGCCATTACTACGCAAATGCCACAAAGTATCCGCTTATAATACACCAAACAGCACAGAGACAAGCCTCAAACCTTCTGGCACAAAGTCATTTGGAGTGATGAAACCAAAATTGAGCTTTTTGGCCACAACCATAAACACTACATTTGGAGAGGAGTCAACAAGGCCTATGATGAAAGGTCCACCATTCCTACTGTGAAACATGGAGGTGGATCGCTGATGTTTTGGGGATCTGTGAGCGAAACAGGCACAGGAAATTTGGTCAAAATTGATAGCAAAATGAATGCTGTATTTTATCAAAAAATACTGGAGGAACATTTGCATTCATCAGCCAGGAAGCTGCGCATGGGACGTACTTGGACATTCCAACATGACAATGATCCAAAACACAAGGCCAAGTCCAACTGTCATTGGCTACAGCAGAATAAAGTGAAGGTTCTGGAGTGGCCATCTCAGTCTCCTGACCTCAATATTGGGCAGCACAGTGGTGCAGTGGATAGCACTCTCACCTCACAGCAATAGGGTCGCTGGTTTGAATCCCAACCACGACACTCCCTGCCTGGAGTTTGCATGTTCTCCCTGTGCCTGTGGGGTTTCCTCCAGGTACTCCGGTTTCCTCCCACACTCCAAAGACATGCTGTTAGGTTTATTGGCTTGTGTCCAAAAAAATTGGCCCTGGTGTATGGGTGTGAGTTGGGGACCTTGGATTGCAGACCCCTTGGGGGTGGGGACCAGTGTGGGTGTGTGTGTAGCGCTGTGTAGATTGATGGCGCTACATGGGTACCTTAAATATATATATAAAAAAAGAATAATAATATAGTGGATGGGCATCTTGATGGGACGCAATGTGCGGGGATGGGGACACTTGTGGGTGCTCACTCAGGAGGGACTTGTGTCTTTATTCAACCTTACTATGTAACTATGTAATATCATTGAGCCACTCTGGGGAGATCTCAAACGTGCCGTTCATGCAAGACAGCCCAAAAATTTACAGGAACTGGAGGCTTTGTGCCAAGAGCAATGGGCAGCTTTACCATCTAAGAAGATAAAGAGCCTCATCCACAAATACCACAAAAGACTTCAAGATGTCATTGATGATAAAGGGGGCAATACACGGTATTAAGAACTGGGGTATGTAAACTTTTGATCAGGGTCTGTTGGGTAGTTTCTGTTGTGATTATGATTTAAAAAGAGTAAACACAGCTGGTTGATAATAAATGGCTTCAGCCAAACACTAACCATGAGTGAAAGAAAAGTTTTTGTGCTATCATTAACATTCTCTGAAAACTGGCCAAGAAATCATAAATTCTGCCAGGGTATGTAAACTTATGAGCACAGCTGTATATACGTACAGTGTATGTATATATAATTACAGGTACTTACATAGCGCCATCAATTTATGCAGCACTTTACATATATATTGTACATTTACATATGATATATATATATATATATATATATATATATATACTGTTAATAAATATATATATATATATATATATATATATATATATATATATATATTGGCGGCGGCGACTGAGTCCATGCAGCGCCATAGTTATTTAGAATCTATTATTTTGTCAGTTTTACTTAGCAGGATCTTATTCCAGAGCCTGAGTTATGTAAAGCAGTGACTGACCCCTCCCCTCTTCTCGTAAAAAAAGCGCAATGTTAGTACAGGGAGAATTCCCCCGACGCGCACCTGTCACGCCGCTCTCCTCTTTGATGGCAGATATAAAAAAAGAAGCTGTTGGTGTCTTGCATGTCCGCTGGATAATGTAATCTGCAGGACATGAGAACAATGCATCAGCGTTCTCCCCAGAGCCCCCCCCCCCCCCCCCCACGCATTGACTTACTGCTAGTCAAATGGACATCGAACCTTCTGCGATACCTTTCAGCGAGCGTCCTCAGAGGACTCCGCCAAACATAAATCGCCAGCGCGGAGAGCCGGCAGAATCACAAACATTGTACAACCTAATGAGGCTAATAACATATTGTAATTCCTGGGAATTCCATGCGGAATGTGGGGGGGGAGTTGTGAAGAAAGGGGCGAAGGCTCGGTTCACATCTATGCATGTCGAGAACGTGCACAAATTTGCTCGAAGCATCAGCAATTATCACTCCAGATTGTATACGTAGGCTAAATTTAAATCTGCTGTAGTTCACATCACCCCCCCAGAGCACTGCCCCCCCCTTTACATCCTCCCTCACAGCACCTGACCCCTTAAACCCCCCCATATCACTACCCCTTCCCATTACATCTTTTCTCTCCACCAGCACTTGCCCCCCTTTTGGGGATGGCCCCTTCCTGTTCCAACATGACTACACACTAGTGCACAAAGCAAGGTCCATAAAGACACGGATGAGCGAGTTTGGGGTGGAGGAACTTGACTGGGCCTGACCTCAACCTGATAGAACACTTTTGGGATGGATTAGAGCGGAGACTGTGAGCCAGGCCTTCTTGTCCAACATCAGTGCCTGACCTCACAAATGCTCTTCTGGAAGATTGGTCAAACATTCCCACCCTCCTAAACCTTGTGGACGGCCTTCCCAGGAGAGTTGAAGCTGTTATAGCTGCAAACTCAATATTGAACCCTACAGACTAAGACTGGGATGCCATTAAAGTTCATGTGCGTGTGAAGGCATGGCGTCCCAATACTTTTGGCAATATAGCGTATGTACAAAGATACAGGCTTTTTTGGGGAAGCTTCCTTTGATAGAATCCCTCCAGTGTCTGAACAGGAAGACATCTTTATTACCCATCAGACAGGAAATCTGAACCGGCAGACCATTGAGGATGATGGTACAGCTCTCAGGGGACAGCAGGAGAAAGGTAAAAGGTTATGTTTGCAGATTTGCTTGATTTGCCCGAATCTATAATGAAGTTGTATTAAAATTGTGCGAATTTTATAAGCGCGTAGCTGACGATTCTCTCTCCCCCCCCCCCCCCCCGCAGGTAGTGAAGCAGGTTGATGTGTCGTTACCTCGCTCTCCTCAGAGACAGAAGCCTTGTGCTGTTCTGGAATTTACAGTCCCCTCATTGTGATTTTATTACACAGGATGAGACAGTTTTGCAGCCTCCATAAAATCCAGTTCATCCGAGATTAATTGCTGCGCACTCAATCACGGCCGCCTCCGGTTCCTGCCGCATGGATTGATGCTCAAGGCAAGAACAATTGTCTTAATATATGGCAGGCGTGGACGAGAGTCCCCTCGGCTGGCAAGGGACTATAAGTCCCCACTGGGTCCTGCCAAGGCCGGCTGGGATTTGTAGTTGGACCAGGTTGTTCATTAGGATTTTTTGAGTCGTACAGATCTTTTTTTTTTAATTATTATTTTTATTATAATCAGTTTCAGGGCCATTTTCATATTTTAACCCCTTTGTGCCTAAGGGTCAAACAAATCGAAATGCCTAAGCACAATTTCGAAACTTTAACATGTACTAGTAAAACCGCACATATCATCAGTATTTACAATGGTTGCTATGTTTTCCTTGGCTTGTCGTCTTGTTGCTATGTTTTCCCCATGTGGTCAGTGAGGTTTATGTAGGTTTTTGGGCAGATATTTATTAATGGTGAACACAGAGGCAGTGATAAACTGGTACACATGACAATTCTGTGAGGTTGATCTGTATATACCCTGATCTGTGAAGCTGAGCTGTATACTCTGTCCTGTGATTCTGGGGATGTATACTCTGTCCTGTGATGCTGGGGCTGTATACTCTGCCCTGTGATGCTGAGCTGTATACTTTGTCCTGTGATTCTGGGGATGTATACTCTGTCCTGTGATGCTGGGGCTGTATACTCTGCCCTGTGATGCTGGGGTTGTATACTCTGCCCTGTGATGCTGAGCTGTATAATTTGTCCTGTGATTCTCGGGCTGTATACTCTGTCCTGTGATGCTGGGGCTGTATACTCTGCCCTGTGATACTGAGCTGTATACTTTGTCTTGTGATTCTGGGGCTGTATACTCTGTCCTGTGATTTTGAGCTGTATACTCTGTCCTGTGATTCTGGGGCTGTATACTCTGTCCTGTGATTCTGGGGCTGTATACTCTGTCCTGTGATTCTGGGGCTGTATACGCTGTCCTGTGATGCTGGGCTGTATACTCTGTTCTGTGATTCTGGGGCTGTATACTCTGTCCTGTGATGCTGGGCCTGTATACTCTGTCCTGTGATGCTGAGCTGTATACTCTGTCCTGTGATTCTGGGGCTGTATACTCTGTCCTGTGATGCTGGGGCTGTATACTCTGTCCTGTGATGCTGGGCTGTATACTCTGTCCTGTGATGCTGGGCTGTATACTCTGTCCTGTGATTCTGGGGCTGTATACTCTGTCCCGTGATGCTGGGGCTGTATACTCTGTCCTGTGATGTTGGGGCTGTATACTCTGTCCTGTGATGCTGAGCTGTATACTCTGTCCTGTGATTCTGGGGCTGCATACTCTGTCCTGTGATGCTGGCACTGTATACTCTGTCCTGTGATTCTGGGGCTGTATACTCTGTCCTGTGATTCTGGGGCTGTATACTCTGTCCTGTGATTCTGGGGCTGTATACTCCTGACACTGTGGGTGGACACAAGTGGAATACAGGGGACAGAGTGGGTGAATTCTATAAGGGGTGAGGCTTATGAGAAGTAGGAGGGATCAAAAAGGAAGGGCACAGTTTGGCGCCCCCAATCCTAAAACTTCACCAGCCGCCACTGATCACAGCTACTTTGTTTATCCTGATGAATTATATCGCGTTTTTATTTTAGAACAAATCAGGCTTTCTTTTTGTCGAAATGTCCTGATTTGTTTTTATTATCCCATTTACTGGTCCAAAATAGCAAAAAAAAAAATCAATTTTTTTAAAATTTAGCTGTATATTCCTTGCTACTACCATAACCTTCCACCAAAGAACAACCCAAATTGAATTCTCCTGCCCTTGTTGATCACAGCGATGCCACATATGTGTATGTACTGTATGTGTGTTAGTTGTTGTTTGTACCCGTATTAAAGCCCAGAAACAATAGTGCCCATTTTGCTTTTTTTTTATCCTACCTAAAACACACTGACACTAATTGACACTGATACTAAAAAAATATATCCTGAAAAAAAAATACTGACCCTGACCTTTGACCCTGACCTTGACCTTTGACCTTGACTCAAACACTAACCCTGGCACTGACCTAGATCAAACCTTGATCTAGGTATTTTTTTTTTATTAGTATTATTTATTTATTTGTATTTTATTTTTATTTTTTTACACACATTTTTTTTTTTTTTTTTTTTGCTGCAAGGAGAGAGAGAGAGATATGATACATCTCTCTCCTCCATGCATAGAGAGAAAAAAAAAACAGGGGCGGGCTTCACAGTGACTGATCACTGTGATAGCCAATCAGAGGTTATCACAGAGATCAGTTGACCCACAATTGGGTGATCCGGGTCTCGATCACTAGTATGGGGCTGGGGGGGGGGGGGGGGGGGCTCTCAGTGAGATACCAGTCTAGGCAAATATCCCACGGAAAAAACAACAGTCCAGTGGGGCTGCATATTTGTGCATATTTGTGTATGCTCAGCATGAAGGGGTTAGATATGGACCTTTTTAGTTTGCAATAACTTTCGGACGTAAACCAAGTATTTCGCTATTTTTTTTTTTTGCTTGTTTGTTTTGTTTGTATGTTTCTTTTTAAGTGCTTTGATACAAAGTATAAAAAGAAGAAGCAACATGTTTTTTCTCAGTTCTTGTTAAACAAAATTAGATACACTATACCTAGCTACAATGTACGTATATTTATATAACAAGAACTGAGCAAAAATCAGTGCTGAAGTAGCTGCTGAAAGCAGTTCTGTTAGCAAGTCGGGACCTTGGCTGTCAAACTCACAGCATTTCAGGCAAGAAGGACATTCTCTATTTTTTTTTTTTACCCATGAGGAACTCTTAAAATTATTTTTTTTTAAACTCAGAAATCCCCTGCTAATAATAAATACACCTGAAGCTTATCATAATACAGTCATCAGTAAGTTGTAGATATAATAAATATATAATAAATAAAAATAATAAGGTGGGTGGCATTCATTTAGTATTTGACACCCAAGGCTGATCATTTTTTGCCCCCCACCCACCTTGCCTTGGGGGGGAGGGGGTAATGGGAGTAAAAATAGCCCTTTACATTTATGGTCAGTGGGAAGAATTTTGTATTTTGCTGGAACTCAGATAATAATAATAAAAATGTAAGAATAAGAAATGCATCAGTCATGTACAGGAGTACTTTATTAGGGGTCTGGCTCAGACCAAAAATCAGGGACATTTTTTAGAATAATGAGGGACATTTGATAACATTTGTAGCTGCCCCCTCCCGCTTACACATTTCATTCATTTATCCCGCTGTGGCGGTGGAGGTGGCGGCGTACCCGGCAGCGCAGCGGAGCTGTGATTGTATTTCTCCTTTATAAACAATCCCATTTGTCTCACTTGAAGTTTTTGGTTTGCATTCAATGTAATTCTCCCAGGAGCTGCGGGCCGGAGTGGAGGAAAGAGCGCATTTCTGCTAAATTATTAAACACGCTCGGTTCAGTAACCCCTAAAGTGCCGGGCCCTGCAGGAAAAGCCCAGGGGGACCCTAAAAAGAGTGCAGCATCAACCCCTCCTCTACTACAGGCCAGAAATGAAACAAACTATATTCTTACAATTGTGTTCCTTTATTTCTGAGCTGAAGGCATTAGAAGGAAATGTTGTTATTTCCTTGATGTGTCTTATATGTTGCACATTTTATTTGATACATTGTAGATCCCAGAATCCTGCTCACATATTTCGGTGCAAACATTTATTAGGATGCTATACTGTATAATGTAGTATAAATGTCTGCTTATGAAACATGCTGGAATACAGATTTGTAGTAGATCAGTTCATAATTACCTAGTAAACCGCTATATGAAATTGTAAAGGGACACCATTTAGAGGGTCAATACTAAAGAACACCCCCTCCCCTGTTCGGTTTGCGCCAGAACTCTCAAACATCACGAAAGTTAGGACCCAAACCACGAACCTCATTGAAGTCTATGGGATTCGAAATTGAAAAATCAAAAGTCCCCATTTTGAAGGCTTATATGCAAGTTATTGGCCATAAAAAGGGTTTTGGGGGCCCAGGAACTGCCCTGGGGGACATGTAGCAATGCAAAAAAAAAACTTTTAAGAAAGATTGTTTTTAAAGGAGCAGTGATTTTAATGATGCTTGAAATGAAACAATAAAAAAGACAAATTTCTTTAAATATAGTGCCTGGGGGGGTCCCCTTAGTCTGCCTGTAAAGTGGCTCATCTGTACCCTGTATAGAACCTGCTGCAGCAAAACTTGCATCTATAAAGAAAAAAAAAACATTTAAATTGATTTTATTACTTTAGTATTATTTTATTTACTATACTCACACTATACTGAGAAGGAACCTTTTATAGTGTAGGGAGGGACTATGAGCACTGAGCTGTGATTGGACAAAGTCATCATCACTTTGTCCAGTCATAGCTCTGACAGTGCTCTGTGCCCTAATTGGCAAAGCCTTGCACCTGACCAGCAGTCCAATTAGGGCCCTAGAATGCACTGTGCAGCTCACAGTGCATTGTGGGGCACTCAGCGGACAAACATCTTGCTACTGGAGATCACTGTAGTAGCAGTATAGTAGAAATGTAGTAGAAGTGTCAGGTAGGCTGTATGGGGCCCTTTGATTTCTAACAGCAGCGCTGTCTGCAGACACAAGGGATCTTTAGTGCAAAACTCCTGGCATTTTCCCATGCCCAGGGAGTCACAGGGAACAATTGGCTGGCTATAGAAGAGTATGACTGTACAGTACCTCACAAAAGTGTGTATACCCCAAACATTTTTGTAAATATGTTATTATAACTTTTCATGTGACAACACTGAAGAAATTACACTTTGCTACAATGTAAAGTAGTGAGTGTACAGTTTGTATAACAGTGTAAATTTGCTGTCCCCTCAAAATAACTCAACACACAGCCATTAATGTCTAAACCGCTGGCAACAAAAATTAGTACACTCCTAAGTGAAAATGTCCAAATTGGGCCCAATTAGCCATTTTCCCTCCCCGGTGTCATGTGACTCGTTAGTGTTACGAGGTCTCAGGTTTGAATGGAGAGCAGGTGTGTTAAATTTGGTGTTATTGCTCTCACTCTCTCATACTGGTCACTGGAAGTCCAACATGGCACCTCATGGCAAAGAACTCTCTGAGGATCTGAAAAAAAGAATTGTTGCTCTACATAAAGATGGCCTAGGCTATAAAAAGATTGCCATGTCCCTGAAACTGAACTGCAGTACAGTGGCCAAGACCATACAGCGGTTTAACAGGACAGGTTCCACTCAGAACAGGCCTCACCATGGTCCACCAAAGAAGTTGAGTGCACGTGCTCAACATCATATCCAGAGGTTGTCTTTGGGAAATAGATGTATGAGTGCTGCCAGCATTGCTGCAGAGGTTAAAGGGGTGGGGGGGTCAGCCCGTCAGTGCTCAGACCATACGCCGCACACTGCATCAAAATGGTCTGCATGGCTGTTGTCTCAGAAGGAAGCCTCTTCTAGATGATGCACAAGAAAGACTGCATTTTGCTTAAGACAAGCAGACTAAGGACATGGATTACTGGAACCATGTCCTGTGGTCTGATGAGACCAAGATAAACTTATTTGGTTCAGATGGTGACAAGCGTGTGTGGTGGCAACCAGGTGAGGAGTACAAAGACAAGTGTGTCTTGTCTACAGTCAAGCAGGTGGGAGTGTCATGGTCTGGGGCTGCATGAGTGCTACTGGCACTGGAGAGCTACAGATCATTGAGGGAACCATAAACGCCAACATGTACTGTGACATACTGAAGCAGAGCATGATCCCCTCCCTTCGGAGACTGGGCCGCAGGGCAGTATTCCCACATGATAACTACCCCAAACACACCTCCAAGATGACCACTGCCTTGCTAAAGCTGAGTGTCTGGCCAAGCATGTCTCCAGACCTAAACACTATTGAGCATCTGTGGGACATCCTCAAATGGAAGGTGGAGGAGCGCAAGATCTCTAACATCCACCAGCTCTGTGATGTCGTCATGGAGGAGTGGAAGATGACTCCAGTGGCAACCTGTGAAGCTCTGGTGACCTCCATGCCCAAGAGGGTTAAGGCAGTGCTGAAAACAATGGTGGCCACACAAAGTTATGAGACTTTGGGCCCAATTTGGACTTTTTCACTTAGGGGTGTACTCACTTTTGTTGCCAATGGTTGCCAGCGGTTTAGACATTAATGGCTGTGTGTTGAGTTATTTTGAGGGGACAGCAAATTTACACTGTTATACAAGCTGTACACTCACTACTTTACATTGTAGCAAAGTGTCATTTCTTCAGTGTTGTCACAATAAAAGATAGAATAGAATATTTACAAAAATGTGAGGGGTGTACTCACTTTTGTGAGATACTGTATGTGCTTGTGATAACACCAATGTTCTTTTGCATCTGAGTTTACCGCCTTGCATGTGTGTGTATGATGTATCTTCCTGGAAACCAACGTTTTTTCAGTTAAATACAATGTAATGCTTTATTTAATCCTTTATTAACCCTAAATTTACCCTAATAAATCCTATTTTCTCACTGAACAATGAAATATGATTGGATGCTCTAGGCCAGACCTTTTTTTTTAATTTTTTTTATTTGAATTCGGTAAATAGCCGGATGTTTATATAAATATTTTCGGATCCGTAGCAATTCAGCTCCAGTAATCGATTCTCTCCATCCCGTCTGTCCCCTGATAATGAGGGTCCTAATCCTCTCCGTTGCGCCTCACTCCCTGACACTCAGCGGGCGCCGGTTCTGATCCGCGAATAGTTCTGCGTTTTGTCACACAAGTTTTGCAGCCAAAACACTTCCATTAATAGTCTTCCAAGCAAACCGCATCTAAGCATTATCCGAGCGAGCCGGGAAAATCAGTTTCCGTAACAACAATAAATTTGTCTTTTAATTTTTTTTTTTCCAGGGGATAAACATAATATTTACATAACGTAGAATATTCCGAATCATCTGAAACCTTCCGCCGAGAGAGATTGTGTTTGAAATGGATTATTTATCTGGAGGAAATGTGCCGGGAAAAGGGAGCTTATGGCGCTCCCTGGAAAATCGCATTGTGATAAAACGTTGTTTGTGTGAGGGCGATCACCCTGTTTCTGGACAAGGGGGGAGGGGAGAATTCATTGGGCGCAGATCTAAGTCTGATTTATTGATCTGTAGAAACTCACCACTCTTGTCCTAATGTCAGAACCCAGGTCTGAACCTGCGACCTCCGCTGTGTCTGGCGAGTGGCGATATCTCTTCTTGCTGAGCCACCATAATATTAAAGTTAAACCAGCTTATATTTCGCCCCCTCCCCAGTTCCTTGCTTTAAGCGCTGTCTCAATTTGAATGACAATTACTCAGTCATGCAACACTGTACACATATGATATTTTTATCATTGTTTTCACACAAATAGAGATTTCTTTTGGTGGTATTTAATCATCACTGGGGTTTTTATTTTTTGCTAAATACACAAAAAAATACTGAACATTTTGAAAAAAAATATGTTTTCCATAGTTTCTGTTTCTGCGTAAAATAATCTTTCTTCATAAATTTAGGCCAAACTGTATTCCGCTACATTTATTTGGTGAAAATAATTCAAATCAGTGATTAATATTTAGTCTAAAAGAAGAAGGTCAGAGGGAGGTCAGGAGGAGGACAGAAGCAGGTCAGAGGGAGGACAGGAGGAGGACAGAAGCAGGTCAGAGGGAGGTCAGGAGGAGGACAGAAGCAGGTCAGAGGGAGGTCAGGAGGAGGACAGAAGCAGGTCAGAGAAAGAGGGAGGTCAGGAGGAGGACAGAAGCAGGTCAGAGAAAGGTGAGGAGGATGACAGAAGCAGGTCACAGGAAGGTACGGAGAAGGACAGAAGCAGGTCAGAGGGACGTAAGGAGGAGGACAGAAGCGGGTCAGAGGGAGGTAAGGAGGAGGACAGAAGCAGGTCAGAGGGAGGTAAGGAGGAGGACAGAAGCAGGTCAGAGAAAGGTCAGGAGGAGGACGGAAGCAGGTCAGAGGAAAGTAAGGAGAAGGACAGAAGCAGGTCAGATGGAGGTCGGGAGGAGGACAGGAGCAGGTCACAGGAAGGTAAGGAGAAGGACAAAAGCAGGTCAGAGGGAGGTAAGGAGGAGGACAGAAGCGGGTCAGAGGGAGGTAAGGAGGAGGACAGAAGCAGGTCAGAGAAAGGTCAGGAGGAGGACGGAAGCAGGTCAGAGGAAAGTAAGGAGGAGGACAGAAGCAGGTAAGAGGGAGGTAAGAAGGAGGACAGAAGTGGGTCAGAGGGAGCTTTTTACCACATTCCAGTACAGTTCTGTGCAGGAAAAAAGCAGCATGTAGTATTTTTTCCCCCTGGAACTGAAAGGCACTGCACTGGTGTGAACTATGCCATTGGAACCCTACTTTCCATGCATTTTTGATGCAGAAAAAAAAGCACTGCATGTGGTATGAACAGGCTTTAAAGAGCTGAACATGGATCGCTCTTTTAGAGATCCAAGTACATATGGACAAGCCCTCCTGAGAATGAGACAGTAACATCCGTCTCTGCACCAGAGGAGCTTACATTTTGTGTCCCCCCCCCCCCCACAGATACACACCATTATTATTATTATTATTATTATTATTATTATTATTATTATTATACATTTATATAGTTCTGACATATACTGCAGCGCTATACAGAGAACATTGAGCCAGTCACATCAGTCTCTGCACCAGAGGAGCTTCTCCACCAGGTGGTGCTGTTTTGCAAGGTGCTGTTGGCTCACTCTGCTTTGGTCTCAGCTAGAGGAAACATCAAGCCTGGGTCTGTCCTGCATCCTTCTCCCCCAACCACCATGCAGTGGGTGGGGGGAGATGAAGGTGGAGGCTCTCCAGAGGCACTGAGGCCTACTCCATGTGCTCAAGCTGCAATGGATTCTGGGCCTGTCCCTATGTAAGAGGAATCCTTACTAGTCTTCTAGGATAGAGTGGTGAACAGACTTTGCTGCATTTCTAAGGAGGAACAGAAACTTGCTGTCATGAAAGAAGATCTCAGGAAAAAGAAACCTCTGCATAGTAATTCTGGAAACAGTAAGAGGGATGTCTCCAAGCTGAAGTCTCTGGTAGAGGCATTGAAAAAGCAGGAGAAGTTGGTCGCATCTCTAAAGGAGAGTAGCGGTGTGTTCAGGGAAAAGTGTGAGAATGAGGAGAGATTGCAACAGATGAAGGAAAGTGCCTGTGCCAGTACCAGCCAGAGGGTGGATACCAGAGCAACAGCAACAGTATGGATGGGGGGTAAGGAAGTGGCTTCACATGGTGGCCCCAGTATTACCCCTGTCTCAGGATCTGTCATTGTCTGAGTCAGTATCTGCCCCCCCCCCATCTCAGGAGGGGGTTGAGGAAAATGGCGGATTGCTGCAGGCCATTACAGAAATGGAATCTCCCTTGAGCGGCACTGACTCATCAGATGAGGATCATGATAAAGGAGTGCTTGCTGAAAATCTCTCTCAATGTGTGGAGGACTTTCCTGAGATTGAATCTGCCAACAGATCCTTGCAATCAGCAGGGAATGCATGAGGGGTTGGCTGGGAGGAGTCCCACATGGACACTAACTGTGCAGAGCAGGAATGTCACATGAACATTGCAAATGCAGAGCAGTAGGGCCGTATGAATGCTGAAACAGCTGGTGTTTTTTCTAAACAGAAGACTTTACTTGATGACGGGACTGCTGGTATCTGTGATACTTCTAGGACTTTGGTGAGCTTGACTGTTGTGCTGAAGGGGAGGAGGGAGGATCAAGTGGTGGGTAATTTACCAAACCAAATTTCAGAGGTTCCTATGCAGCTAGTTAATATTCCTTTGCAGCCAGTTAATGTGTCATCTGTCCCGGGTAGGAGCTATGCTAAGGCTGTGTCGGGACAAAGTCATGCTGCTAGTGGCAGAAGGGAGCTAGTTGTGCGAAGTTCACCTAACGCACCTTCCATTAACTGCAGGAATGTGGTACAGCTCAGGTGGGAAGGAGGAGATATTCCACCTATCAGGGGGGAGGTTGTGGATAAGATCCTAGCCATGGGATTTAAGGCGGAGGATATTTATGTGCTTATATGTCCGGCTGGTTCCTATGAATATGATTTGTCATTTGTACGCCCAGAATCACTGGATCTGTTTTTGGGAACGGTTTGAGCATGTATATAAGGGCCAGCCGGACTGGAAGGAGCTTGTCCCCAAAGTTGTCTCACGTCAGCCCTTGATTAAAAACGTGACTATCCTGACAAGGAATGAGTCTATACCCTCTGAGGATTTATGGGTCTGGTTGAGGAGGTTTGGTGAAACATTGTCCCCTAAAAAAGATTGTGGATGATAGAGAAATCTGGACGGGTGGGTGGTTGGTGTCAATGAGGTTGCGTGTGTGTGGGAATGTGGTCCAGCATTTGCTCTCCTCTGCCTTTATTGGTAGAGATAGGACTACTGTCTTCTACCCTGGTCAAACTAAGCTGTGCCATAAATGTGGAGTCAAGGGACATTTCTCCTCTAACTGTCCAGAACAGAAGTGTTCTTTGTGTCAGGAACTGGGGCATCTGGCGAGAGACTTTAAAATCATTAAATGTAACTTATGTGATAAGGTTGGTCACCCTTACAGCCGGTGCCCTGAGGCTTTGCACAATAAGCCAGAGCTAGTGGAGGAATTCTTCCGTCTGGATAGAGAAGAGTCTGGGATGGCGGAGGTTGTATCAGGGGATCCTAGTGTCTCTGTCCCGTCAGAATCTGTGTCTGTGAGGCCGTCTGTGGTGTCAGTGTCCCCCCCAGTCTGTGGTTCCCCAGTCAGAAAGTGTGGTTGTCAAGTCTGTGCCCCCCCCCCCACAGTCACACACTTTTTATGTTTTTTTAGCTGGGAACTGAACTCAGGGCCCCGGCACCTCAGGGACCCCTGTGCTAAGCTGTGGCCCCCTTCCACACAGAGTAGGCCATGTTTCTGATCGGTGCTGCAGAGGGTCGGAAGGCCCTGGGTGGTGATATAATTAATGAAGGGATGTTGGCAGTCTATAGAGGAAAAGGCCTTGCTGTACCTCGCTGAGATCTCATCCTCCATCAATGTTTATCTAATTAACTCTCTGAGTGAGATATAACAATCCACCGCAGACGAGGCAAATCGATGGCATTCCAAAAAAAGGATTTCCACTAACGCAGATCATGTAGGCGGATTACTGCCGCGGACCCATCTTTGTGGCCTTCAGCCATTAACCGGTTCATTGCCGACCCATTGATCACCAGCTGGATCACCAGAGATAGCGGGAGGTCATTTCAGCTCCATATTCACTCGAAGACCCGGCCTTTTCTGGCACTTTTTGTTTACATGTAAAAGTATGTATTGTTTGCCGGAAAATTACTTAGAACCCCCAAATATTATATATAAATATATATATATTTTTTTAGCAGAGACCCTAGAGCAGTGATGGCGAACCTTGGCACTCCAGATGTTTTGGAACTACATTTCCCCATGATGCTCATGCACTCTGCAGTGCGGTTGAGCATCATGGGAAATGTAGTTCCAAAACATCTGGGGTGCCAAGGTTCGCCATCACTGCCCTAGAGAATAAAATGGCGATCGTTATGTCAAACGGTATTTGCGCAGCGGTTTTTCAAACTCATTTAAAAGAAAAAATTCTAATGCAAAAAACACAATATATAACCCATTTTTTTGACACCATAAAAGATGGTGTTGCACCAGGTAAATAGATACCTAGCATGTCACGCTTTAAAATTGCGCATGATTGTGGAATGGCGACAAACTACGATACTTAAAAATCTGTATTTTGCTCGAAAATTACTTAGAACACCCAAACATTATATATAAATAAATAAATAAATATATATATATATATATATATATATATATATATATATATATATATATATATATATATATATATATATATATATATTTTTAGCAGGGACCCTATAGGAAAAAAATGCAATATTTCATGTCACGCGGTATTTGCATGGCGGTTTGTTAAACGCATTTTTTAAATACACTTTAATGAATTTTAACGTAAAAAAAACCAATGTATAACCCAATTTTTTTGCAAAATATGAAAGATGACATTGATATCATGACACAGAGGGATGGGGGTGCTTTAACTTTTAATGTTTTCTTATTTATTTTATTTATTTATGTATTTATTTATTTTATTTTTGCATTGTCCCTTTAAATTTTTTTTTTTTTTAATCACTTGTATTCCTATTACAAGGAATGTCAACATCCCTTGTAATATAAATAAGGGATGACAGGTCTTCTTTATGGAGAGATCTGGGGTCAAAAAGACCTCAAATCTCTCTACCTTTGAAAGCAAAAGATAAAAAAAAAAATTATTTTTTGTTAAAGCAAAAATCTATGTTTACTTGCACCCTAGACCGGAAGTGACGTCATGACGTCGCTCAGGTCCTCCAAGATGATAGAGGTAGTCAGAGACACTGGGATCACCTCTATGAAAGAGACCAAGGACATTCCCCGCAAGCAAACAAATCTTAAATATAAGTATAAAAATAAGTATAATAAAAAAATATATAATTAAAAAATATACTAATTCTCTTTATTAAGTATTTCGGCATTTTTAAGAGACTCTGCCCAGAAGGTGAAGTTGTATTTACATTTGCTCCATGGGATGAGCGGTGGCGTGGAATAGCCGGTAGAGGCGTTCTTGAAAAGAAGCAATGAGAGGAAATTGGCTGTGCGTATAATAATATCTTCCCCTTGGGACTGGAACTTTAACTTGCGCACAATAGATATTTATTAGGGCCCCTTGAAACTGTTATAGACAGGACTGACTTAAAGGGCTCTGACTAATAAATGTTGCCGGCCCTTTCATGGCGGAGACGCATAATAGGGCGATAATGAATCGGTTCCCCGCAGCGTCCTCCTATCCTGAGAGGTGAACAAGTCGCCGGCTCCTCTCATGTATATTTCATCTTGTTGAGTGATGGCCAAAGTGCTCTCTGTACATCGCGGCTAATTGATAGAAACGTGCGAGATATTAGTCATTGTCGTCCTCCTCCTCGGAGGTCAATGGCCGGGGCCGGCTTCCCCGTAATGTGCCGCCATTTACCGGACGCATTCTTAATGATCAGCCGCAGATCAAAGTCAACCCCGAGCGGGAGATGTCTGGATACATATCATTGGAGGGAATCCAAAAAATGGGACATTTAAACCATTTCATATGTTTCCCCTTTTTGGAAAACGCTACATGTGTGTGCGCTGCCATTCCGACATCTAGAAAAAGAAATACATTTTATAATAAAATGATACAAATTATACAAGAAACTTCTAATAATAATATAAAATTATTATTAATATCTGTGTCAATATATATTGTATAGATACGGTACTGTGCAAAAGTTTTAGGAAAGAAATTCTGTAACCCCCCCCCCCAAACCAAAATCACCCCTCCAAGTACAAATCCCTTCAACTTTCCCCTTCAAGCACAAATTTTCAAATTTTTAAAGAGGACCTGTCATACCCTAATCCTATTACAAGGGATGTGTACATTCCTTGTAATAGAAATAAAAGTGATAAAGGGAAAGCGTAAAAAGCGATCCGGCCTCGGATCAGAGGGGCAGTAAAGTCCCTCACCCCGTGTGAAAGAGGTCTAAAAGTGGAGTTCACCTTTAAGTTTTTTGGTTTTTTTTAAAGTTACATTTAAACGCAAAAAAAAAAATTCCTGGTATCTTTTAGTAACATTGTGATAATTAGGCTCCTGTTGCTGGCTGCGTGGGTGAATTTTGTTTTCCCTTGCGGCTCAGCGGCGAAGTGTCCGTCTTCAGATGTCGCTAACTGTCAAATGAGCGGCAGTTGGCGGTTGGAGAAGCAGAAAACTGGCTGACATCATACAGACGCAGATGTTGTGCCTCAGCTCCCGGGCTGTGAGATTTTTTTTTTTTCCACATCGTCGGTCCTTCGCTTTTTTTTTTTTTTTTTTTATTTCTTTCCAACACTTTTTTTTTTAAGTGGGGGGGGGGGGATGGGTGCTCCCATAGCCGCCCTAACAAGCAGCAGTTAAAAATTCGTTACCGGAGCCGGCAAGGGAGATGAAAGGTAATTCATTAACCAGAGGAGATATTATTAGCATTGGCGTCGGCGCGGTGCATTATGGGAGAGGAGCGCTGAGCAGAACTCATTAAACCTTTAGATACACAACTAATCCGGCGTCCCTCGCGGGCCGCTGACAGCGCAAACAAGGATAAATGATGGTTGTGCACTTTACATATGTGAATTGATGACCGTACACAAGACCGCTTCCTTCCTGCACTCTGTCAGTCCCTGCACTCATTATTGCGCTACGCCACCGGGGGGGGGCGGCCCCGCGTGGCGACTCTCGTTGACTGCCGGTGGCAGGAGTCAAAACTAAAAGTCTAATGAAAGCGGCGGCAATAAGTGCCGCGTGGAGAATGTTTCAATTAAAATATAATTAGTGGAACGTCCGCGCCTGAGCCTAAGCGACGGAAGGATTAGGAGGCGCGTATATCTGTGTGCTTATTCGTCCTGCACATTCGCCGGGTTGTTTATCTGTGACGCGTGCCTGTCAGCCGGGATTTGGAGATTATACAAATCAGCTGTCATGGAATCATTACTTTTTTTTTTAAATTTACTTTTAAAAAGTTGAATAATGGCAATAAATTGCATTATCTATAAATTAAAATGCGCAATTCTAGTTAAAGTGGTTGTAAACCTCAGACATGAAATATGAACAAAGCATATCCCTCTATAGTGTGTTCTTGTCTCAGTCCAGAGCACTAACTCTAGGTTCACACCTATGCGTTTTTTTTTTTTTGTTTTTTTTTGTGCTTTTTGCAGTTTGCAGAAACACACTACGGTCCATTTAATATGGTTTCCTATGGTACACTGCATTTTTGGAAAGGGTCATTGACTTTTTTTTCCCCGCTGCAGATTGCGTTTTGCGTGTAACAGGCTTCAATGGACCCGCACCAAAAACACAAGTGTTGCGTTTTACATGCATTTTTTATCATTTTATCTCTTTAACAAACTGTTTATAGCTGGTTGTTAAGGAGTAGACAAGTGCACTGCCGAAAAATTTGTTTGTTTTCTTTTAATTCATTTTTTGTTTTGTTTTGTTTTTTTTTTTTTCATTTTTAGGGTCATTAGGGTCATTCAATATGATTGCAAATAAATAATATCGCAAATAAATAAATAATAATAAATAAATAATAATAATAAATAAATACATTTGTAAATTCAAAAATTCGAAAATTCGAAAGAATAACTAACTAATAATAACTAACTATTAAACTATAGGTATTGGAATTTCCTTTCAAATTTGGCTGTTAGTGAACGAATACGAATTTATCCAAAGTTATGAATTATCCAAAATAACAAATGGAACGGAACAAATTAATAATAATACATTTTTTAAATTATTATAATTATTATTATTGTTATTTATTATTGTTAATTTGTTACGTTACATTCCAAGTTATTATTAGTTAGTTATTATTTAAGATTTTCACATTTTCAGGTTTTTGGATTTTCCAATTTCGAATTTACGAATTTATGAATATTCGAACTCGAAAATCGGAAAAACTAGTTAAACAGGAATTTGTTGAAATTCGTTAAAAAAACGAATTCGGAACGAAGCGAATTGCATTGTCTATTAAGGAGCAGGCTGGGAAGTCGGCCGCCACTTCCTTAACAAACGATAAGCCATCAGCTGTCAGCGGACTTACAGCTGGATGTAAAAACGAGATTTGTCCTCAATAAAAAAATTGGCAAAGAAACTGTGTGGGGTCCCCCCACCCTAATCCCTACCAAGTCCTTCGAGCCTGGTATGGATTTTAAAGGGAACCGCACGCCAAAATTAAGGAAAAAAAATGGCGTGGGGTCCCCCCCAAAATCCATACCAAAATCCATACCAGACCCTTATCCGAGCATGCAGTCCGGCAGGTCAGGAAAGGGAGGGGACGAGCAAGCGGATCACTCCCTCCTGAACCATACCAGGCCACATGTCCTCAACATGGGGGGTTATTTTGGGGCCCCCCAAAGCACCTTGTTCCAATGTTGTTAGGGACAAGGGCCTCCTCCCCACAACCCTGGCCGTTGGTTGTGGGGGTCTGATGGCAGGGGGGCTTATTCAAAATCTGGAAGCTCCCTTTAATAAGGGGGCACTCTGATCCCCCCCCCCATGTGAACGTGTATGGGGTACCCCTACACATTCACCAAAAAAAGTGTAAAAAGTGAATAAAGACACTACAAGAGTTTTTGACAAGTCCTTTATTAAAAAATAAAAATACTTTTTCCACCGGTGTAGATCCATCGTCAATCACGACAACTGCCGCACCCAGAGAGAAAAAACAAAAATGCTTCGTTTGCAATGATTGCTCCCACCATCTGCCTGCTCCGCCATCTGACAGTTCTTAAATAGCTAAGGGGCGGGGTCACCCAGCGACATCTCCTGGTGGCACTATCGTCCCACCCCCGTGACGTCGGCGGCCCAGCATGCACCAGTCGATGTTGTCACAGGGGGCGGTGCCACAAAAAACGCATCAAATACACATGTTCAAAAACACAACGCACCGCACAGTGCGCCTGAAAACCGCATCAACCACATGGATGTGAACTTGGGGTAAGTGTCATTTCTGTCTGCTTCGCCAGATTGGGGAGGCAATGGGTGCCATTTTACCCTTCTGAACTCTACCAGGCCACACGCCCTCAACTTGGGGAGGGCCCTGTTCCCATACCTCCATAATTTTTAAGATGCGAACGAGAGACATCTATTAGCAAAATTATGTAGGGATAGGACACACCCCCTGCCACACCCCCTTAACCACTTAAGGACCGGAAGGATTTGCCCCTTTAATGACCAGGCCATTTTTTGCGATACGGCACTGCGTTGTTTTAACTGACAATTGCGCAGTCGTGCGACTTTGTACACAAACAAAATGTATGTCCTTTTTTTCCCACAAATAGAGCTTTCTTTTGGTGGTATTTGATCACCTCTGTGGTTTTTATTTTTTGCTCCATAAACAAAAAAAGAGCGACAATTTTGAAAAACAAAAAGGAAAAACAATATTTTCTACTTTTTGCTAAAATATATATATCCCAAACATTTGTTTTAATAACAAATGTCTTCATCAGTGTAGGCCAATATGTATTCTTCTACATATTTTTGGTAAAAAAAATCGCAATACGCGTATATTGATTGGTTTGAAGAAAACGTTATAGCGTCTACAAAATAGGGGATAAATTTATGACATTTTTATTTATTTTATTTTTTTTTTACTAGTAATGGCAGCGATCTGCATTTTTTTTTTTTTTTTGTGGGACTGCGACATTGCAGCGGGCAGATCGGACACTTTTGACACTTTTTTTGGGACCAGTGACATTTATACAGCGATCAGAGCTAGAAATAGCCACCGATTAATGTATAAATGTCACTGGCAGGGAAGGGGTTAACACTAGGGGGCGATCAAGGGGTTAAGTGTTCCCTAGGAAGATGTTTCTAACTGTGGGGGGGATTGGAATGACTGGGGGAGGAGAGAGATTGCTGTTCCTGATCACTAGGAACATCTCTCTCTACTCCCCTGACAGAACGGGGATCTGTCTGTTTACATTGACAGATCCCCATTCTGGCTCTCTGAGGAGCGATCGCGGGTGGTCGGCGGACATCGCGGTCGCCTGGCCACGCGCATCAGCTCCCCCGCCTTGCAGCGGGCACATGTGCACACACACCGCTATAGCTATTAAAGGGACCAGCCTGACTGGAGGAGGAGAGAGATCGCTGTTCCTGATCACTAGGAACAGCAGATCTCTCTCTACTCCCCTGACAGAACGGGGATCTGTTTTGTTTACATTGACAGATCCCCGTTCTGGCTCTCTGAGGAGTGATTTTGGGTGGTCGGCGGACATCGCGGTGGCCCGGCCGCGTGAATCGGCTCCAGCGTGCGCCCCCTATCACTCTTAAAGCGGCCGGCGTACACCTACGGCGATTCGCGCAGCCGTGCGAACCTGCCGCCGTATAATGACGGCGGCTGGTCGGCAAGCGGTTAAAGGAGATTTATACAAAAAAATGATTAGGTAAACTAGGCCCCTTTTTTAGTTTTTACCACTGCTATTCCTTTATATTGGCTTTTGAAACTTGCAGCAAAATTAGAAATTGCATGAAAGGTTTAGCAATGGGAAGCAAAAAAGACAAAAAATAGTGCATTTCATATACAACTATATAGATCAGACCAAAATGAGGGACAAATGAGGAGGAAAGAGGGACAGAGGGAGATTGTTCCAAATCAGGGACAGTCGAGAGAAGGAATGGCGCCCACTGACTCACCAATCTGGCGAAGGTGACACCCAGGGAGACTTCCTCTACGCAGGAGCCTAGCCCTGCTCTGTATGACGTCTAGTATGATCTTTTTTAATGGGTGAATGGGGAAGGGGGGGAGGGTATATTTTCTGGGGAGCATTTTTGTTTGGGCTCCCCCTTGGCTCGGAACACAGAAAAGGTGACACCTAGGAGAACTTTCTCTTAGGACTTCTCTTAGGAGCCAAGACCTGCTCCGTATCTCAGGTTCGGTATGAGGTTTTTCCATGAACGAATAGGTAGATATTTGCCAGGAGCATTTTTGCTTTGGAAGGAGATATTTGGAACGGAGACAAATTTTTGCTTTGGGAAGCCATTTTTTTTTTTTTTAACTGGGATGGGTGAATTACTTCTGGTGGGGGGGATGGTTGGTTTCTTAATTTTGGTAATTCTGCAGTAGAAGAACTGATAGATCTGAGTCCTCGTTATCAATCAATGTTTTATCCAAAGCAACCCAACTGCTGTCAAAAAAATCTAACGCTGGTCTCTTCCGTAGGTTGGTGATGTGGAGGTTTAATGGCTTGCAGCTAAAAAAAAAATAAAGCTTTTAAGAACATTAATGGATGACTTTGGAAGGGCCTCTTCACACTTTTGCGTGTGATTAATGCATTTCTGTTAGGCAACTCGTTCATTTTAAATGGGCTCACGTGCCTCAATGTACGGAAATGTATGTGTGTGCATTGGAGTACCATTCAGAACGAGTGGCTCTGCACATGCCTTGTATTGTAGATGTATGGTTGTTACTAAATTCTGACTTGCTTGGATCCTGCTGGAGTGTCTAGGCCAGGGATCCTCAAACTACGGCCCTCCAGCTGTTGCAGAACTACACTTCCCATGAGGCATTGTAAAACTCTGACATTCACAGACATGACTAGGGAATTGAAGTTCATGAACAACTGGAGGGACGTAGTTTGAAGACCCCTGGTCTAGGCTTTTGCATATCCCACAATTTCTACTTTTTTGTTTCTGTGAACCAACATATGCCAATATCATGTTTAGCACACCGTTTCCTGCAGTAGTTGTCCACAATGCCATAGATCAGTGGTCTCCAAACTGCTGCCCGGGGGCCGAACGCGGCCCTTTACTTGCCGTTATCCGGCCCTTAAGGCATTGTCCAAGCCACCAACACTAACAATGGGACATAATTCCTTCCACTGACACCAAAGATGGGACAGTCTTACTCCCACTGAAATCAGTGATGAGTTACTATTACACCCACTGACACCAACTATTTCTCCCCCTAATACCAAAGGTGGGGCATTGTTTTCTCCCACTAGGCACAGTCTGGCCCCCCTAAAGTCTGAAGGACAGTAAAGTGGCCCTTTGCTTTGAAAGTTTGGAGATCACTGCCGTAGATAATCAAACTTTCTGCATGCAGCCCCCCCCCCCCCTCCAAGCCACCCCTTCAATACATATCTGACTCCAATCCCGATCCAGCAATGTACACAAGAGCAGTGGCTCTCTCAGCTCTCTTCCTCCTCATTGGCCCAGACACAGCAGTGGAAGCCATTGGCTCTTGCAGCTGTCAGTCACAGCCAATGAGGAGGGAGCAGGGGCAGGGCTTAGGAGACGGCACGCATGAGTAACACTTAGAATATTCACTGCGTAGCCTCAGCAACTGTAGCATCATAATTCACGCAATGGCAAATGGTAATTAGTCAATGTGGCCATGTGACTGACCTCCATGACCAAGAAAAATCTTTTTTTTTTCCCTCAGGGACCAGGTCCCAGAAGAAAGAAGGCTCAACATAGATTCTCACTGGCTAGAATGGTCGCATGATCGTGTTGACCATTCACAACTTGTCATTTTCTGAACTATGATTCTACATGTTTTAAATACTTTGAGTCTGCGGCCCATGATACCGACCGGCGGGCGTTGGCAACAGAGTGTTATAGGACCAGGTAAGTGCAACATGGACCAGAGGGTGGGGAGGATTTTCCACGTTTTTTTTTTTTTTGTAAAGGTTAATTTACCCTTTAACTAGATATAAGATTTGGCCAGAAGTCTTCAAGATGACCATAGAAAAAAAGAATGCATCGAGCAAATGGCTGTTGCTTTAAACTTCAGTTGTGACCCTTTGCTGGAGGCTCCTTGGCTTACCTCCCAAATGGGTCTCCTGTAACTACACATGCATAGGGCACTTTGGGTAAAATGTTGGACTGTGGAACCAGCATCTAAGAAACGTCTGGTCCACATTGCCGGTCACTTCTCTATTGCTTCATTTTGTTGGAAAACAAAATGTCCGGTGATGCCCTTCATCTATACCAAAACCTTATCCCCTATCCTAGAGCTTTAAACTTCATTTGTGATGGTTTTCTGGAGGTTCCATGACTTACCCCCACATGGGTGTCATGCTGGACCGTGGAACCTCCATCTAAGAAGCGTCTGGTCCACATGACCAGCCACTTATTTCCCGGTTGCTTACACATGTTGGAAAAAAATGGCGGGTGGTTCCTTCATCTATATCAGACCTCTAACCTAGAGCTTTAAACTTCAATTGTGATCCTTTGTTGGAGGTTCCTAACTTATCCCCCGTATGGGTATCATGCTGGACTGCAGAACCTCCATCTAAGAAGCAGCTGGTCCACATGGCCAGCCACTTACTTCCCTGCTGCTTACTTCTGTTGCAAGGGGTTTCTTTCATCTACAGTATACCAGACCCTTATCCTTACCCTTATCACCTGCAAGGGTCTCATGTTAGTACACATGGCATATAGGCTACTTTATTTAAAGTGCTGGACTGTGGAGCCCACATCTAAGAAGCATCTGCTCCACGTGGCCGGGCAACTTACATCCTGGGCGCCTAATTCTGTTGGAATAAAATGTCCAGGTATTCCCTTTATCTATGCCATACCCTTACCCTAGAACAAGGGTTTCCAAAGTTTCTAAACAAAGGGCCAGTTGGCTCTCCTACAGAATTTAGTAGGGGCCAGGATGTGGCCAACAGGAGTAAACAATGCCCCCAGGAATAGTGCCTCATCATTGGTGCAATTGGGAGGAAAGGTACTCCATCCGTGGTGTCATTCACAGGAAAGGTTTCCCATCATTGGTGTCATTGGAAGGAATGCTGCCCCATCATTGGGATCATTGAGAGGAATTTTCTCTATTGTTAATGTCACTGGGAGGATTTGTGCCCCTTCATTGGTGTCATTGGGGGCAATTGTGCGGCTTCATTGGTGTCATTGGGGGGAAAGGTGCCCCATCATTGGTGTCATTGAGAGGAAAGGTGCCCCGTCATTGGTGTAATTGAGAAGAAAGGTGTCCCATTGTCGGTGTCATTGGGAGGAATTGTGCCTCTTTATTGGTGTCATTGGGAGGAATTGTGCCTCTTCATTGGTGTCATTGGGAGGAATTGTGCTACTTCATCGATGTCATTGGGAGGAAAGGTGCCCCATCATTGGTGTCATTGAGAGGAAAGGCGTCCCTTCCTTGGTGTCATTGGGAGGAATTGTGCCCCTTCCTTGGTGTCATTGGGAGGAATTGTGCCCCTTTATTGGTGTCATTGGGAAGAATTGTGCTGCTTCATCAGTGTCATTGGGAGGAAAGGTGCCACATCATTGGTGTCATTGAGAGGAAAGGCGTCCCTTCCTTGGTGTCATTGGGAGGAATTGTGCCCCTTCTTTGGTGTCATTGGAAGGAATTGTGCCCCTTTATTGGTGTCATTGGGAAGAATTGTGCTGCTTCATTGGTGTCATTGGGAGGAAAGGTGCCTCATTGTTGGTGTCATTGGGAAGAATTGTGCCCCTTCCCTGGTGTTGTTGGGAGGAATTGTGCCCCTTCCTTGGTGTCAGTGTCAGGAATAGTGCCCCCAGGAATAGTGGACCAGACAAAAGCAAGCAAAGGGTCATATCCGCCCTCAGTCATATCTGCATCAGTTTGGAAACCACTGTGCTAGAGCTTAATCTTCAGTTGTGATGTTTTTTCTGGAGACTCTCCAGCTTATCTCCCACATGGATCTTATGTTAATACAGAAGCATGGGGCACTTTGCTGGACTGTGGAACCCGCATTAAAGAAGCGTCCACATGGCCTTCGAGGGACAATTTCTCTTCGGATCTACTCTTGAGATCAAGGATGCTACTGGTGGCAACAGTTAGGCTGTCTCCGTTCAACGCAACACGTAATCTTTGATTTAGCCCTATACTTCATCTTTGCTAACAGAGGAGTTGACCTACTTCTATATTTAGGTCCAAATAAAAACAAATTTATTAATGGCATTTTCCCCATCCCCGAGGAATTCCCAGGGCTGAGGTTATTCTGTTGTCATTGTCTGGCTCTATATACTGTTCCCCTGGCCACCAATGGTTCTGTCTGTGGGCATCTCATTATGGGCTGTCACTCTTTCACATGTCTCGCTGTCATGGTGTTCTGGTGGATGAAGACATCCATGATGAAGAGTGAAGGGAATCACTCCTGGAGCGATTGCCTCCAGCGCAATAACTGGGTCGTCAGTGTCCATAGGGAACTTAGAGCGCGGAAGAGCCATAACAAACCAGAAATATATATAAATATATTTACCGTTGTGCTCAAAAGTTTGCATACCCTGACAGAAATTGTGAAATTTTGGCATTTATATTGAAAATATGACTAATCATGCCAAAAAACTTTTATTTAAGGATAGTGATCACATGAAGCCATTTATTTTCACATAGTTTTTTTTTTTGGCTCCTTTTAAAATCATAATGATAACAGAAATCATCCAAATGGCCCTGATCAAAAGTTTACATACCCTGGAATGTTTGGCCTGGGTACAGACACAGAAGGTGGCACACACAGGTTAAAATGGCAATTAAAGGTTCATTTCCCACATTTGTGGCTTTTTAAATTGCAATTAACTGTAGTGTCTGTGTATAAATAGTCAAGATCCTCTGGCACAGTGATGACTGTGGGGGGGACATTAGAGTGTAAGCTGCTCTGCTACAGAGACTGATGTGACTGGCTCAGTGTTCTCTGTACAGCACTGCGGTATATGTCAGAGCTATATAAATGTATAATAATATGGGACTGTGTGGGGACATTAGAGTGTAAGCTCCTCTAGTACAGAGACTGATGTGACTGGCTCAGTGTTCTCTGTACAGCACTGCGGTATATGTCAGAGCTATATAAATGTATAATAATATGGGACTGTGTGAGGACATTAGAGTGTAAGCTCCTCTGGTACAGAGACTGATGTGACTGGCTCAGTGTTCTCTGTACAGCACTATGGTATTTGTTAGAGCTGTGTAAATGCATACAAATGTATACAAATAATAGTGTATAACTGCGGGGGATGGCATTAGAGTGTAAGCTTCTCTGGTGCAGAGACTGATGTGAGTGGCTTGCTGATTCTCTGTACAGCACTATGGTATATGTCAGAGCCATGTAAATATGTAAAAAAAATAGTGGATGACTGTGGGGGTCGGGGGCAACAGAGTGTAAGCTTTTCTGGTACAGAGACTGATGTAAATGGCTCAGGGCTTTCTGTACAACGCTGTGGTATATGTCAGAGTTATATAAATGTATAATGATAATAGTGTGTGAATAGGGGGGGAAATAACATTTAAGCTCCTCTGGTGTAATGATGACAGTGGTGGGACATTAGAGTGTAAGCTCCATAAGACTGATGTGACTGGCTCTGTATTCCCTGTACAGCACTATAGTATATGTCAGAGTTATATAAATGTATAATAGTAATAGTGTTTGAGGGGGGGGGGGGGGGGCAAAATAAAGTATAAGCTCCTCTAGTACAGTGATGACTGTGGTGGGACATTAGAGTGTCAGCTCCTCTGGTAGAGACACTGATGTGACTGGCTCAGTGTTTTCTCTACAGCACTATGGTATTCGTCAGAACTATGTAAATGTATACAAATAATAGTGTATAACTGTGGGGGGGGGGGGGGGGCATTATTAGAGTGTAAGCCCCTCTTGCACAGAAGCTGATGTGAGTGGCTTGGTTTAGAGTTCTCTGTACAGCACTATGGTATATGTCATAGCTATGTAAATGTGTAAAAATAATAGTGTATGACTGTGGGGGGGCAATAGAGTGTAAGCTTCTCTGGTGCAGAGGCTGATGTCAATGGTTCAGTGCTTTCTGTACAACGCTGTGGTATATGTCAGAGCTATATAAATGTATAATAATAGTGTGTAACTGGGGGGATAACTTTTAAGCTCCTCTGGTGCAAAGATGACAGTGGTGGGACATTAGAGTGTAAGCTCCTCTGATGCAAAGACTGATGTGAGTGGCTCTGTATTCCCTGTACAGCACTATAGTATATATCAGAGCTATATAAATATATAATAATAGTGTTTGACTGGAGGGGGGGGGGCAATAAAGTGTGAGCTCCTTTAGTTCAGTGATGACTGTGGTGGGACAATAGATTGTAAGCTCCTCTGGTACAGAGACTGATGTGACTGATTTAGAGTTCTCTGTACAGCACTGTGGTATATGTCAGAGCTATATAAATGTATAATAATAATAATAGTGTGTGACTGTGGTGGGGACATTAAAGTGTAAGCTTCTCTGGTGCAGAGACTGACAGATGGTGTACAGAATGCCCCCCCAAGAGATGTAATTTCCTGCTTCTGTGATTGGCTCACTCATTTTCACAGAAATGTGCACTAAATCACAAGTCAGATTTTGGGCATCCCCTGCAGCAAAAATTATCATTTGGGTGAGATACTCCCAAAAAGGGAAATCACGTCTAAAGGGATACAGACCCTGCCGCTTACCTTCCTAGAACCCTGCAAGTACGGCAGCTGATTGATAATTATAAAATCACTCCCATTCACATTCACTTTGCACATGAACACAGACAAACAGCTACTTCTTCAGACTAACGAAAGGTCAGAATCTGCAACAAAGTTTGTTATAAACCCTGAAATGTACATACTGTAGATCACACAGAGGTTTTTTTTTTTCCTAACAAAAGTGGAATTACTCTTTAAACCTCATGAATGGTTTCCTCAATGGTCGGTAATTCCAGTTTGCAGATTTCAGTAATAATTGTCCCTGCGATTGCAGTTATAATTCAGCAAGGAACTTGTGGCGCCACGAATCCAGTGAAGGCCGCGCTTTGTTTCTGAAGAGCGCTAATAAAATATTTAGACAATTGCGTTTGGCGAATGTTTTTATGTAGTTTCCTTTTTTTTTTTTGTTATTTACTTTTTACTTTTTCTTTAAATTTTTTCGTCTGGGCGGATTTGACAACGTCGGTAAAACGTCTCACCATCTTATAGAAAATAAAGCCGTATTTTTCATCAACGTCAATTTTCAGAATCCCGTGCGCAGCAAGCAGACGCGCGGCGTGGATGGCGTTGCTGAGCCGTTATCTCTTGAGCGGCGAGACAAAGAAATGACTTTATTTAAGGTTTTGTTTTTCAATAAAAACCTCCAGTTCTCCGTGACCTTGGGGGACGAGAAAACAACTTTCCAGAGAAGGATTCCTGGGATGATTTAAGGTGTTGTCACTTCAGATTTTTCAGCACAAAAGACGCGGCACGACCGCCGCATACTGAGCACCCTGGAGGCGCGGGCCCCGGCTGCCGGCTTCCAGGATTTTTTGGGTTGGTGGAAAATCGATACTATGAACGTCTTTTTTTGTAACAGAAATACATTTTTTTGTAGCTTTAGTAGAACATTTATTTTACAGGCTGAAATTTTTTTAAATCCTTTTTTGCTTTTCAAAAATGTGATTGTCTTTTTTATTTAACCTCTTGCTGCCTACCTAATGGCTTTGACACCCGCACTCCTCACATGTGTGTCAATAGGGCAGCCAAAGTTTCCGTGCTGAGAGCACGCTCACGGTGCTGGACCAGCCCCCCGATCATGTGACCACAGTGACAGCCAATCACAGTGGTCAAATGATCAGGCAACCCTTCCCACGCCCAAGAATAATGGTCCAGTTAAAGGAATGCCAGGGCTGGGTGGGAAAGGATTTCAATAACTGTATTCGTCGGTGCGATGCATTTCGGCACGCTGAATGCGGGTCAGAAGGAGGTCAGCCGCAGGCTGGACGCATCTTACAGTGAATTCTGAAATGATCTCAGAGGCGTCTCAAACTGACCCCATCCACACAAGCCCAAAGCCCCTCCACATGGGTCTTAAAGCTATGAAGACAAACTTGCATGTTCTGCAATAAAAGCTGCCTTAGCCAGGACTGGGACAAAGAGGTGGGCAGAAGGGGTAGGTGTCCCTGGTGCAGTGTTTTCACCTGGGGAGTGGGGAGTGGGGGGCACTGCATGGCAAGCTGTGTTCTCCACATCCCATGCATCCACTGGTGAACTACCACCATAGCAGACTTCCATCAATACAGGATCCGCACTGGTTTTGACAGTTCACCCATCACTGCTGTCATTAATAAGCACAGAAGCCGGCAGAGGAAGTCTTCCACCATTGGCCACCTCTGCCTCCCCAACAGCAAGAGCGAGTCAATCGGAAGGGTCCCCAATGCCAGGGTTTGACAGCTCATTTGATCACCAGTGTTGTTGTAAACACATAAGCTGTCAGAGGAAATCTTCCACTGCTCACTTCCTCTATGGATCTGATAGATGACTCTGGAATAGATGTCATCTGTCAGATCCATAGAGGACGCTAGTAGTGGAAGACTTCCTTAACGACTTCTGTATTTCAAAACGATAGTGCTGAGCTGTCAAATCCTGGCCCTTGGGGCCCTTCTCAAACACTCGCTCTTGCTGTTGGGGTGGAAGGCTTCTGAGTGATGCACTCTTGGTGTGGGGAAGAGGAACCCTTTGAGTGGTGCTCTCCTGGCATCAGAGGGGGCTTTAACTCAGGGTGCACTCACACTGGCAGCTTTAACTGTGCCCAGGCACAAATTGCCCAGCTTGGTCCGGTTTATTGGTGTAGTATGAATGCTCCGTACCATGCTGACCACCTCTGCCGCACTCTGCAATAGATGTCCTCTGTCAGATCCATAGAGGAAGTGAATATTGGAAGACTTCCCCTGATGGCATCTGTCTTTACAAACAACAGTGACAATTGAGTGAGCTGTCCAACCCTGGTGTTGGGGGCCCTTCTGGTTGACTCGCTCTTGCTATTGTGGGGGTTCTGAGTGCAATCTTGGTCTAGGGAAGAGGAACCCTTTCAGTGGTGTGCTCTTGGCTTCTGGGGGGGGGGGGGCTGATCTTGTTGTTCACTTAACTGTGCAACAATTCACTTAGCTTGATCCAGTTTGCTTGTGTAGTATGAATGCTCAAAACCATGCTGGTCACCTCTGCTACACTCCGCAATAGATGTCCTCTGTCAGATCCATTGAGGAAGCGATTATTGGAAGACTTCCTCTGCCAGCTTCTATGTTTACAAATGACAACGATGATCAAGTGAGCTGTCAAACCCTAGCAGTGGGGGCCCCTCCGAGTAGTGCACTCTTGCTGTAGGGAAAAGGAACCTTTTGAGTGGTTCACTCATTGCATCAGGAAGGGGGCTTATCTCTGGGCGCACTCACACTGGCAGTTTTAACTGTACCCCATGAATATTCACTCAGCTTGGTCCGGTTTGCTTGTGTAGTATGACTGCTCCAAACCGTGCTGGTCACCTCTGCCACTCTGCAATAGATGTCATCTGCCAGATCCATAGAGGAAGCAAGTAATGGAAGACTACCTCTGACGGCTTCGGTGTTTACAAACGACAGCGGTGATCATGCCGGTTATCAAACCCTAGTGTTGGGGGCCCTTCTGAGTGACACGTTCTTGCTGTTTGGGTGGGGGGAGGGGCTTCTGAGTGTTGCACTCTTGGTTTGGGGAAGAGGAACCCTTTGGGTGTTGCACTCCTGGTATCGGGAAGGGGGCTTATTTCAGGGTGCACTCACACTGTCTGTTTATGTTGTGCCCCAGCACAATTCGTTCAGCTTGGTCCGGTTCGTTTGTGTAGCATGAATGTTCTGAACCATGCTGAGGAACAGTTAAAGAGTATCGTGCCTGGGACAACTTGGAGGTGATGGTCCCGGTTACGGTTCACTTCAGCATGCGTTCAAGCCACTGTGCCAGAGGACACTTAAACCTCGTAGAGAGGATCAGATTTTCGGATGACAGTTGGTCCGTTTTTATGTTGCATGCGAGTCTCATGTCGAAAACGAAGAGGTTACTCACCATACAAAAGTTCTCGTACGACAGAATACAACTTCAGAAGTGAAGGAATTGCCTCAATGGAGATAAATATATATTGGTAGGGGCGGGTACCATCATCCTTAATTGACAATGATTTAAGAGAGGGTTGTCTGGAGCTACTCCAATAAATGCCCCAAGACAAAAATGGGAATATGGACTATCTCGCCACCCAGGGATAAAGCGATTGAATATAAAAATAAAATTTTATTATACAAAAACAGTTTTTACACATGGATACAAATTATAATTTACAAACATTTTTTGCATACAGAAGCAGTACAAATTGTTTTATACAGACTTTTTACAAAGCAAGAACTCCACGGTATAGTGGAGCTTCTGAAGATGCAGGTCCAATTTGAGTTCCGCTACATGTTTCGCGAATAAATTTGCTTCCTCAGGAGGAATTGGCCTAATACAGGGGTGTCCAAACTACGGCCCTTCAGCTGTTGCGGAACTACACTTCCCATGAGGCATTGTAAAACTCTGACATTCACAGACATGACTAGGCATGATGGGAGTTGTAGTTCCTTAACAACTGGAGGGCCATAGTTTGGACACCACTGGCCTAATACATCTAGAGATAAATACAGTTCTTTGTTGGTTTTGTCAGAAGATATAGGAATTAAGAATTGACAAGAGGAGGGAAAAGAAAAAAGAGTGGACATTCTTATACAATAATTACAAATTACTTGGAGTAAAGTGATAGAGCTGAGTCTAGCTTACCGATCAAGACCCAGGCGGGGTCACGGGCGGCAATCTGTGAGGCACCCAAGAAATTGGGCAATCCCCCCCGCGGCGGACACGGGAGACACTGTATAGGAGGTAGTTGCTAAAAGATATTGGCTTGGAGGTTATGAGCCATAATGAGTGGATTAGTGACACACAAGTGCGGGGAAAATTGGGTGCCAAGGGGGGAAAAATTAAGTGGGAGGGAAAGAAAAGAAAATAGGTGAATAGGGGGTGAGAGAGAAAAAGAAGAGGAGGGGGGGGATAAAGGGGATGGAAAAAGAAAAACAAGGGAAGGAAAAAAAAGAAAGAGAAATGGGTGGGGGGGGGGGTAGAAGGACAACGGGATGGGAGAAGGATAATCAATTGTAAGAAAAAGGGGGGTGAAAAGGGGGAGTGAAGGGGGGGGTGAGAATAAAAAAAGGAAAAAAAGAGGGAAAGAAAGGAGAGTGAATAGGGGAAGGAAGGAGAGGATGAGCGGAGTGTTGAAGGAAAGGAATGAAAAGGGGGAAGATAAAGAAAAGGGGGAGGAAAGGGAAGGGGGGGGGGGAGAGTGAGGATAATGAAGTGTAGAAGAAATGGGAAGTGAAGCTTACGCAGCATTTTACCCAGCACAAGCTACACAACACACTACAGAAAAACAGGTCTGCTTCAATTGAATTATAGCACGGATCACGGCACGAGCCCCCAAATGTTTTGATTGCGTCTATCTAGCAAGGTTACTCTGTGGTATAAGCAAGGAAGCTGAGATTTCTGCGGTGTGTAAATGTGCTTTTACTGTACAAAGACGCTGTACATACAAAACTATTACAATCTTAGGAATACAATACAAGACTGACAGATATCTATAACAAGCAAAATGCCTAGCAAATGAACAGCCTATGGTCTATACCAGTACAAATACACTTAAAGGTTACCTATCTTCTGTTACTGTATGTTCGTGATCTCCACTGTCAACGATTCTCCTGAAGCATCAGGCACCTTTCTTCTATCATGAGTGGCTTCTTATCTTACAAAGCATGATGATGTGTGTCTCGCTTATGCCCGAATCCCCCTTTTATGTGTCAGGCTGTTTACCATAGTCACCAAACAACAGAAAACATACCTGTTTACTGTAGCTGTGTAAACAATGGACTGTTGAAACCGTCAATTGAATACAACAATGGTATCTACGTACCCATTGTATGCAGCAGCATTTGTTTGAGAAATCTACTCAAGCCGAAACCTGACAGTAATCTATGAGCAACCACTATTGTGTAATGTTATGTCTGATTAATATAAAAAAATAATATTTTAACAAACGCAACACAGAAGGAGGGATGAGGGACGTGAGGGGGGGACGAAACATTGAGCAGGGGAGTGTAATAAAAATGAGCAAAATAGGTGAGTGAAAGGAGAAGGGAGTGAAAAAGTGATGTCATGTGTTGACTAGTTTTATATGTGTTCTTTGGTTTCTGAGCACGCGTAGTCTGGCTCTTACGGATTTTTTTGTACGAAAACGGTACGTATTAAACAAAAATCGGACGTTGAGTTCACGTACGACAAAAATGTTATAGCCCGCACCTCCAGCTTTTGCCTGCCGAAAAAACGGGAAGCGGCTGTCGAAAGCACCGTATTAACGATCCATAAATCGGCAAATCGTACATCAGACAAAATTTTTCTTCCGATTTTCGTATAGTGCGTGCGGGCCTTTTACTTATAGACCAATGCGGGTGCAGATCAGAATTGAAAATGGACATGGTTCAGTTCAACCATGCCCGGTGTGAGTGAACCCTTCGTGGGGCTGTCCTGGCAAGTGGTGCAGGAGGGAGTTGGGCTCATCAGACCGATGCAGAAACATTCACAATGGCAGTTGGGAGTGGGGGGGGTACCAACTACAGAAGATGATTGGGTATGCACATCGGGTGGGGGGGGGTAGCATTTCCAATGTATTTGCTTGGCACTGGATGGCCTTATCCCAACACTGCCATAACCTGTTTATAATCCTCAGAATTTTTAGCCCCTCAAAAAAAAAAATCCTGTGCTGAATTCGGTGCTTCCAAATAAAACGTTACATTGTTTCCGTACACTAAATACAATATCCTCCACTCTCTCTTCTCCTTTTTCTTCATAGATTGCCCTCCTGAACTATTGTAACTTTTCCCTCCCGGCTCACATTCTCACCCCGTTACCCCCCCTGACGATCCTGCGTGTTCGGAATAGCGAGGAGCGGTCTTCTCCCCGGCCCAGGCAGTCATTATGAAATCACTTTCATTCCTTCATTCATATTTCAGTGATCTGGCATTATAGATTTATCTCCTGATCCGCTATTATACGGACATGCCGGCGAAGCGCGGCCCTTGCCCCTGGCTCGGGGTGAGCCATATTGCTTCAGGGGACGCACTATGACTCCGCGGCGTCACACCACAAGTCGGGCAGTTTAAAAAAATCGATTTTTGGGAAGAGCCTGATTAGATAGATCTGTGAGATAATAACACATGCAGGATACAATCTTTCCACTGACAAGCCACTGAAATTAGCACCACATCCCTAATTTAAATAGATATAGGAATACTTGTGGAATTTTTAAGGTGCATATACTAAAAGATTAATCCGAAGAAGTATATTAAGAAGTATACATTTTTTTGAACAATAATTAAGAAAAAAATGTCTAAAAACAATTCCACAGCAAGTACATAAAATACAATCCTTATGGATACAGCAAATTTGATGGAATTCCCAACATGTTTCGCCCTCAATCTGGGCATCCTCGGGGGATTATGTCCACTTGGAGCACAAGTGTGCTAGTAAAGAAATAATACCACCAGTGCCGCCTCATCGGTGCCCATCAGTGCAGCATCATCAGTGCCCATCAGTGCGGCATCATCAGTGCCTATCAGTGCGGCATCATCTGTGCCCATCAGTGCGGCATCATCAGTGCCTATCAGTGCCCATCAGTGCAGCCTCATCAGCGCACATCAGTGAAGAAATAAAATTACTATAATAATAATAATAATAATAATATAATAATAACATTTTAAATTTTAATTTTTAAAATAAAATTACAGAAACTAAGAAAAACTTATATAGGAAAACTTGTGGGATTTTTAAGGTGCAAAGGTGCAAATACTAATAGATTGATCCAAAGAAGTATATTAGGAAGTATAGATTTTATTGAACAAAAATAAAGAAAAAAATTGTCTAAAAACAATTCCACAGCAAGTACGGTACATAAAATACAATCTTTATGGATACAGCAAATTTGATGGAATTCCCAACATGTTTCACAACAAGCCTTCTAGTAAAGAGAGAATATATATATATATATATATATATATATATACCCCCTACCTGCCCAGGCCAATTTTCAGCTTTCAGCGCCGTCACACTTTGAATGACAATTGCGCGGTCATCCCACACTGTACACATATGAAATCTGTATAATTTTTTTGAAACAGAACTTTCTTTTGCTGGTATTTATTTACCACTGGGATTTTTATTTTTTTGCTAAACAAATGAAAAAAGACAAAAAAATTTGAAAAAAAAAACAGTTTTTCTTAGTTTCTGCTATAAAATTTAGCAGATAGTAATTTTACTTCTTCTCTGGTGGGGATTGATGATGTGGCACTGATGAGGCGGCACTGATAAGAAGGCGCTTTTGGGCACTGATGAGGGGGCACTGATGAGCACTGATGATTTGGCACTGATAAGTGCATTCAGTGATGGGCACTGATGAGGCGGCACTGATGGGCACTGATAATGTGGCATTGATGATGCGGCACTGATAAGAATGCACTGATGGGCAATGATGATGTGACATTGATAATGCAGCACTGATGATTGGGCACTGATGAAACTGTACTGATGGGCAATGATGATGTGACATTGATAATGCAGCACTGATGATTGGGCAATGATGGGGCTGCACTGATGGGCAATGATGATGCGGCACTGATAAGAAGGCACTGATGGGCACTGATAATGTGGCATTGATGATGCGGCACTGATAAGAATGCACTGATGGGCAATGATGATGTGACATTGATAATGCAGCACTGATGATTGGGCACTGATGAAAATGTAACTGATGGGCAATGATGATGTGACATTGATAATGCAGCACTGATGATTGGGCAATGATGGGGCTGCACTGCACCTTTACCCCCCAATCTGTGATGGGGCCCAATTCCTACCAATGACACCAATGATGGGGAAATGTTTACTCCCACTGATGTTGAGACATTTTCTATTCCCGATGACCACAGTACGACCCCCCCTAAAGTCTAAAGGACAGTAAACCGGCCCTTTGTTTAGAAAGTTTGGAGACCCCTGTGCTAGATGATACTTAATTTCCTCCAGCCAGGAAATGATTTGGGCTCTATCTGACTTGCTGCAGCTTCTGATGCACATTGTGAGAAGCTCACAGTGTGCAGTGAAATCGGAGGAAGCCGTTTCAGTCCAGGAGAGGAGCCGCTACAACTGCACAAGGCTGAAGGGAAGTTGAGATCTCACAGGAAGCTTTTGTATCTTTTTCATATTCTATAATTGTAAACACGGATCTCTCGGTGAGGCTGCAATCTTCGGTAGTCCGGTGGTGGAGGCGGCGCGGTGCCGCATTCATCAATACTATTGATCAGTTACAATGATAAGAGTAGCAGGGATCTGTGTGAGGACCCCCTAACCCCCCCCCCCCGCCGCCGCCACCCACTCGGCTGACTCATCGATTTCCAGCGACAAAAAAAAAAAAAAAAAATCGCCCCCTTTATGGATGGAGCCGCTAATAATTGCTGAAGCGGGTAATTATGCGGCTCCCGGTCGATACAATTAACGGTCGGATTCATTAATTAAACAAATGGGACTCATTCAGCGCGGCGTAACAAATACCATTTTTCAGGTCATTTACACAGAGGGGACCTTTAAGGCGTCCCGTTCATTAGCGGTGATGGATTGTCGCGGTGGACGTTCGGGCCTGTGTGCGGCCCCCGCGGCGGTTTTATCAGTCGCACTTTGTGTGGTAGAGACCCGCTGGTAGAATAAATACAACCATTCAGATCCTAAGCGTCATTCACAACTGCACAAAACACGTGTGGCACTTGTGATGCCATTAATTACCCAATCAGGTGCCAGGAACATAGAAAAGACGGGATTATTGATTGCATGTGATTGGATGATTTACATCAGCGCAGCGTCAACTCATTCAATGAGCTAATCGACAATTCACACCGCAACATGCCTGTCTATTTTTTTTTTTCGATAGTGATCTGCAGATTACCGTTCAATGTACAGTTGTGCTCATAAGTTTACATACCCTGGCAGAATTTATGATTTCTTGGCCATTTTTCAGAGAATATGAATAACACAAAAACTTTTCTTTCACTCATGGTTAGTGTTTGGCTGAAGCCCTTTATTATCAATTAACTGTGTTTACTCTTTTTAAATCAGAATGGCAAAAGAAACTACCCAAATGACCCTGATCAAAAGTTTACATACCCCAGTTCCTAATACCGTGTATTGCCCCCTTTAACATCAATGACAGCTTGAAGTCTTTTGTGGTATTTGTGGATGAGGCTCTTTATCTTCTCAGATGGTAAAGCTGCCCATTCCTCTTGGTAAAAAGCCTCCAGTTCCTGTAAATTCTTGGGCTGTCTTGCATGAACGGCACGTTTTGAGATCCCCCCAGAGTGGCTCAATGATATTGAGGTCAGGAGACTGAGATGGTCACTCCAGAACCTTCACTTTATTCTGCTGCAGCCAATGACAGGTGGACTTGGCCTTGTGTTTTTGGATCATTGTCATGTTGGAATGTCCAAGTATGTCCCATGCGCAGCTTCCTGGCTGATGAGTGCAAATGTTCCTCCAGTATTTTTTGATAACATACTGCATTCATCTTGCCATCAATTTTGACCAAATTTCCTGTGTCTTTGTAGCTCACACATCCCCAAAACATCAGCGATCCACCGCCGTGTTTCACAGTAGGGATGCTGTACCTTTCATCATAGGCCTTGTTGACTCCTCTCCAAATGTAGTGTTTATGGTTGTGGCCAAAAAGCTAAATTTTGGTCTCAACATTCCAAATTACTTTGTGCCAGAAGGTTTGAGGCTTGTCTCTGTGCTGTTTGGCGTATTGTAAGTGGGATACTTTGTGACATTTGCGTAGTAATGGCTTTCTTCTGGCGACTCGACCATGCAGCCCATCTTTCTTCAAGTGCCTCCTTATTGTGCCTCTTGAAACAACCACACCACATGTTTTCAGAGAGTCCTGTATTTCACCTTAAGTTATTTGTGGGTTTTTCTTTGCATACCGAACAATTTTCCCGGCAGTTGTGGCTGAAATTTTAGTTGGTCTACCTGACCGTGGTTTAGTTTCAACAGAACCCCTCATTTTCCACTTCTTGATTACAGTCTGAACACTGCTGACTGGCATTCTCAATTCCTTGGATATCTTTTTATATCCCTTTCCTGTTTTATACAGTTCAACTACCTTTTCCCGCAGATCCTTTGACAATTCTTTTGCTTTCCCCATGACCCAGAATCCAGAAACATCAGTGCAGCACTGGATTAAAAATGCAAGGGTCTGTCAGGAGTCCATAAACTCATTGACCTTTTATACACACACTAATTACAAAGAAACAGATCACAGGTGAGGATGGTTACCTTTAACCTCTTCCCGTACAAGCTATAGCTGAAAAACAGCTACAGCGTGGACCTACACTGCCGGGAGGCCGTCAATAGACGTCCTCCCCTTTGCACGCTCCCCGCACGCCCCGCGGTAATCATTGTGCGGGGCCAAGCTAAATGCCTGAAAAAAAACCCCACACCATAATCCCCCTCCACCAAATGATTTGGACCAGTGCACAAAGCAAGGTCCCAAAAGACATGGATGAGCGAGTTTGGTGGTGGAGGAACTTCACTGGCCTGCACAGAGTCCTGACCTCACCCTGATAGAACACCTTTGGGATGAATCAGAGCGGAGACTGCCAGCCAGGCCTTCTAGTCTAGTCTAGTCTTTTATCCCAGTGTCTCAACCAGAAAAATCCATAACATGCCTTTTAGTTAAAATACTTGGTACCACAATGCGCTTCTCTTCCCATTCTATAAAGCCGGAAGGTTTGAATCCAGAGCCTGCAATCCACATAACACGATCGACCTGCCAAGCACCGCCGCCACTGTGCGCAGATGAGGCCTGGTCTGTGCCAGCCAAATACGCCGTGCTCCATCTGCCTCCCGCCGTTTGGTCGCTGTAAGCTCTGCAGCCAGCCAGATGTCTGTCACCTTCTGCTGCCATTTTCCTGATCACTGACTCCTGATGTGATCGAAGCTTCCACTCCGCTGTTACGGCACCATGATTGTTACTGACGCGCGGCACCCAGACATGACAATATGGAGGCATCGATGAACCGTGAGACAGCCAGCTGTGGATCTCCTTATCATCGGCTCAATATAACACCGGCTGTGTTCTGGGATGAATGGATGGCATTTAGTTTGCTCTGTGATCATAAAGGATTACCATTATTTTATTTTTACTTTTTTTTAAGAAAATCCTGTTTTTAACCCTTTATTTCCCATCTCAGTGCTGCTAGATCCCCTGCAGCCTCTTTCATCCACTTTCTGTCTATAAGCAAGCCCCTCCAGCATTAGCTGCACATCATTGTCTGAACCGGCTTCCTGACAGTGACACCATTGTCACAAGTCATAGACGGTAACTGTCCTGGATTTTCCGGGACAGTTCCTCATTGTAGACCTTAGTCCCAAAAAAAGCTTGTCCCAGGATCACAGTGTCACAAACTCTGACCCAGATCACAGAGTCACGGGCTCTGTCCCCAGATCACAGAGTCACGGGCTCTGTCCCCAGATCAGAGTCACGGGCTCTGTCCCCAGATCAGAGTCACGGGCTCTGTCCCCAGATCAGAGTCACGGGCTCTGTCCCCAGATCAGAATGTCACGGGCTCTGTTCTGGGATCACAGAGTCACGGGCTCTGTCCCAGGATTATGGTGTTACGGGCTCTGTCCTGGAATCATGGTGTCACAGGCTCTGTCCCCAGATGACAGTGTCACGGGCTCTGTCCCCAGATCACAGAGTCACAGGATCTCTGTCCTGGGATCAGAATGTCACGGGCTCTGTCCTGGGATCACAGTGTCATGGGCTCTGTCCTGGGATCAGAATGTCACGGGCTCTGTCCTGGGATCACAGTGTCATGGGCTCTGTCCCAGGATTATGGTGTTACGGGCTCTGTCCTGGAATCATGGTGTCACAGGCTCTGTCCCCAGATCACAGTGTCACGGGCTCTGTCCCCAGATCACAGAGTCACAGGATCTCTGTCCTGGGATCAGAATGTCACGGGCTCTGTTCTGGGATCACAGTGTCATGGGCTCTGTCCCAGGATTATGGTGTTAGGGGCTCTGTCCTTGGATCATGGTGTCACGGGCTCTGTCCCCAGATCACAGTGTCACGGGCTCTGTCCTGGGATAACGGTGTCACAGGCTCTGTCCCGGGATCACGATGTCACGGGCTCTGTCCCCAGATTGGTGTCATGGGCTCTATCCTGGTATCACAGTGTCACGGGCTCTGTCCTGGTAACACAGTGTCAAGGGCTCTGTCCCCAGATCATGGTGTCACGGGCTCTGTCCTGGGATCACGGTGTCACAGGCTTTTTCCGGGATCACTGTGTCATCAGCTCCGTCCCGGGATCACGGTGTCACAGGCTTTTTCCCGGGATCACGGTGTCTCGGGCTCTGTCCCGGGAACCCGGTGTCACAGGCTTTTTCCCGGGATCACGGTGTCTCTGGCTCTATCCTGGGATCACAATGTCACGGGCTCTTTCCTGGAAACACAGTGTCACGGGCTCTGTCCCCAGGTCATGGTGTCATGGGCTCTATCCTGGGATCACGATGTCACGGGCTTTGTCCCCAGGTCACGGTATCATGGGCTCTGTCCTGGTATCACAGTGTCGCGGGCTCTGTCCTGGGATCACGGTGTCACAGGCTTTTTCCCGGGATCACGGTGTCACGGGTTCTGTCACGGGATCACGGTGTCACAGGCTTTTTCTTGGGATCACAGTGTTACGGGCTCTGTCCTGGGATAATGGTGTCATGGGCTCTGTCCTGGTATCACGATGTCACAGACTCTGTCCCCAGATCATGGTATCACGGGCTCTGTCCGGGGCTAAAGGTGTCACGGGCTCTGTCCGGGGATAACGGTGTCACGGGCTCTGTCCCGGGATAACGGTGTCACAGACTTTTTCCCAGGATTACAGTGTTGCCGCCTCTGTCCCAGGATCACAATCCCGGGATCACAGTGTCACCGTTATTTCAGTTATTGCACATACACAGTAACTTAAAGCAGATCTCCCCCCTAAACTAAATCTCCTATTGGCCTGCCTCTTCCCCCTCCCTCTCTCACAATCGGATCTAGTTTTTTTAATTTAAGACATTTTTGTTGGGCTGCGAAGCCTCTGCATTGAGACTCTCTTAAAGGTCTGATAGGTGGCACCATCAGGGGATTAAACACGCCGATTGGTTGGAAAAGAGTTCAGGAATCAGAATTAAATTTCCCGTCTCTGTGGAATCGATGTGCGGGAACCTTCAGTACCACGTGTTGCGCCCCCCCCGGGGGAACCGGCAGCGGCTGATGCGCTCAGCTCAACATTTGGGAGAAATGTTAAACGTCAACAGCTTGAATGGTGTGTGCAAACATCGACCAATCTGCGCCTCCCACGGGTTCTAAAAACAGCTCGTCCCCGTCTCGCCAACCGCACGTCGGTTCACAGCAACGTTCGCTCGCCCACAGTGTGTTTCTGTGTCTGGGTGAAGCTGTAGCTCTGACGGCTCTCAATATTGGTGTTTGTTTATGAATTTTCTCTGGCAGGAGCTGCGGAACAGAAGAGGGGTTCAGCTGTCAGAGATAACGCGTAACGTCGCGAACGCCGCAAACGCCGCCATCACCTATGAATGTGCTGTATGTAGAATATAACACCCCCCTTCCCCCATGTAGGTTCTTCCCATTATACACAATTCTTAAATCTGACCTCCAGACCTCCCTCCAGTCTTGCACAGTTGTACCTCTCCTGGACTGAAACGGCTTCCTCTAATTTTGCTGCACACTGTGAGTTTCTCACAATGTGCACTAGAAGCTGCAGAAAGAGAGGTAGAGCCCCCCCCCCCCCTCATTTCCTGGTTGGGGGAAGCTATCATTAGTTTAAAGTGGACGTGGACCTGTCATCAGATATAATCTTCATTTTATGTCTATTTATATTTATTTGTAATATTTATTTATATAAACATTGTATTAATGCCTCAGAATTTACAGTCTCCATGAATAATCCCGTAATGTGTCTAATTTGTGTATTTCCTTCTTCCCTTCAGCTCCACCTAGTGACCATAATGTTGTACTTTCCTGACTGGGGCATTTTAGGAAAATACTGCATTATGGCCACTAGATGGAGCTGACGGTTATAGGAAAATGCACATTATAAGGTTTATTCACAACATTTTTTTTTATAAATGAATTCATATGTGCAACACTTCCAGGTATTTGTTACCTCTCAAAGAGATCACAGAACCCCGCTCCTGACAAGGCCTCCGTCTGCTTTTCTGCGCCATCTTTGTTCAGCCATCATCCAGGATCACCAGCTCCTTCCTAGACTGAGATGCAGACTCAGAGATGATAAACCGCAATCGAAACAACCAAAAACACAAACGTAAATATGCTATTAGGCTATAAAAGCAATGGGGGCTTATGTCCATCAGTAATAGTAATCTGTAATGGGCTGTGAATTGGGTTCCTGCAGGCTCCTCCCTTTTAATCCGAGCCAATCATTACCAGTACATAAAAAACAAAACTGACAGGAGTGCAGGATCTGGTTAAAAGACTGTGTGCATGCGTCAGGTGAAGGGGCGGAGTTTCCTCTTTCTCAAGCCTGCCCTGATCAGTAAGCAAAGAGCTTATAAACTACAAGGCAAGGGGAAGCAACTCCAGACAGCTCCTACATCAACATTTTTACAAGGCAGGGGGAAGAAGGAGTTTCCTCTTTCTCAAGCCTGCCCCGATCAGTAACCAAAGGGCTTATAAATTACAAGGTAAGGGAAGCAACTCCGGATAGCACTGACATCAAAATTTGACAGCATTGCAGTGATATCTGACCTGGAGTCACGTTCACTGCTGCCATGTACTCTCCTAGCTGGACCATGCGTCAGGTGAAGGGGCTCAACGCGTTTCCAGTGAGTTTCTTCTTTCTCAAGCCTGCCCCAATCAGTAAGCAAAGGGCTTATAAACTACAAGACAAGGGAAAGCAACTCTGGACAGCACTGTCATCAAAATTTGACAGCACTGCACTAGAATCTGATCTGGAGTAGCGTTCCCTGCTGCCATGTATTCACCTAGCTTGACTGTGCATCAGGTGGAGAGGTAGCAATGTGTTTCGATGGAGTTTCCTCTTTCTCAAGACTGCCCCGATCAGTAACCAAACTACAAGGCAAGGGGAAGAAACTCTAGACAGTTCTGTCATCAAAATTTGACAAGGCAAGGGGAAGAGGCAGTTTCCTCTTTCTCAAGCCTGCCCCGATCAAAATTTGACAGCATCGCACTACAATCTAGGTAGCAATGTGTTTCGATAGTTTCCCCTTTCTCAAGCCTGCCCTGATCAGTAACCAAAGGACTTGTAAGCTACAAGGCAAGGGGAACCAATTCCAGACAGCTCTGATATCACATTTTTACAAGGCAGGGGGAAGAGGGACTTTCCTCTTTCTTAATCAATCAGTAACAAAAGGGCTTGTAAACTACGAGGTAAGGGAAGCAACTCCGGATAGCACTGACATCAAAATTTGACAGCAACACACTAGAATCTGACCCGGACCAGTGTTCTCTGCTGCCTTGTACTCTCCTAGCTTGACTGTGCCTCAGGTGAAGAGGTAGCAACGTGTTTCGATATAGTTTCCTCTTTCTCAAGCCTGCCCTGATCAGTAACCAAAGGACTTGTGAACTACAAGGCAAGGGGAAGCAACTCTAGACAGCTCTGACATCAAATTTTTACAAGGCAGGGGGAAGAGGGAGTTTCCTCTTTCTCAAGCCTACAGCAATCAGTAACAAAAGGGCTTGTAAACTACAAGGTAAGGGAAGCAACTCCGGATAGCACTGACCTCAAAATTTGACAGCACCGCACTAAAATCTGACCTGGAGCAGCGTTCTCTGCTGCCTTGTTCTCTCCTAGCTTGACTGTGCATTAGGCGAAGAGGTGGCAACGTGGTTCGATGGAGTTTCCTCTTTCTCAAGTCTGCCCTGATCAGTAACCAAAGGACTTGTAAACTACAAGGCAAGGGGAAGAAACCCCAGACAGTTCTGTCATCAAAATTTGACAGCACTGCACTAGAATCTGATATTGAGTAGCGTTCCCTGCTGCTATGTACTCTCCTAGCTTGACTGCATCAGGTTAAGAGGTATCAACATGTTTCGATAGTTTCCTCTTTCTCAAGCCTGCCGTGATCAGTAACCAAGGAACTTGTAAACTACAAGGCAGGGGGAAGCAACTCCAGACAGCTCTGACATCAAATTTTTACAAGGCAGGGGGAAGACGGAGTTTCCTCTTTTTCAAGCCTGCACCAATCAGTAACAAAAGGGCTTGAGGTGGCAACGTGGTTCGATGGAGTTTTCTCTTTCTCAAGACTACTCTGATCAGTGACCAAAGGACTTGTAAACTACAAGGCAAGGGGAAGAAACTCCAGACAGTTCTGTCTTCAAAATTTGACAAGGCAAGGGGAAGAGGCAGCTTCCTCTTTCTCAAGCCTGCCCCGCTCAAAATTTGACAGCATCGCGCTAGAATCTGCTATGTAATGTAGCGCTGTCATATTTTGATGTCAGTGCCATCCGGAGCTTCTTCCCCTTGCTTTGTAGTTTATGAACTCTTAAGTTACTGATCGGGGCAGGCTTGAGAAAGAGGAAGCTGCCTCAAAATGCGTTGTCACCCCTTTACCTGAGGCATGGTCCAGTTAGTGTTTTGAGTGGGTTCATGGCCGGCACCGGGGTTTTACTTATATTGTCATCACAGTTGGAACCAAGTTTGCTTCTGTCCCGTACTTATCCACGCTGCAGACAAGTTGCTGATATGTGTTTTCTTTTTTTTATTAATAAATCTATATAGACTTTTAACTAGATTCCATGCTCCTGTCAAAGCTCCTGTCAGCTCAGAGTTGACACAATCCTGTAGCAGTTCTTGGCTGTGTTCACAAATGTCTGACACAGATCAGACCTTGCGGCAGCCTCTCATCTTGTGGCTGGCTGCAAAGTTACAATGTATGATCTGATCACTGGGGGAGGGGGGAGTGAATAAATGCTTCCTCTTGCCTGCAGCAGACTGATCGCCTCATCCCAGTCTAGACAAAGTCGCTGAATGAAGCTCAAGGATGACTTTTTAATGATGAAAGTTTTGCAGTGACATGTCAGGAATGTATTCGTTGTCTGACCTGTGCAGCCATTTTTAGGGGATTATTTTCACCCACAAATACCGAAGAAAAGCAGAACACAAACCTGGGTAAATAAAGAAAATTAAATTTTGAATTGAAAAAACTATTTCCAGAATGACTGTTCTTGTTTAGTGAAGTGACCCCTCGTTTAGAAGAGGGTCAGTCCAGGGGGGGGGGGGGGCTGCTAGGATATTTGGAAATGTGTTTCTTGATAAGGATGAATAATTCACCGTATTGATCGCCGGCTAATTACAGTGAAGGATACAATGTTCTCCTACCCAGTAAACAAATACAATCTAATTTATAGCGCTTAGAGACCCGGAGCGCAATGCGTACATCACGGGAAGAGGCGGTGGGGGACAAATAAATACAACGCGGAAAAAAACAAAGTGATTGCGTGCGGACGCAAGGTGAGAACTGCAACCAATGCCGACCAAAAGTTTACAATTACGTAACCAATGAAGGGCTCGTTTATAGACGAGCAAAGAAATTAGAGGGCCTGTTAACGCACCTTATGCGCTAAGATGCATCATCGGCGCATTTTTTCATGCCGGCTGTGGGGGGGGGGTGTTTGTCTCTTAACTTGACTACAGGGTACTTTCACCCCCTTCCTGCCCAGGCCAATTTCCAGCTTTCAGCGCTCTCACATTTTGAAGGACAATTGCGCGGTCATGCAACGCTGTACTTAAACAAAATTTTCATAATTATTTTGAGACAAATAGAGCTTTCTTTTAGTGGTATTTAATCGCCACTGGGGTTTTTATTTTTTGCTAAACAAACCAAAAAAAAACGAACATTTTAAGAAAAAAAATGTTATAAAAGTTTGCAAATAAGTAATTTTTCCTCCTTCACTAATGCGCAATGATGAGGCAGCACTGATGAAGAGGCACTGATAGGCACTGATGAGGAGGCACTGATGGGCATTGAAGAGGCTGCACAGATGGACACTGATGATGAGGCCCTTTAAAGGCACTGATAAGGAGGCATTGATAAGGTTGCACTGATGGGCACTGATGAGGCTGCACTGATGGGCACTGATAAGGCTGCACTGATGGGCACTGATGATGAGGCCCTTTAAAGGCACTGATAAGGAGGCACTGATAAGGTTGCACCGATGGGCACTGATGAAGAGGCACTGATGAGATGGCACTGATGGGCACTGATGAGGAGCACTGATGAGCACTGATGAGGAGGCACTGATGGGCACTGATGAGGCTGCACTGATGGGCACTGATTTTTCTTAGTTTCTGTTATAACATTTTGCAAATAAGTAATTTTTCTCCTTCACTGATGGGAACTGATAAGGCTGCACTGATGGGCACTGATAAGGCTGCACTGATGAGGCGGTACTAAAAAAACAATGCTGAATGGCACTGATGAGGTGGCACTAATATGCAGCACTGATGGGTACTGATATTCTGCACTCATAGGTAACACTTATGGGCACTGATGGACACTGCAGGGTGGCACTGATAATAAAACACTGATGGGCACTGATTGGCATTACTGCTGGTCATTGTTGGGGCTGCACTGATAATCAAATCTCCCCCGAGAGGAAATGCCACTGATCGGCTCTCCTCTCCTCACTTACTGTCAGTGTGAGGAGAGGAGAGCTGATAACCACCATTTCCTTGTTTATTGGACACAGCTGGTCACATGGATAAAGAGCCGACTCTTTATTGGGATCAGTGATGCACCGTATCCCAGGGACAGAACGCACCACCGATAGCCACGCGCCCTCACAGGTGTGCAAGCCTTGCGAGACTGAGAAGACATCATATGACGTTGTCCCAGAACGAGAGAGAGTCACCGCCCCTCCGTCATTTGACAAAACGGCGGGCGGGAGGTGGTTAAACACCTATGTGTGCATTGTCGCATATTATAACCTCAGGGGTGTTTAGCGGCAGAAAAAAAAAAGAAAACGCCAGAGGCCCCCTAACTGCAGCATTAAAAATGTCCGGTATGCACGAGGCATTACATCTACTGTTTAGGAATGGTGCTGATTGCGCTGGCACACAGAAGGCACGCCCACAGACTGGTCTATGTATTGTGTATTTGTTAAATTGCAACAATGAAAATACAAGACAAGCACACACCTGTGAGATCTACAAATGTATCCATTTTCTTATATAAGTATCGGACACAAAGATTGATTGACGGAGAGGAGGAGGGATGGAGAGCTAAGTGATAATCATCTCCTCTCCAGGGCGGTAATTGGCGGGGAGAGGAGAGCGCTGAAGATAAGTGCACTGTGACTGTGGCGTTTTTATCTTCCAACGCGTTTCGTCTCCAGGAGAGAAGATCTCCCCAGTGATTGAGCGGCGGAGGATGAGTCCCAGACGTGTTGTATTAAAGCTCCAAGGACAGCCGGGTGACATCTCCATCCAATTTACACCCTTTCTCCTCGTCCCTGTCACCTTCCTCCTGTCCCTGTCACCTTCCCACGGCTTAATGGGACAGAGGTGCTCTCTGCGACACGGCGTGAGATGTTCCTGGGGAGAATGTCCCTATTAGCCGGGCGCCGCAGATATTGGTAATAAGTGAGATGCTTAAATCAGGGTCAGACCGCAGGAGGAGATCGGCGTGGTCAGAGTCTAGGCTTTTGTTACAAGGAAATGTGTAACATATTGAAAGTATTTTCTTAACAGAAAATGTAACCCTATTGCTCCTGGCTGGATGACACACAACATCATCTAGCCCTTTCCTCTCCAGCCTGACTTCCCCTTGCCCTGAAATCAGAGGATTCCCCTGCACACTGTGAGCTTCTCACAATGTGCGTTAGAAGCTGCAGCAAGTCCGATAGAGCCCCGCCTCATTTCCTGGCTGGAGGACTTGTCCAGCCCGACTGTCCCACCCGCTTCAGTCATTGCATGTCAGTCCTTCCAATCACGGAGGGTCGGCATCACACGTGGGCGTTACCTAAGCAAATACAGCCTGCCTAGGAACGCCCACTCCTCCAGACTGACACCCACCCATCCAGGCATTTTGATATTTGCATAACCCCTCCCATTGCTTGCATTGGGACTGAGGGCTCTTGGGAGGAGTGCTAAGGCAGGGTGCTGTGAAGTTTTCAGGAAGCTATGTACAGACCCCCTCCCACCAGCCGTGATCTGGTTGCATTGCATAGAGAAATACAGAGACCCAGTGATGATGATATTAAGTTTAAGATAAGGTATGTATTGAAAGTGGAAAAGCTTTATTTTAAAATGTCAATGGCATGCTAATGTAGGGGGAGGGGGGACCAGTGAAAGTAAAATTTAAGCAGATTAAACTTCAGCTTTAAAAGTCTGAAAAACTTGGGTATGGGTTACAGACCTCAATAGCTTAAACTCTGACATACACGTTCACACACAGCTAAATGGGTCAAAAGAATGACCGACTGCCCCTCCAACCACCACCACCCAACTGCCAATGCTTTGTATACAGTATGCTCTGTAAAGATGTACAATTTGAGAGAGAGAGTGTGAAAGCAAACAGCCCCTGCTATATGGCCTCATTAGGAAACCCATAATGCATTGCCATACCAATGTCATGGGTGCAGCCGGGGATAAATGTTTATATTTAACCACTTGCCGACCGCCCATAGCCAAAACACGGTCGGTCGGCGGTAGGGTGGTTGGATAACTCTGGGAGGGCGTACTACAACGTCCTCACAGAATCTTGCTCCGCACCCGGGAATATCCGTGACCGCCGGATCTCGGTAAAGGGCCGCTGACAACTCATCCATTCCTCATCCATTCCACATCAATTTCCCTCCGTACCACATCCATGCAACTACAGTGCCCATCAGTGCCACTACAGTGCCCATCAATGCCACTACAGTGCCTCACAGATGTGTAATAGGTAGTCAAATTAGATTTGAATTATATGCCCATAAAACACCTGATGGCGCTCCTTGCATGTTGGGCCTCTGTATGTGGCCAGGCTATGAAAAAGTCTCACACATGTGGTATCGTTATTCTCGGAAGGAGTAGCAGAATACATTTTGGGGTGAAATGTTTGCTATGTACATGCTGTGTGTTAGAAATATTGTATAAATGGACAACTTGGTGTTTAAAAAAAATGCCTTTCATTTTCTTTCCTCATTTTCCAAAAACTTGTGGGAAAAAATGACACGTTTAAAAAGACTCATTATGCCTCATAGAATATACGTTGGGGTGTTGCTTTCCAAAATGGGGTCACTTTAACATTTCTAATCCCAAAAGCTAGCAATCTTCTTCTTTTTTTTTTTAATCATATTAGGTCCCATGAAATGCTCTGTTCAGCCAGATGAAGCCAGTTCCATCACTAATAGACTCAACTAACAGCTGAGCGCCTTCTGCCGCGTCTTACTAACCCGATCGCCCGTCTCCTCCGCAGTCTTGTCACATAACTGGGGAATTTTAATTTAACGCCATATCTGCTTTGTGCTCACAGCCTGTCTGCTTCACGGCTAAAAAATGAACCGGTGTCACCGGAGGCAGGGAGCCATTACCGAGGATCTGGAATCCGATTAATACTGTCACAGGCGTCCCGTGATTCCTTCATCGGCACTGAGCCAGGGGAGGGGCTGCGCAAGGGGAGGGGTCAGCTGTGACACCAGAGTCTCAGGGGTTAAATTAACCTTTCCCAGGATTTGATGATGACATTATATGAACCTTTGTTGAGTCAGATGACATTTTTTTTATAATAATATTTTATTAAATTATATTATCTTTGTAAATGATTACAATGTAACAAAGTTTATTTTATAGAACAAAAGACCAAGAAGATTCCTCCTCTGTTTCGGTGGGTCTCAATCATATATTGATTAACTTAAATCTGATTATTGCTGAACTTTTTCTTTAAATTGTGATAATCACATGAACTTTCTTCTTATGGTTGTCCGCACAACAGCTGAATTTTCAGCTCAGGCTGACAGCGGTCTGTCTGCTAAATGACGGAGGAGAGGAAGAGCATAAAAAAAATGATTGCAGCCTCAAGAAAAGTAGTCTCACTAGGCTGCATTCTTAGGGATGTCACTGGTCTCTAGTGATTGGATAGGCTGCATTCGCAGTGATATCATCGGTCTCTAGTGATTGGATAGGCTGCATTCTTAGGGATGTCACTGGTCTCTAGTGATTGGATAGGCTGCATTCTCAGTGATGTAATCGGTCTCTAGTGATTGGATAGGCTGCATTCTCAGTGATATCACCGGTCTCTAGTGATTGGATAGGCTGCATTCTCAGTGATGTCACCGGTCTCTAGTGAATGGATTGGCTGCATTCTCAGTGATGCATTCTCAGTGATGTCATCGGTCTCTAGTGAATGGATAGGCTGCATTCTCAGTGATGTCACCGGTCTCTAGTGAATGGATAGGCTGCATTCTCAGTGATGTCATCGGTCTCTAGTGAATGGATTGGCTGCATTCTCAGTGATGTCGCCGGTCTCTAGTGATTGGATAGGCTGCATTCTCAGTGATGTCACCGATCTCTAGTGAATGGATAGGCTGCATTCTCAGTGATGTCACCGGTCTCTAGTGATTGGATAGGCTGCATTCTCAGTGATGTCATCGGTCTCTAGTGATTGGATAGGCTGCATTCTCAGTGATGTCACCGGTCTCTAGTAAATGGATAGGCTGCATTCGCAGTGATGTCATTGGTCTCTAGTGATTGGATAGGCTGCATTCTCAGTGATGTCATCGGTCTCTAGTGATTGGATAGGCTGCATTCTCAGTGATGTCACTGGTCTCTAGTGAATGGATAGGCTGCATTCTCAGTGATGTCACCGGTCTCTAGTGAATGGATAGGCTGCATTCTCAGTGATGTCACCGGTCTCTAGTGAATGGATAGGCTGCATTCGCAGTGATGTCATCGGTCTCTAGTGATTGGATAGGCTGCATTCGCAGTGATGTCATCGGTCTCTAGTGATTGGATAGGCTGCATTCTCAGTGATGTCACCAATCTCTAGTGAATGGATAGGCTGCATTCTCAGTGATGTCACCGGTCTCTAGTGAATGGATAGGCTGCATTCTCAGTGATGTCACCGGTCTCTAGTGAATGGATAGGCTGCATTCTCAGTGATGTCACCGGTCTCTAGTGAATGGATAGGCTGCATTCTCAGTGATGTCACCGGTCTCTAGTGAATGGATAGGCTGCATTCGCAGTGATGTCATCGGTCTCTAGTGATTGGATAGGCTGCATTCGCAGTGATGTCATCGGTCTCTAGTGATTGGATAGGCTGCATTCTCAGTGATGTCACCAATCTCTAGTGAATGGATAGGCTGCATTCTCAGTGATGTCACTGGTCTCTAGTGAATGGATAGGCTGCATTCTCAGTGATGTCATCGGTCTCTAGTGATTGGATAGGCTGCATTCTCAGTGATGTCACCGGTCTCTAGTGATTGGATAGGCTGCATTCTCAGTGATGTCACCGGTCTCTAGTGAATGGATAGGCTGCATTCTCAGTGATGTCGCCGGTCTCTAGTGAATGGATAGGCTGCATTCTCAGTGATGTCGCCGGTCTCTAGTGATTGGATAGGCTGCATTCTCAGTGATGTCATTGGTCTCTAGTGATTGGATAGGCTGCATTCTCAATGATGTCACCGGTCTCTAGTGATTGGATAGGCTGCATTCTCAGTGATGTCATTGGTCTCTAGTGATTGGATAGGCTGCATTCTCAGTGATGTCACCGGTCTCTAGTAAATGGATTGGCTGCGCTCTCAGTGATGTCATCGGTCTCTAGTGAATGGATAGGCTGCATTCTCAATGATGTCACTGGTCTCTAGTGAATGGATTGGCTGCGCTCTCAGTGATGTCATCGGTCTCTAGTGAATGGATTGGCTGCGCTCTCAGTGATGTCACCGGCCCCTAGTGAATGGATTGGCTGCGCTCTCAGTGATGTTAGTATGAGCCGGATGCAGAGTACATTAATATTAGACCTCTGCAGTGACAGACATTTATTGCTGTTTTTCGAGTGACTTCTTCCACAAGTAGAATTGCCGCCGCAGGTCATGGAGGAACTTTTTCCTCTATTGTCCCCTCAGGTCCCTTTGAATTTTTTGCAGACAACTTTGGCATATGATTTGCTGACTTGAAAAGAAGATATAGCCGTCATACATATGTATCAGGCTGCCGAATATCCAGAAACCTTACATAAAGGAAATTCTTAAAGCTAAAAAAAAGTGTATAAATATGTAGAAATTCCGAATCCATCAACATAAGAGCGGAGCGTTGTGCGGAAAGATTGTAACCGGAGCCCGAGTAATAGAGGGGCCCGTCACATTAATGCACAGACAATACACTTTGATGTTATAGATTTTCTTTCTCTTCCATTCTGAGGCTGCCATCCCGCCATAAAACATTGGCGGCCGCGTCTCTCCGTATACCACTGCGTTTGTTTGAATGTTTTCTGTCGCTTGGTGTTCCTGGATCCGACATTGAAAAGAAAACTCCCGAAATTGTGATGAGAAATCTTGAGAGTCACATTGTTTCTAGCTGCAAAAGTAAATAAAATTGCATCATAATGTAACATTTGTCTTACAGAGATGTCACTTGAAATAATCCGGCGCTTACATTAAAGTGAAACTCAACTTCTGGTAAAGTGTACGTCAAGCCAAAAAACTTTTGCATAGATTTGGGAGAGAAAAGAACATCTTTAGGGTTTTCGAAGCCTTGAGCCTTCACCATCTGCACACCTGCCCCAGTTAGTCATGTTTAAATATTCTGCTGGACATAGAGAAAAGGAAAGATACATATATTACCAAAAGTATTGGGGTGCCTGCCTTTACACGCAAATTAACTTTGATGGCATTCCAGTCTTCGTCCGTAGGGTTCAGTATTGAGTTGGCTCCACCCTTTGCAGCTATAACAGCTTCAACTCTTCTGGGAAGGCCGTCCACAAGGTTTAGGAGCGTGTCTATGGGAATGTTTGACCATTCTTCCAGAAGAGCATTTGTGAGGTCAGGCACTGATGTTGGACGAGAAGGCCTGGCTCACAGTCTCTGCTCTTATTCATCACAAAGGTGTTCTGTCGGGTTGAAGTCAGGCAGGCCGGTCAAGTTCCTCCACCCAAAATCCGCTCATCCTGGTCAGAACACGCATATGAACCACCCTTGGGTTCAATGATTGTATTGGAATCCTGGGCTGGTTGCTGGTAACGTTTTCCACATGTATATGATAAAAAACTCGATAGTGTGATATTGTTTCAACAATATTTCTTTATAAAACTTAGCATCTTCTATGGGGTACTCACATTTCGTGGGTGCTACAGTGCACCCCTCTTTACAAGATCAGCAGTAACGTTGAAGTGATGTGTCCTTTCCTTTGCTGAGAACGCTCCGCTGCCTCCTGCACCGTCCTTTTCTATTGGCAGCGCCGTAGGACATGGGGGGTGTTTTCTTCTGAGCTGCGGCGTTTCTCTGTGCCAGTGAGAAACCAGAAGTGACGCCGCGGCTCCACACGACCCAAGCAGGCGCCTTCTTGCAGAATCTCTCGGCCGGATTGGTAGGTTCAGAGAGTGAACCAAAATCTAAAATAATTATTGAAATAAAAAAATATATTGTCTTTTACTATTTACAATAGTTGCTATGTTTTCTTTGTCTTGTCTTATCGTCTTGTTGCTATGTATTCCACATGTAGCTGTATATACCCTGATCTGTGAGGCTGAGCTGTATACTCTGTCCTGTGATGCTGAGCTGTACAGTACCTGACCGCGAGATTGTGTTTCCAGCGCGATAGCATCGCGCTGGTTCTCGGCGACAGGGTACTGTGAATGTCGCGCTGGCTCGCTCATCGGGAAAGGAAAACTTTGTCTTCCTTCCGCGATGAGTGACAGGCAGTGCTGACAGCTGTCTGGTATGAATCCTGAGGCGGGAACACCGCGCCAAATTTTAAATGAAAAAACCGGCGTGGGTTCCCCCCTCGGGGGCATACCAGGCCCTTGGGTCTGGCATGGATTGTAAGGGGAACCCCCTATGCCGAAAAATCGGCGTGGGGTCCCCGCCCAAATCCATACCAGACCCTTATCCGAGCACGCAGCCCGGCCGGCCAGGAAAGGGGGTGGGGACGAGCGAGCGCCCCCCCCCTCCTGAGCCGTACCAGGCCGCATGCCCTCAACATGGGGGGTGGGTGCCTTGGGGGAGGGGGGCGCCCTGCGCCCCCCCACCCCAAAGCACCTTGTCCCCATGTCGATGAGGACAAGGGCCTCTTCCCGACAACCCTGGCCGTTGGTTGTCGGGGTCTGCGGGCGGGGGGCTTATCGGAATCCGGGAGCCCCCTTAATAAGGGGGCCCCCCCCAGATACCGGCCCCCCACCCTGTGTGAATGAGTTTGGGGTACATGGTACCCCTACCCATTCACCTAGGAGAAAGTGTCAATAGAAAAAAAACACACTACACAGGTTTTAAGAGTCATTTATTAGTCAGCTCCGGGGGTCTTCTTCCGACTTCGGGGGTCTCCTTCCGACTTCTCCCGGTGTTCGGCCTCTTCTCCCGGGCCCCGCCGCTATCTTCTTCCAGCTCTATTGCCAGCGAGGGGCCCGGTCTGCTGCCGCTGTCTCGCCGCCGCTGTCCCGGTGTTCGGCCTCTTCTCCCGGGCCCCGCCGCTATCTTCTTCCAGCTCTATTGCCAGCGAGGGGCCCGGTCTGCTGCCGCTGTCTTGTCGCCGCTGTCTCTCCGCCGCTGTCTCGCCGCCGCTGTCTCGCCGCTTCTTCTCTTCTTTTCTTCTTCCCCGATGTTGACACGACGCTCTCTCTGGCTCGAATGCTGTGTGCGAGCTGCGGAGCCATTTATATAGGCGGTAACCCCACCCCCTTACGACGTCATGGTCCCAGCATGCGCAGGGACTCTGGCGTCATAAGGGGGCGTGGCCCCAGAGTCCCTGCGCATGCTGGGACCATGACGTCGTAAGGGGGTGGGGTTACCGCCTATATAAATGGCTCCGCAGCTCGCACACAGCATTCGAGCCGGAGAGAGCGTCGTGTCAACATCGGGGAAGAAGAAAAGAAGAGAAGAAGCGGCGAGACAGCGGCGGCGAGACAGCGGCGGAGAGACAGCGGCGGAGAGACAGCGGCAGCAGACCGGGCCCCTCGCTGGCAATAGAGCTGGAAGAAGATAGCGGCGGGGCCCGGGAGAAGAGGCCGAACACCGGGAGAAGTCGGATGGAGACCCCCAAAGTCGGAAGAAGACCCCCGGAGCTGACTAATAAATGACTCTTAAAACCTGTGTAGTGTGTTTTTTTTCTATTGACACTTTCTCCTAGGTGAATGGGTAGGGGTACCATGTACCCCAAACTCATTCACACAGGGTGGGGGGCCGGTATCTGGGGGGGGCCCCCTTATTAAGGGGGGCTCCCGGATTCCGATAAGCCCCCCGCCCGCAGACCCCGACAACCAACGGCCAGGGTTGTCGGGAAGAGGCCCTTGTCCTCATCGACATGGGGACAAGGTGCTTTGGGGTGGGGGGGCGCAGGGCGCCCCCCTCCCCCAAGGCACCCACCCCCCATGTTGAGGGCATGCGGCCTGGTACGGCTCAGGAGGGGGGGGGCGCTCGCTCGTCCCCACCCCCTTTCCTGGCCGGCCGGGCTGCGTGCTCGGATAAGGGTCTGGTATGGATTTGGGCGGGGACCCCACGCCGATTTTTCGGCATAGGGGGTTCCCCTTACAATCCATGCCAGACCCAAGGGCCTGGTATGCCCCCGAGGGGGGAACCCACGCCGGTTTTTTCATTTAAAATTTGGCGCGGTGTTCCCGCCTCAGGATTCATACCAGACAGCTGTCAGCACTGCCTGTCACTCATCGCGGAAGGAAGACAAAGTTTTCCTTTCCCGATGAGTGAGCCATCTCGGCGCTGGCTCCTGCGACGGGGCTCGTAGGTGTCAAATCTCGCCGAGAAGTGCGGCGAGATTGACACAATATCGCGGTCACCTACTGTATACTCTGTCCTGTGATTCTGGGGCTGTATACTCTGTCCTGTGATGTTGAGCTGTATACTCTGTCCTGTGATGCTGAGCTGTATATTCTGTTTTGTGATTCTGGGGCTGTATACTCTGTCCTGTGATGTTGAGCTGTATACTCTGTCCTGTGATGTTGAGCTGTATACTCTGTGCTGTGATGCTGAGCTGTATACTCTGTCCTGTGATTCTGGGGCTGTATACTCTGTCCTGTGATGCTGGGGCTGTACATTCTGTCCTGTGATGCTGGGGCTGTATACTCTGTCCTGTGATTATGGGGCTGTATACTCTGTACTGTGATGCTGAGCTGTATACTCTGTCCTGTGATTCTGGGGCTGTATACTCTGTCCTGTGATTCTGGGGCTGTATACTCTGTCCTGTGATGCTGAGCTGTATACTCTGTCCTGTGATGCTGAGCTGTATACTCTGTCCTGTGATTCTGGGGCTGTATACTCTGTCCTGTGATTTTGGGGCTGTATACTCTGTCCTGTGATGCTGGGGCTGTATACTCTGTCCTGTGATGCTGAGCTGTATACTCTGTCCTGTGATTCTGGGGCTGTATACTCTATCCTGTGATGCTGAGCTGTATAGTCTGTCCTGTGATGCTGAGCTGTATACTCTGTCCTGTGAGGCTGGGCTGTATACTCTGTCCTGTGAGGCTGGGCTGTATACTCTGTCCTGTGATGCTGGGCTGTATACTCTGCCCTGTGATGCTGGGCTGTATACTCTGTCCTGTGATGCTGGGACGGTATACTCTGTCCTGTGATGCTGGGGCTGTATACTCCTGACCCTATGGGTGGAATAAAGGGGATGGAGTGGGTGAATTCTATAAGGGGTGGGGCTTATGAGAAGTAGCAGGGGTCAAAAAGAAAGGGCGGGGTCTGGCGCCCCCCAATCCTAAAACTTCACCAGCCGACACTGGACTTCATACCTTGGCAGCTACCACCGGTGACCCAGAGTGCTACCTCAAGGCCATAACAACATCATAATATGTGCAAGAAGCTTGTGTTTATGGTACACATAGACTACCCACAAGTTGGCATTATAATGTTGTATGCCATGATCATGATGCCAAATCAAAAAACTACACACTTATTTAGGTTCCACATTCTTACACCCCTTGTTGTGTCCCGTCTGCCCTGTTTAAAAAAAAAATGATATATGAGTTTCTTCAGGTCATCAGGCAACAGTAAAATATCTACAATCAGTAAAATTGCTCTTTAAACCTTCAGACAGCGGTGTGACCGCGCCAGTCACATTGGGCAACGACTCCTCCAGTCTGCCGCTGAATTAATAGAGGCAATATGGCGTGAAGCGCTGCATTTTCTCCACGCATATTTTTAGTCTGCTGAGATAATTGAAAATAATTAGATGTTGCAGCCAGAGATGAACCATCTCCACGAGCTCTGATAAGACAATAGTACAGATTGTCAGCCAGTTCACCTTTTTATGATTCAGGAAGCAAGAAAAAAAAGGAAGTTGTTTGAACTCTTAATTCAAAGTTTTCCAGCTTTTGTGTGGGAGTGACATGAGATGAACATTAAAAAAAAAAAAAAAAGTTTTTCTTAGTTTCTGTTATAAATTTTTGTAAATAAGTAATTTTTCTCCTTCACTGATGTGCACTAATGAGGCTGCACTGATCAATAGTGCCCCATCATTGGTGTCAGTGGGAAGAATAGTGCCCCATCATTGGTATCAGTGGGAAGAATAGTGCCCCATCATTGGTGTCACTGGGAGGAGTTCAGCCCCATCATTGGTGTCAATGGGAGGAGTTGAGCCCCATCATTGTTGTCAGTGGATGGAATAGTGCCCCATTATTGGTGTCAGTGGGAGGAGTTGAGCCCTATCATTGGTGTAAGTGGAAGGAATAGTGTCCCATCATTGCTGTCAGTGGAAGGAGCTGAGCCCCATCATTGCTGTCAGTGGAATGAATATTGCCCCATCATTGGTGTCAGTGGGAGGAGTTGAGCCCCATCATTGGTGTCAGTGTAAGGAATAGTGCCCCATCATTGGTGTGAATTGGAGGAGTTGAGTACCATCATTGGGTTCAGAGGGAGGAGTTGAGACCCATCATTGGTGTTAGTGGGAGGAATAGTGCCCCATCATTTGTTTCAGTGGGAGGAATAGTGCCCCATCATTTGTGTCAGTGGGAGGAATAGTGCCCCATTATTGGTGTCAGTGGGAGGAGTTGACCCCCATCTCTGGTGTCAGTGGAAGGGATAATGCTCTGTCTTTAGTTTTTTTTAGTTTTTTTTTTCTGTCTTTCCTTGAGACCCCTGGGCTAGATGATGCTGGATGTCCTCCAGCCAGGAAATGAGGCGGAGCTCTGCCTGACTTGCTGCAGCTTCTAATGCACATTGTGAGAATCTCACAGTGTGCAGTGAAATCAGAGTGAGCCAGTTCAGTCCAGGAGAGGAGCCGCTACAACTGTGCAAACAAATGGTCACATTTAAATGTATTTTTCATGTCTCTGTGGTTGAGGAACGTTTTTTAAACACAAAAAAAAATTGCAAATGCCATGTTGTTCCCATCTGTGGGCACATGTGGCAGTTCACAGAGAGCCAGAGGCCGCGCGGCGGAGACGTGTAAATGTCAAATATTTCATTTTCTGTACAGCCGGGGAGATTTGCATACAAAGTGGCGAATATTGTGTATTTGTAGCGTTTTCACCTTTCCTTGTCCTGGGTACGGCGGCGGGTGCAGGAGAAGCACGGTGGTGCGCGCACTTCGCACATTTGGGTTTAGCACTGAGATGTGGGGGGATGAGGACCTGTGGCCTGGGATGAGGATCGGTGGCCTGGGATAAGGATTGGTGGCCTGGGATGAGGACCGGTGGCCTGGGATGGGGATCGGTGGCCTGGGATGAGGACCGGTGGCCTGGGATGGGGATCGGTGGCCTGGGATGGGGACCGGTGGCCTGGGATGAGGATCGGTGGCCTGGGATGAGGACCGGTGGCCTGGGATGGGGATCGGTGGCCTGGGATGAGGACCGGTGGCCTGGGGTGAGGAACGGTGGCCTGGGATGGGGATCGGTGGCCTGGGATGAGTACCGGTGGCCTGAGATGAGGATCCGTGGCCTGGGATGAGGACCGGTGGCCTGGGATGAGGACCGGTGGCCTGGGATGGGGATCGGTGGCCTGGGATGAGGACTGGTGGCCTGGGATGGGGATCGGTGGCCTGGGATGGGGATCGGTGGCCTGGGATGAGGACCGGTGGCCTGAGATGGGGATCGGTGGCCTGGGATGGGGATCGGTGGCCTGGGGTGAGGACCGGTGGCCTGGGATGAGGACCGGTGGCCTGGGATGAGGACCGGTGGCCTGGGATGGGGACCGGTGGCCTGGGATGAGGACCGGTGGCCTGGGATGGGGACCGGTGGCCTGGGATGGGGATCGATGGCCTGGGATGAGGACCGGTGGCCTGGGATGGGGACCGGTGGCCTGGGATGAGGACCGGTGGCCTGGGATGGGGATCGATGGCCTGGGATGAGGACCGGTGGCCTGGGATGGGGATCGATGGCCTGGGATGAGGACCGGTGGCCTGGGATGAGGACCGGTGGCCTGGGATGGGGACCGGTGGCCTGGGATGGGGACCGGTGGCCTGGGATGAGGACCGGTGGCCTGGGATGAGGACCGGTGGCCTGGGATGGGGACCGGTGGCCTGGGATGAGGACCTGTGGCCTGGGATGGGGACCGGTGGCCTGGGATGGGGATCGGTGGCCTGGGATGAGGACCGGTGGCCTGGGATGGGGATGTGAGTTGCTAATTGGACCTCTCTGCTAGACAAGCTGATGAGGGCGTCAAGCCCCTTGGGTGGCGCGAAGGTGATAATGAGCGGGTAGTAGGGGAGGGGGATGGGAGGGGGATGAGAGGGGGATAGTTTTACCCCAGAGGTGCCATAAAAGCTTGTGATTGGAGAAGTGATACATTTCAGAAATGTTTCCTCTTGGTAGCAAGCTACATATAAAGTAAGAAAAGATCTGCCTGCAGTTTGCTGATTCGCCACTAGGGAGGAGCCAAACTGCCCCGGGCTTAGTTCAAGCAGGGCTCTGCGGACTTCAAGGTCAGATGCCGAACCAGAACCTCACTGATATCAACTCAAAAATGCCCATTTTGTAGGCCAGTGGTCTCCAATCTGAGGCCCGGGGGCCAGAAGAGGGCCTGTGCTTGCATGTATCCGGCCCTCGGGGTGCCATTTTATTCACTGATACTAATAAAGAGCACAATTCCTACCAATGACACCAACAATGGGGCACAATGACACCAATGATGGGGCATTGTTTACTCTTACTGATGCTGAGACATTTTGTACTCCCAATGCCCATTTTCTATGCCAGTGGTCTCCAATGACACCAACAATGGGGCACAATGTCTCCCAATGACACCAACAATGGGGCACAATGTCTCGCAATGACACCAACAATGGGGCATAATATCTCCCAATGACACCAACAATGGGACGGCACAATGTCTCCCAAAGACACCAACAATGGGGCACAATGTCTCCCAATGACACCAACAATGGGGCACAATGTCTCCCAATGACACCAATAATGGGGCACAATGTCTCCCAATGACACCAACAATGGGGCACAATTCCTCCCAATGACACCAACAATGGGGCACAATTTCTCCCAATGACACCAACAATGGGGCACAATGTCTCCCAATGTCACCAACAATGGGGCACAATTCCTCCCAATGAAACCAACAATGGGGCACAATTCCTACCAATGAAGCCAACAATGGGGCACAATTCCTACCAGTGGCAACAACAATGAGGCTCAATGACACCAGTAATGGGGCACAATTCCTCTCAATGACTCTAATGATGGGGGATGGGTTACTCCCACTGATGCTGAGATATTTTGTACTGCCAATAGCCACAGTCTGGCCCCCTACTAAAGTCTGAAGGAAAATCGTGGGGTCCCCCTGAAAATCTATACCAGGCCCTCAATTCGAGTATGCATCCTGGATAGCCAAGAAAGGGGACAGGACTCTGTGCAGGCCAGTCAAGTTCCTCCACCCCAAACTCGCTCACCTCTTTATGGACCTTGCTTTGTGCACTGGTCGAAATCATTTGGTGGAGGGGGGATTATGGTGGGGGGTTGTTTCTCAGGGGTTGGGTTTGACCCCTTAGTTCCAGTGAAGGGAACTCTTAAGGCGTCAGCATAACAAGACATTTTGGACAATTTTATGCTCCCAACTTTGTGGGAACAGTTTGGGGACGGCCCCTTCCTGTTCCAACATGACTGCTCACCAGTGTACAAAGCAAGATCCATAAAGACATGGATGAGTGAGTTTGGGGTGGAGGAACGTGACTGGCCTGCACAGAGTCCTGTCCTCAACCCGACAGAACACCTTTGGCATGAATTAGAGCGGAGAATGCGAGCCAGGCCTTCTCGTCCAACATCAGTGCCTGACCTCACAAATGCTCTTCTGGAAGAATGGTCAAACATTCCCATAGACACCCTCCTAAACCTTGTGGACAGCATTCCCAGAAGAGTTGAAGCAGTTATAGCTGCAAAGGGTGGAGCCAACTCAATATTGAACCCTACGGACCAAGACTGGGATGTCATTAAAGTTCATGTGCGTGTAAAGGCAGGCGTCCCAATACTTTTGACAATATAGAGTGTATGTGTGTGCGGTGCTGGTGGGAAGGGGTTAAAATGGCGTCTTACATGGCGAATTACGGTGACAATCATTTTGCAGAATAACCTCATTCATTTCGGTCAGCAATAAAAAAAACACAAGTGATTCCTCCTGATTATTATTATTAATAACGCCGAGCCCGAGGATACGATTTCCCGCTATCTTTTTTTTTTTCTGATGATGATACACAAATTAATTTGCATTCTAAATAATTATCCAATTGGATAAATGTTATTAGGGGAAGGTAATGTAATCACGCTGATTAATAGTAAACATGTCCGCGAGTAATGGATGAAACGGCGATTTCCTTTTCAGAGGAAAGTGCAATAAATGACATGAAAAGATGATTTCTATGGGGCAGCGATGTCAGGAAATGCCCAGGAAATGCCCCTGGAAATGGCCCCGACACGGAAGCTTCCCATTGGCCCTCGCTGTCCTTCCCTTGAGACCCAATCCTTCTGACCCTCTACCTTTTTGTCGGACATCTTGGTGCCTCACACCACAGTGCACACCTACCCCAGTTAGGGGTGTTTTCAGCGCTCTCACACTTTAAATGACAATTGCGCAGTCATACAACACTGTACCCAAATGACATTTTTTGCATATTTTTTTGCCAGATGGGGCTTTCTTTTGGTGATATTTAATCACCACCGGGGTTTTTCTTTAGTTTTTGTTATAAATTTTTTGGAAACAAGTCATTTTTCTATTTCACTGATGGGCGCTAATGAGGCTGCACTGATGGGCACCAATGGGACGGCACTGATGAGGCGGAATTGGTGGGCACTGGTGAGGCTACACTGAAGGACACTGATAAGCAGCACTGATAGGCACTGATAGGCGACACTGATGGGCACTGAAAGACTGCACTGATGGGCACTGATGGGCAGCACTGATGGGCACTTATGAGGCAGCACTGGTGGGCACTGATGAGGCTGCACTGATGTGCAACACTGATGGGTACTGATAGGCGGCACTGTAGGACACTGATGGGTGCTGATAGGTGGCACTGAAGGACACTGATAGGCAGCACTGATAGGCACTGATGAGGTGGCACTGATGAAGCTATCCTGATATGCAGCACTGATGAGTGCTGATAGGCGGAACTGAAGGACACTGATAGGCAGCACTGATGGGCACTGATGAGGCGGCACTGATGGGAATGGATAGGCTGCACTAATGGGCACTGATGAGGCGGCACTGGTTGGCACTGATGAGGGTGCATTGATATGCCGCAATGATGGGTGCTGATAGGTGGCACTGAAGGTCACTGATAGGCAGCACTGATTTGCTGCACTGTTGGGCACTGATGGGCACGGATAGGCTGCACTAATGGGCACTGATGAGGCAGCACTGGTTGGCACTGATGAGGCAGCACTGATATGCGGCACTGAAGGACACTGATAGGCGGCACTAATGTGAAGGCACTGATTGGCAGCACTGCCTCTGACACAGCCGGCGGTGACCGGCGAAACCGGTTAGGCTCTCTTTTTCCTTGTCCACCTTGCCCCTGTGCCTGGAGGATATGAACACTTGCTCATGCCTGACGGGCCTCATTGGAAATCGGCACTGAAGATTTGTCTTTCCATCACTACCTGAAAAGTATCCACTTATTCTCTTTCTACTTCGGACTACATGATTTGATCCATGTATGATCTCCCAGGGACCAGGACTGCCAACTTGCATCATGCCATACTCTGGGTATCAAATCATGGTTTGCAACAGTGAGAGGGAGGTTACAGGACAATGTTTGGCATCCAATCTCTGCCGTTTTATGCCACATACTATGATTGACTGGACCTTTCAATTCCATATCCCTCCTCTATACCAATGTTGACCCCGGGGTGCCGTCCCTTCCCCTTTCATATCTCAGCAATTCCCCCCTCCCCCCAATGGATACATCAAGGAATTAAAAACACCCACCACAATCTCAGGGCCCTCTTTAATATTGATTGGACCCTGGGCTAAAATTTTCTTGGGACCCCTCCCCCCCCCCATGCAATTTCGCTCTCCACCTGCTCTGAGACATACAATAAATAGCAGCTAGACTTAAAATCAGTTTACTGTATCAGATCAGGCAGCGATTGCGATTGTTTGCCAGAGGTTACAGCCTATCATTACCCTTACTGACTGGTTGCTAGAGGTTACAGCACATATTACGGCTCACTGATTAGTTGCTAGAGGTTACAGCACATGATTTCTGCTTGTTAATTGGTTGCTAGAGATTACTGTAATACTGCTCACTGATTGGTTTCTAGAGGTTACAGCACATCATCTCCTCACTACATATCAATGCCGCCAGCCGCAGCTATTTACTTAGTAATGCCGCCGTTATTTACATATGATTGCCGGTTATTTACATGTAAACACAGGGTCTGCAGGTGAGTCATTTGTACACAACAATAGGACAAAGATGGGCAGCATTAGTAGCTGCACTTCACACTGAGATATACGGACACAGCACGGGACTAAAACTTCAAGGGACAAGGGAATTTAAACCGGGATAGTATGAGGCAGCTTCTTTGGGCCCCACAACAATGACAGGGCCCAGGGCAGCTGCCCCTTTTGCCCTGCCTTAAAGACAGCCCTGCACAATATGCCAGCGTGCCTCTTTCCCAGGATCCAGGGCTGATCTTCCTGGGATCCATTTCCCGTTGGGAGCCAACTTCGCTCCACATCCTATTCACATGCATGCAATGTCTATGTTTCAATGTATTATTGCTGCTCATGATTGAAGATATTGTACTTTCACATTCCTCGATATATATATATATATATTACTGTCCCTGGACAGGGGCAAGAATTATTTATTTATTTATTTATTTATTTCAGGTACTTATATAGCGCTGTCAATTTACTCAGCGCTTTACATATACATTGTACATTCACATCAGTCCCTACCCTCAAGGAGCTTACAATCTAAGGTTCCTAACTCACATTCATACATACTAGGGACAATTTAGACAGGATCCAATTAACCTACCAACATGTCTTTGGACATTGAGTTTTTATCACAGTATGACTGACACGTTGTGAATGATTCAGTTTTTATCATTGGATATTCCATTTATGTGTTTTTTATATAATACATGTTGACTTTTTGTACTTGCACATTGGGCCGTGTATTTCCTTATCCCTTATCCCCTTTTATGTCATTGGAGGCGGTTGAGCCCAAACAGGGTTTTTATTATGAGTTTTTAATGATATGATTCCGAGAGCCCCCACTCCAATCCTCCCCACCCCCCTCCCCTTTTTTTTTTTTTTTGCAGTTTCAAGCGTATAGGGGTTTATTTATATATTTATAGATGTATTCATAGTTGGCATTAGCAGGGATTTGCACCTTGAGGGATCCTTATTTTTAGTTCTCACTATACCACTTTGTGCCTCGGTAGCAGTGGCGGTGTGTGTCCATAAGGGCGCACGGGCGCTGCCCCCTCTCTCCTGCCACCCTCTCTATCACCAATAGATAGATTAATTCATTGCACAAATCTATCTATGGCCGCCGCTGCCACCCCCTATTCAGGCACCCGGCCCCTTTTCGGGCAATGGGCGCCTGAATTACAACGGCAGGTTTTTTTCTTTTTTGAAGCACCTGGCGCCATAGGCTCTAATAGGCATCAAAAAAGGTGACCTGCGAGCGCCATGCTGCGCGCTCGCAGGTCACTCAGCTGTGTTAGAAAAGTGAATGAATATTCGCTTTCCTAACACTAAGCCGCCTCTCCGCCAATCAGATGCTCGGGTCTGTTACCTGTCACCTGATTGGCTGTAACAACTGGAGCTGTGATTGGATGCCTATCAGGCCTCCAATCATAGCAGAGGACAGAAAGAGAGGACAGGAGAAGACATCAAGGAGCTGTCCCACCACCACCGAGAGAGGGTAAGTACAGACGGCAGCCGGGGGGCACACTGGCAGCATTTGATATGGCACAGTGGCTGCGTTTGATGGGCACAGTAGCTGTTTTTGATGGGGCACAGTGGCAGCATTTGATGGGCACAGCGGCAGCATTTGATATGGTACAGTGGCTGCGTTTGATGGGGTTTTTTTCAGAATTTTTCAGTTTGTTTGCGCCCCCCAAAAAAATTGTGGGCACCAGCCGCCACTGCTCGGTAGCCCTCACCGGTGTCCCGCATAATAAATGTATCTGTGATAAATGGATGAGGTGGCCATTTCAGAGATATCCATGAAACGCTCTGTGCAACCACGGGCATTCCTACACTGACTGACCCCACTCAGACTGAGGAGCCGTGCCCCTGTAAATGCCCCTGATACTGAAGCAATCCACTGTCGTTCCTCACTTGAAGGGACTGTCCTTCCTTTGAAACCCAATCTCTCTGACCCTCTACCTTTTTATTTGACAGCTTGGTGCATCATAGCCCAGTGCACACCTACCCAAGTTAGGGGTGTTTAAATAGACTTCTTGACATTCAGTGTGCTTGAGCACACAACAGTGCACATCTCCCCCAGTTAGGGGGGTTTACATAGACTTCTGGACATTCAGTGTGCTTGAGCACACAACAGTGCACACCCGCCAAGTTGGGGGACATCCCCAAAACCCGGAAACAGGCAGGGATGTACAGGTACGTTGCTGTGCCTGTAGGAGCCGCCCCATCGCAGTAAATGTACTGTGGCATCTCATGAAGTGCTTATGAAGTCTGAGCAAAAATTTAGCTTTCATTTGTTAGTGTATTTAAATCTGCTAATACGTTTAAAGTGATTGTAAAGTCTTGTTTTTTTTTCCCTATAAAAATAACAAACATGTTATACTAGCCTGCTCTGTTGCAAAGGATTTGCACAGAGCAGCCCAGAGCCTCCACTTCTCGGGTCCCTCTCCTGTGATCCTGGCCCCCTCCCTCCTGTTCAGTGCCCCCCACAGCAAGCAGCTTGCTATGGGGGCATCCGAGCCGAGTCACAGCTCACTCTGTCCATTCAGACGTGGAGCCCCGACCCGGCCCCTGCCCCCTCTCTCCCCCGATTGGCTGGCTGACTTTGATTGACAGCAGCGGGAGCCAATGTGTCTCAGCCAATCAGGAAGATGGTTGAGACACTCGTGGACAGAGAGGGACCTCAGGTAAGTATTAGGGGGGGCTGAGGGGGGCTGCTGCACACAGAAGGCTTTTTATCTTAACCACTTAAGGACCGCCGCACGCCGATATACGTCCTTACTTTGAAGAGGGATATCTTTGTTATGGCAGCAGCTAGCTACCATACCCCCGGTATCTTCTTCAGTGAGTGGTCCGTTTTCAGATAAAAGTGGTCTCTACGGCGGATTCGCCGCAAGATCACTTTTATCGGCAGCGGGAGAGGCCCCCCCCTCCTTTCCCGCCGGGTCTTCCACCGCTTACCGGACCTGTCGGCAGCGGCGGAGGCGATCGGATCTTCACCCTTGCTGGGCATGGAGACGAGTGAGGGGGAAGATGGCCCCCACCCGTCTCCATAAAACTTCCGCCCATAGCTCTTAAAGGGCCATTTTTTATTTATTTTTTTTAATGACAAATTTTTTTTTTTATTTTTTTTATTGCATTTTAGTGTAAATATGAGATGTGAGGTATTTTTGACTCCCCAGATCTCACATTTAGAAGGTCCTGTCATGCTTTTTTTTCTATTACAAGGGATGTTTACATTCCTTGTAATAGGAATAAAAGTGACACAATTTTTTTTTTTTTAACAGTGTAAAAATAAAAAAATAAAAGGTAAAATAAAAAAAAATGGCGTTCAAACCACACATGTGAGGCGTCGCCGCAATCGGTAGAGCGAGAGCAATAATTCTAGCCCTAGACCTCCTCTGTAACTCAAAACATGCAACCTGTAGAATTTTTTACACATCGCCAATGAAGGTTTTTAAGGGTAAAAGTTTGTCGCCATAACACGAGCGGGCGCAATTTTGAAGCGTGACATGTTGGGTATCAATTTACTCGGCGTAACATTATCTTTCACAATATGAAAAAAAAATGCCTAACTTTACTGTTGTCTTATTTTTTAATTAAAAAAAGTGTATTTTTAAAAAAAAAAAAGTGCGCTTGTAAGACCGCTGCGCAAATACGGTTGGACAGAAAGTATTGCAATGACCACCATTTTATTCTCTAAGGTGTTTGAAAAAAAAATGTATAATGTTTGGGGGTTCTAAGTAATTTTCTAGCAAAAAAAAAAAAAACAGTTTTTAACTTGTAAACAACAAATCTCAGAAAGAGGCTCGGTCATTAAGTGGTTAATACATAGAATGCACATTCTGCCTTTGCAACCCCTTTAACACTCCCAACACCACAGACTAAAAATGCTGCTGTTCCTCCTGTGCTCCTTTATCCAGAGTTATGTCTCTCTAGAACAGGAGGTGTGTTAACTGGCCAGATCACCAGGTGAAAAAGTAAGGAAAAAAGGCTAAAAAAAAGAAAACAAATGCAGCCACCACATCTAATGATTGGTAAGCTGCAATATATGAAATTTTTGGGGTTTAATGTCGATTAGTTAGCACACTACATAACGCATGTTAATGCACCGCAGCAATGTAAATGAGCCCTAAAACAGACATTTTAGTGAAATTGTTAGCCAACCATTACAAAGTCTTTTGGGCAGGGGCGTTGCTAGGTCTACAAAAGATCTGGGGCTAGAGACCATAGGAACGTAGTAAAGAAAGTCATACGCTTGGGCGGGCATACACATGTATATAATATACGTGTGTATATATCCCCAGGGAGCCCCCCTCACATCAGGGTCCCCAGAGAGCCCCCTTACCTTAGGATCTCCAGAGAACCTCCCCCTTGCATCGGGGTTCCCAGAGAGCCTTCCCTTTAAATCAGGGTCCCCAGAGAGCCTCCCCCTTAAAACAGGGTCCCCAGAGAGCCTCCCCCTTAAATCAGGGTCCCCAGAGAGCCTCCCCCTTAAATCAGGGTCCCCAGAGAGCCTCCCCCTTAAATCAGGGTCCCCAGAGAGCCTCCCCCTTAAATCAGGGTCCCCAGAGAGCCTCCCCCTTAAAACAGGGTCCCCAGAGAGCCTTCCCCTTAAATCAGGGTCCCCAGAGAGCCTCCCCCTTAAATCAGGGTCCCCAGAGAGCCTCCCCTTTAAATCAGAGTCTCCAGAGAGCCTCCCCTTTAAATCAGAGTCCCCAGAGAGCCTCCCCCTTAAATCAGGGTCCCCAGAGAGCCTCCCCCTTAAATCAGGGTCCCCAGAGAGCCTCCCCCTTAAAACAGGGTCCCCAGAGAGCCTTCCCCTTAAATCAGGGTCCCCAGAGAGCCTCCCCCTTAAATCAGGGTCCCCAGAGAGCCTCCCCTTTAAATCAGAGTCCCCAGAGAGCCTCCCCTTTAAATCAGAGTCCCCAGAGAGCCTCCCCCTTAAATCAGGGTCCCCAGAGAGCACCCCACTTACATCAGGGTTCCCAGAGAGCCTCCCCCTTACATTAGGATCTCCAGAGAACCTCCACCTTGCATCAGGGTTCCCAGAGAGCCTCCCCTCCCCTTGGGGACCCCTGCAGAGACTCGGGGCTATGGGCCCCAGATTCGGGGCTATAGCCCCAAAAGCCACCCCTAGTGACGCCACTGCTTTTGGGTAAAATAGTTGCATAGTTACTATCGGAGGAGCTCATCACCTCCTGGATGATCCCAGACCCACCCGCACGCCTCATATATCTAATAATTGTGTTTTCCCTCCATGTAAATTCTCTTCCTCCGGCTGTTCTGCGGAATATTCCGGCACATTCTCAGCCAGGGTCGGTCGGCCTTTCATCTCCGCTAATCTCAGCGTAGTTTGGCGTTACTCTACCCGACTTTGCTTCAGGCAGGAGCTGATGAAGAAAAGCCGGGCATCTGCCCGGAAATGATTGGCAGCCGCGTTGTGCGCGAGGGTGGGGGGCGCTCACATGGCGGCCTCGTAATTAGAGGAATGATACATTGTAACGGGCCGATCAAAAGAGGAAAGAGAAAAACGAGCGGGAGGAAGATCCGCCAGCCGGAGACCCGAGACGTTCACAGGATGATCCTCGGTGGAGGCGATTTTCCTGCCGGCTCGCTGGATAGAATACAAGTACCTGCCGCGTGCGTTTAACCACTTGCCGCCTGAGGCCATTATTTAAATTTGCACATACATGTAAAAAAATCAGCATTTTTTTTTTTGCTAGAATACAACTTACAAACCCCCAAACATTATATATTTTCTGAAAGCAGAGGCTCTGCAGAATAAAACGGTGGCCATTGCAATTTTTTACGTCGCACAATATTTGCGCAGGAGTTTATCGAATGCATATTTTCATGGGGGGAAAAAAATCGCTTAAAACACACACTCAAATGAATACCCAATTTTTTGCTAAAATATAAAAGATGAGGTTGCATTGTTTAAATAGACACCAAACATGTCAAGATTTATAATTGTGCGTGCATGTGAAATGGCGACAAACTGTGGTGCTTAAAGAGGAACTGCAGTCTGCTCACATCATTTGTCATAAAAACATCTTTGCCATTCTGAAGCTTCCCTCCAACCACTTTGCATATTATTTTATATATACAGTAGAACCTTGGATTGTGAGCATAATCCGTTCCAGGAGAATGCTTGTAATCCAAAGCACTCGCATATCAAAGCAAGTTTCCCCATAGAAGTCAATGGAAACTAAGATAATTCGTTCCACATTGACTTCTATTGCATGCAATACCGCATGTGGCCAGAGGTGGGGGGGGGCGCCGGAGAGCCTCGGAAATACTAAAAAAAAAAATAGTCGGGAATGAAGTATTTCCGAGTGATTCCGAGTATTTCCGAACGGCTCCGAACTGTTCTGAGTGTCACCGGCGCCCCCCGCACCTCTGGCCAAATGCAATACTGCACACCCCTTTAGCTTGAATTCTGCTCATTTTGCGCGACAACACTCACAAACCGAGTCATGATTTTAAAAAAAAAAGTTGCTCGTCTTTCAAAATGCTCGTTAACCGCCTTACTCGTTAACAAAGGTTCCACTGTACTGTGATTCTGTACTTGCCAAATGCGCTGCAGAAATCTCCCTCCACTAAGTCTGGCTGCAGCCATTTTAACTGTGGGCAGCTGAAGCTGCTGCCTGTTCACTTCCTTTGTTTACATCACAGAGGCACACCTCCAGCTCTGCAGCTCTCATTGGCCCTCTTATGACTCATCCACCCATCCCTTCCTGGCAAACTCTCACAAGCATGAGAGAGAGAGCTGTGCATGATGTCAAAATCCTAGGCTAATGACCAGACAAGAAACAAGAAGTGGGCAGTATAAGGGATTTACTGGCAGAAAAAAAATGTTTTACTATCCAAAGTAAAGAAGAAGAGCAGAAGATTTAATAGATGGAAAGATGAAAAAATTACTGAAGTTCCACTTTAACCACTTCAGCTTCGGAAGATTCACCCCCCCCCCTTTTCACAACCAGGCCATGTTTTGTGATACGGCACTGCATTACTTTAACTGACAATTGCGCGGTCATGTGACGCTGCACCCAAATAAAATTGATGTCCTTTTTCCCCCCACAAATAGAGCTTTCTTTTGGTGGTATTTGATTTTTATTTTTATTTATTTTTTATACACAGCTCTCTCTCTCACTCTTGTGAGAGTTTGCCAGGAAGGGAGGGGGGATGAGTCATAAGAGGGCCAATGAGAGCTGCAGAGCTGGAGGCGTGCCTTTGTGTGAATCCAGGAAGTGAACAGGCAGAAGCTACAGCTGCCCACAGTTAAAATGGCTGCAGCCAGACTCAGTGGAGGGAGATTTCTGCAGCATATTTGGCAAGTACAGAATCATAGTATATATGATAAAATAATATGCAAAGTGGTTGAAGGGAAGCTTCAGAATGGCAAAGATGTTTTTATTACAAATTATGTGAGCAGACCACATTTTCCCTTTAATGACAGAATGGCGATCTGCCCTGTTTACATAGGCAGATCAGTGTTTTGCCTGTGTATAGAACGATCAACGGGTGCTGGCAGACATCAGGTCAGCATGACCCACTGTGTAGAATCACAGCGGGAGTGAGCCGCCAGCAGCGCGCACTCGCGCCCCGATACCCGGAAGTGCAGGATCATATATATATATATACACGTGATCCTGCGCAGCGTGGCTGCCTTGTAGCAGTAAAAACTGCTATAGGGCAGTCGGCAAGTGGGTATACCTGGATTTTGTTTTGTTTTTTCATTTTGAATAGAGTAAGCAAAGTCTCTTGTAATACCATGGAAGAAATCTGGGTATAAGGAAGTATTATGGGTACCGCCCCTGAGGGTCAGCTGTGAAATCATAGGTCAGTTGCCAGTATGTATTTGTTTTATAGACAGGCCGGAGTGGGGCGTTGCTGGGACATTGAGAGACGGAAGGTCAGACGGAGCGGCAGAATAAACTGGACGCTTCCATGACATGTGAAATGTATTAGTTCTATTTCTTCTAATCAGACTTTTATCAGCGGAGTCGAGTGGCAGCTGTCCTGGGCTTATGAAATATTCAGCGATTACTGAGCTTCGTAATGAATAATTCTCACTCTCAGGGTCCTCCGTTTCTTCATCTTAAGTTGTTTCAACAAACTTAACTGGACGACCGCGGACCGGGGGGAAAATGGACGCAGAGGCAGCGCGCCTGTCTACGAGTTCTTCCCTTTGCTCGCGTAGAAAAGAAATAAGGAGCTCTCGTTTTACGAGGCTTATTAGAGCGCAGCTTGTTCATCAGGGTTAAAGTAGAAGTCTGGTTAAAATACACATTGACCGGCCACTTTATTAGGTCCACCTCGCTAGTACCGGGTTGGACCCCCTTTTGCCTTCAGAACTGCCTTTATTCTTCATGGCATAGGTCCCAAAAGGTGTTGGAAACATTCCTCAGAGATTTTGGTCCATATTGATATGATAGCATCACGCAGTTGCTGCAGATTGATCCATGATGCCAATCTCCCGTTCCACCACATACCAAAGGTGCTCTATTGGATGAGATCTGGTGAGTGTGGAGGCCATTGGAGGACAGGGACCTCATTGTCCAGTGGTGAGATGATTGGAGCTTTGTGACATGGTGCATTATCCTGCTGGAAGGAGCCATCAGAAGATGGGGACACTGTAGTCATAAAGGGATGGACATGGTCAGCAACAATACTCAGGTAGGCCATGGTTTTTTAAACCATGATCAATTGGTACTAAGGGGCCCAAAGTGTGCCAAGAAAATACCACCCCCCCACACCATTACACCCCCCCACCATTACACCCCCCACCACCAGCCTGAACCGGTGATACAAGGCAGGATGGATCCATGCACCAAATTCTGACCCCACCATCTGAATGTCACAGCTGAAATCGAGACTCATCAGATCGGGCAAAGTTTTTCCAATCTTCTATTGTCCAATTTTGGTGATCCTGTGTGAATTGTAGCCTCAGTTTACTATTCTTAGCTGACAGGAGTGGCACCTGGTGTGGTCTTCTGCTGCTGTAGCCCATCTGCTTCCAGGTAGGATTGGTGTTGTGCATTCAGAGATGGTATTCTGCATACCTTGGGTGTAATGAGGGGTTATTTGAGTTACTGTTGTCTTTCTTTCATCTGGAACCAGTCTGCCTATTCTCCTCTGACATCAACAAGGCATTTTCCTCCACACTTCCGCTCACTGGATATTTTCTCTTTTCCCCACCATTTTCTGTAAACCTGAGAGATGGTTGTGTGTGTGAAAATCGCAGAAATACTCAGACCAGCCCGTCTGGCACCAACAACCATGCCACTTCCAAAGTCACCTAAATCCCCATTCTGATGCTCAGTTTGAACTTCAGCAATCTGTTTTTACCACGTCTAAATGCCTAAATGCATTGAGTTGCTGCCATGTGATTGTCTGATTAGCAATTTGTGTTACTGAGCAATTGAACAGGTGAACCTAATAAAGAGGCCGGTGAGAGTATATAAAAAAAAATACTCACTTCAGTGTACTTCTGTCTCGATGAGTGATGAGCTGAACACATCCAGGTTTGTATCTAGCACTGGTTTGGTGAACGTGACTAAAGTTTGGGTGCCGAATCTGAACCCCATCAAAGTCAATGTTCTATGCCAGCGATCTCCAAACGGCAACTCCTTCTAAAGACACCAACAGCGAGGCACTATTCTTCCCACTGATCTAAATGATGGGGCACTATCCCTCCCACTAACACCAACAATGGGGCACTATTCCTCCCACTGACACCAATGATGGGGCACTATTCTTCCCACTGATACCAACGATGGGGCACAATTGATAGTTTTTTTTACTCCCACTGACCACCACCCTTGAAGCATTTTTTTATTTACAATAATGCGGGGGGCATTTTCTACTCACACTGGCCGCAGTCTGCCCCCCCCCCAAAATATGAAGAACAGAAAACTGGACCTTTGTTTGAAACGTTTGGAGACCCCTGACCTAGACTAATAGACAAAGTATTGGCAAACAAATGGCATGAGTGACGGGGCACTGCCATGAATAACATGTACCAAAGTCAAAACAAATATTTAGACAAGGCATTTCCCCGTTCTGCCTTGTGACATGACAGAGATCACCGCTCCCTGTCATCGGGAGGAGTGATCGCTGTCATATCAGTGGTAGCTCCCCCCCCACAGTTAGAATCACTCCCTAGGACACACTTAACCCTTGATCGCCCCCTATTGTTTAACCCCTTCCCTGCCAGTGTCATTTACACAGTAATCAGAGCACCTTTAAAGGCACTGATCGCTGTATAAATGACAATGGTCCCAAAATAGTGTCAAAAGTGTCCGATGTGTCCGCCATAATGTCGCAGTCACGATAAAAGTCGCAGATCGCCGCCATTACTAATAAAAAAAAAATAATAATAATTAAAATGCCATAAAACTATCCCCTATTTTGTAGACGCGATAACTTTTGCGCAAATCAATCAATAAACGCTTATTGCGATTTAGCGATTTTTTTTTTTTTTTTTACCAAATATGTAGAAGAATACATATTGGCCTAAACTGAGGAAAAAATATTTATATATTTTTGGGGGATATTTATTACAGCAAAAAGTAAAAAATATTGCTTTTTTTTCCAAATTGTCGCTGTTTTTTTGTTTATAGCGCAAAAAATAAAAACCGCAGAGGCGATGAAATACCGCCAAAAGAAAGCTCTGTTTGTGGGAAAAAAAGACACGTCAATTCTGTTTGGGTGCAACGTCGCACGACCGCGCAATTGTCAGTTAAAGCGACGCAGTGCCGAATCGCAGGTCAGAAAGGGGGTAGAATCCTCCGGGGCTGAAGCGGTTAATAACATTCAACAACAATATGATTTGTGTCACAATGTAAATACTAGATTATAAAAAAAAAAATTTTATTTGCTATTTTTTTTTCCAATGAAAGTGGAGTTACCATTTAAAGCTGAACACCAGGAAACTCAGAACACAAAAGCAGCTGAACAGTGAGAAATATTTTTGGCAGGTGGATGAGTTAGAAATCGATGTATTCACACCACATATTTGGCTGTTGGGGCCGAAGTTCAGCTTTAATAAAACAATGACTAGAACAGAGCAAGTATTTATCTTTGTAAGATCCCAGGTGACAGCTGATTGGCTGATACACCTTATTGCCACTTTGTTCACTGCATCTTCCGTTGCCTTAGTAAATAAAACCATTACGGCTCAGGCCAGGAAATAAGAATTGAAGGCGACTGTCCAGCCAAACGAATCATTTCCTATTTATTGCCTTCCTGATAACTCCAGTGTCCTTTTAAAAGGTTCTGGGATAGAAATTAGGAAATTTGTATGTTTTTTTTAATAGGGAGTAGCTGTAAATCCATTTAGCTGGCGGGTCTCTGTAAGTCGTCATCTATGATGATGAGCAGAGGCGTAACTAGAACCTTCGGGGCCCCGGTGCAAGAAACCATGAAGGCCGGTCCTAAATTATTACTATTTTCTTTTTTTTTAAAATTGTAAAATAAATAAAATAAAATGGTAATTAATAATAATAATAAAAAAATAACAAAAATAAAAAACTACTGACACCAGTGGCGGAACTACCGGGGTCGCACTTGTAACCGGGCCCAGGCATTCCACCACTGTGGGGGGTCCTAAATTATTATTATTATTTTTTTTTTTCTATAAAATTTTAAAATAAATAAATGAAGTAATTAATTAGGATGGTAAAAAATAATAATAATAAAAAAATAACAAAAATAAAAAACTACTGACACCAGTGGCGGAACTACCGTGGCCGCACGTGCGACTGGGCCCTGGTATTCTGCCACTGTGGGGGGACCTCAAGATGGCAAAAAAAAATAACTGCTCCAGACTTCGAATAGTTAAATAAGAATCACAAAGAAGGCTTGACATGTTTGGTATCTTTTTACTTGATACAACCACATCTTTTTTTACTTTTTGCCCCCCAAAAAAATAAAAGGAATAGAGTTTGCGTGGGTTAAAATTCATTTTGGTGTATTCTTTATTAAAAATTTGCATTTGATAAACAGTTGCGCAAATATCGTGCAACATACAAAGTTGCAACTACCATCATTTTATTCTCCAAGGCTTCTGTTTCAAAAGATATCTAATTATTTATGGCATTTTACATAATTTTCTTGCAAATAAAAAAATGCAGATTTTACCATGTCTTAAAAAAATAAATAAAAAAAACAGCTCCAGACTTCGAATAGTTAAATAAGAATCACAAAGAAGGGGTTCAGTGTGAGTGTCAGAAACCATGAAATCAGGCAGAGACAGAAGTACAGTTAAATCACACTTGTTTAATAATGAAAGTAAAAAGAACAAACGTAGTCAAAACATAGCCAAAGTTCAGTAACCAAAACGGATAGTCAGCCAAGCCAGAAGTCAGGGATCAATGTAGAGCAACAGCAAGCAGGATCTGGAGCCAGAAGGGATGTCAGCAAAGCCAGTCTTTAAACAGGAATGCAGGAGATAGTCTCTGTGATGTTGACCAAGGCGAAGGTAGAGAACCTCTGGACTGGAAGGCTTAAGTAGGCAGGACTGACGAGCAGAATATCATCAACAGCTGAGTAACTGTGGAGAGAGATGGGAGCTGGCAAATAGCCGACAGCTGAGGGGCCAGCTCAGAGAAGGAAGGGCTGAGCCCAGCCCTGACAGTGAGTGATAGCATGAAAACACTGTTTTCTGAATCATTGACGATCAAGCTGCAAAATAATTGAAGCCAATTTGGCCAATAGATTTGAGTAGAGACATCCGTAATATGTGGCGCCCCCTAGAGGGCGATCTTGGTGAACAGCTGGAATCTTATGGTGAAAAGGGATTTGGAAGGTCTAGGATGGCGTTCCGGGAAGTAGGTATAAAAGCCGTGATCTGGGGGTCAATTTTAAATTGTATTCAGCATAGTATTTTGACATTATCTTGCTCCAGCGACCCCAGTGGCAGGGAGGGCAGCGGCGGTGGGATTATGGCGGGGGGTAGGGGGGGGCAGGCGTGAGATGGACGGTTTAATGCCAAGTCTCTGGCAGGGGAGTGAAAGCTGCTATTAACTGCAATGAATGCCGCGCCGCAAGTGTCTGTCTGCCTCTCCGGAGATAAATGCTTTTGTTTCGGCATTAGCATGAATGTTTAAAATGTTAATGCGTTTCGCTCACAATGCGTGGCGGAGGATCGGGCTGGTAATAGGCCGCTTGCTATGAGCTGTCACAGCGGAATGGTCTTGTTAACTCAGAGCCGGGAAGGGTACATTTTTGTCCAATATCTCTTCTGATCCGCCATTCAGGTCGGTTGGGCCGAGGTCTGAGGTCAAACCAGCACACTGCGGACAGTTTAATAGGTACGCCGAGCTGGTACCCATAAAGGGGGCAGATGGTCAGCAACTATACTCTGAAACCTTGTAGTATGGAATTACACCCACCAGCCACAATATTAGGTACACCAAGTTCAATCGCTCGGTATCACAAATTGCTAATCAGCCAATCACATGGCAGCAACTCAATGCATTTAGGCATCTAGACGTGGTGAAGACGAGTCGACGACTCGCTAGGGTTGCCACCTCATCCCTTTAAACCCGAACACATATTAATTACACAGGTTCTGGGGCTGATTAAGGTGGTAATTCAACTCACTTAGTGCCATATCTGAATTCAATTAGCCTCAGAACCCGTGTAATTCATATGTGTTCGGGTTCAAAGGGATGAGGGGGCAACCCTACAACTCGCTGAAGTTCAAACTGAGCATCAGAATGATGAAGGATGGGGATTTAGGTGACTTTGAACGTGGCGTGGTTGTTGGTGCCAGACGGGCTGGTCTAAGTATTTTCGGGATTTTCACACACAACCATCTCTTGGAGTTTACAGAGAATGGTGGGGAAAAGAGAAAATATCCAGTGAGCGGCAGTTGTGTGGAGGAAAATGCCTTGTTGAGGTCAGAGGAGAATGGGCAGAACGGTTCCAAATGATAGAAAGACAACAGTAACTCAAATAACCCCTCATTACACCCAAGGTATGCAGAATACCATCTCCAAACGCACAATGCATCCAACCTTGAAGCAGATGGTCTACAGCAGATAGAAGACCACACCGGGTGCCACTCCTGTCAGCTAAGAACAGGAAACTGAGGCTACAATTGGCACAGGATCACCAAAATTGGACAATAGAAGATTGGAAAAACGTTGCCTGGTCTGATGAGTCTGGATTTCAGCTGCGACATTCAGATGGTGGGGTCAGAATTTGGCGCATGGATCCATCCTGCCTTGTATCACCGGTTCAGGCTGGTGGTGGGGGTGTAATGGTGGGGGGGATATTTATTTGGCACACTTTGAGCCCCTTAGTACCAATTGAGCATGGTTTAGACACCACGGCCTACCTGAGTATTGTTGCTGACCATGTCCATCCCTTTATGACTACAGTGTCCCCATCTTCTGATGGCTCCTTCCAGCAGGATAATGCACCATGTCACAAAGCTCCAATCATCTCACCACTGGACAATGAGGTCCCTGTACTCCAATGGCCTCCACACTCACCACATCTCATCCAATAGAGCACCTTTTGAGATGTGGTGGAACGGGAGATTGGCTTCATGGATGTGCAGCCGACAAATCTGCAGCAACTGTGTGATGCCATTCATGTCACTATGGAGGAAAATCTCTGAGGAACGTTTCCAACACCTTGTTGAATCTATGTCACCAAGAATGAAGGCAAAAGGGGGCCAAGCAAGGTGTACCTAACAAAGTTGACAGTGAGTGTAGTTCCTAGTTGGTGTAAATGTAGTGCCCGCCTAGTGCAGGGTAGGCTGTTAGGTAAATTTAGACAGATTCTCTGTAATCAGAGGAGCAGGGGTCCTCCACCCCAAAATCGCGTATCCACTCTATATTGCCAAAAGTATTGGGCCACCCTTCCAAATCATTTGGTGGAGGGGGGATTATGGTGTGGGGGTTGTTTTTCAGGGGTTGGGTTTGGCCCCTTAGTTCCAGTGAAGGGAACTCTTAAGGCATCCGCATACCAAAACATTTTGGACAATTTCATGCCCCTAACTTTGTGGGAACGGTTTGGGGATGGCCCCTTCCTGTTCCAACATGACTGCGCACCAGCGCACAAAGCAAGGTCCATAAAGACATGGATGAGCGAGTTTGGGGTGAAGGAACTTGACACAGAGTCCTGACCTCAACCTGATAGAACACCTTTGGGGTGAATTAGAGCGGAGACTGCGAGCCAGGCCTTCTCGTCCAGCATCAGTGCCTGACCTCACAAATGCTCTTCTGGAAGAATGGTCAAACATTCCCATAGACACACTCCTAAACCTTGTGGACGGCCTTCCCAGAAGAGTTGAAGCTGTTATAGCTGCAAAGGGCGGGGCCAACTCAATATTGAACCCTACGGACTAAGACTGGGGGGCCATTAAAGTTCATGTGCGTGTAAAGGCAGGCGTCCCAATACTTCTGACAATATATTCTATTTTCAGACGTCTCCTACAATCTGTCACCCCCAGATAGTATAATGAATTCTTTTGAGATTCGTTCACCTTCTGCCAAATCCCCAGAGAGAGATTTTGGGTCATGTAGCAGAGGATTTATGAAACAAAATTGGTTCACAATTGAGATGTGCCTTCAAATTGGATCTTTCCCTCCGGAGTTAGTCTTGTCAGAGCGGCTCGTCTTGCTTTCCAAATGCAGATTCCCCCCCCCCCCCCCCCGTAGATGTGACGTTCCCGCCGTGATAATAAGGACTCTCAGCGATCTCGACATTAGTGCCAACCCAGATTCTTCGCAGCGGCAGAAAGAGAGATCAGATTTGACAGTTTATTGAGCTGACATTTATAAAAGGTGATAAAAAAAGACGAGAACGTTGATAAAATAAATTTGCTTTTTCCCCCTCTATTGTATCGTATCCAGTTTAATGTCGCGTTATTAATAATAAATGGCTGTCAGTCTGAGTACAATGCCGCAGCTTCACCTGTACGCGGGCCGTGCGCTATCTAGACGACTGCCATTGTGATGTGCCCATCTGACGTCCTCCAGATAGCAATCGGGGACAGAGAGTACCAGGAGGAGGCGTCTCCCAACCATGAGATTCGACTGCAACTATTAGGCGTTATTTAACTCCACAACCTAAGAAGTACTCAAGGCAAACTCTAATCATCTTATCATATACAGTTCATGGGCAGCTCAGGTAAAGGTGTTGGCGCTATAAACATCATGAACGAATACATCATAAAAATTGATCTAGGTATACCATGTGCAAAAAAGCAAACTAATTAAGTCCAAAGTGAGTATCCCAACACCATATACAGTAACTTGCAAAAGTATTCACCCCCCTTGGCATTTTTCATGTTTTGTTGCCTCACAACCTGGAATTAACATGGATCGTTTGAGGATTTGCATCATTTAATTTACAGAACACGCCCACAACTTTGAGGATTTTTTTTTTTTTCATTGTTAAGCAAACAACAAATGGGACAAAATAACAGAAAAAAGTCAATGTGCATAACTATTCACCCCCCTAAAGTCAATACTTTGTAGAGCCTTCTTTTGCGGCCATCACAGCTCCAAGTCGCTTTGGATAAGTCTCTATGATCTTGCCACATCTTACCACTGGGATTTTTGCCCATTCCTCCTTGCAAAACTGCTCCAGCTCCTTCAAGTTGGATGGTTTGCGCTTGTGAACAGCAATCTTTAAGTCTGACCACAGATTTTCTATTGGATTGAGGTCTGAGCTTTGACTAGGCCATTGCAGCACATTTACATGTTTCCCCTTAAACCACTAAAGTGTTGTTTTAGCAGTTTGGGGTCATTGTCCTGCTGGAAGGTAAACCTCCGTCCTAGCATCAAATTACACACAGAGTGCTACAGGTTCTGCTCAAGAATATCCCTGTATTTAGCACCATCCATCTTTCCCTCAACTCTGACCAGTTTCCCAGTCCTGACTGCTGAAAAACATCCCCACAGCATGATGCTGCCACCACCATGTTTCACAGTGGGGATGGTGCTCTTTGGGTGATGTGATGTGTTGGGTTTGCGCCAGGCATAGTGTTTTCTCTGATGGCCAAAAAGTTCAATTTTAGTCTCATCAGATCAGAGCACCTTCCTCCATACATTTTGGGAGTCTCCCACATGACTTTTCACAAACTCAAAACGTGCCATTTTGTTTTTTGCAGAAAGTAATGTCTTTCTTCTGGCCACTCTGCCATAAAGCCCAACTCTATGGAGCGTACGGCTTATTGTGGTCCTATGTACAGATACTCCAGTCTCTGCTGTGGAACTCTGCAGCTACTCCAGGGTTACCTTAGGTCTCTGTGCTCCTCTCTGATTAATGCCCTCCTTGCCCGGTCCATGAGTTTTGGTGTGCAGCCGTCTCTTGGCAGGTTTGCTGTTGTGCCATGTTCTTTCCATTTGGCTATGATAGATTTGATGGTGCTCCTAGGGATCATCAAAGATTTGGATACTTTTTTTATAACCTAACCCTGACTTGTACTTCTCAACAACATTGTCCCTTACTTGTTTGGAGAGTTCCTTGGTCTTCATGGCAGTGTTTGGTTAGTGGTGCCTCTTGCTTAGGTGTTGCAGCCTCTGGGGCCTTTCAGAAAGGTGTGTCTATGTAATGACAGATCATGTGACACTTAGATTGCACACAGGTGGACATCATTTCACTAATTATGTGACTTCTGAAGGTAATTGGTTGCACCAGAGCTTTTTATGGGCTTCATAACAAAGGGGGTGAATACATACGCACATGCCAATTATCAGTTTTTTATTTCTGAAAAATAGTTTTATGTATATATTTTTCTAATTTTACTTCACCAACTTAGACTATTGTGTTCTGATCCATCACATATAATTCAGATTAAAAAATCATTGAACTAAAGGCTGTAATGTAACAAAATAGGTAAAAAGCCAAGGGGGTGAATACTTTTGCAAGGCACTGTACATATAACTGTTCTTGTTGGATGTTCCTTCAAATACAAGCTTCACCACGAGTGGCCATGAGGTAGATGGCAACTCACCAAAGGTGTTTGACCACTTTTTACAGTAGGTCAAATTGTGCTTTGATTGAATGGACCAGGTGGATCCTAGATAGACATCTCTCTGCTATGAGACTCCCTCCAGGAAAGGCTGAGGATAAGGGAACAGACTCCACCAAGGACACAAAGAAAATCTCTTATGCCGCGTACACACGATTGGACATTCCGACAACAAAACCGTGGATTTTTTTTTTCCGACGGATGTTGGCTCAAACTTATCTTGTATACACATAGTTGCGCAAATGTTGCCGGATATTTCCGAACGTCACAAACGTGGTGATGTACAACACGTACGGCGGGACTGGGAAAAGGACGTTCAACAGCCAGTGCGGCTCTTCTGCTTGATTCCGAGCATGCGTGGAATTTTGTGCGTCGGAATTGTGCACACACGATCGGAATTTACGACAACAGATTTTTTAAGGACTCCTCTATGTGGTCAGAGGGATCCCAGCTTCTACCCTGAGGTTTACCCAGTTGAGGACAAAATATTTCTAAAGGTGCTAGAGACAGTGGCCATATGCCTGTAATTGACCAGCTCCTAAACCAGCAGATGTGAAACCTCCTTTGGACAAAAGAGAAATGAGGCTGGTATCTGGTGGTGGGTCTATTTGGCTGCATCCACCAGGTCATGTGACATAGGAGCAGCCAATCGGACTGGTTCGGTAATTGACTGCACGTATGGTGCAGTGGGGGGGGAGTCCATGAGTTCCAGTCCACCAAAGGAGACCGACTAGTCTCCCAGTATTGGAGTCGCCGGAGTCTCAACTTTTGAGAATATTTTGAATTAACCAAGATATTTCACTGGGAATTTGGTCTGAAGAGCTCACATGTGAATGTCAGGTTGCTAGGACGATCAGGAAAATGTAGGCCCCTTTCACACTTGTGCGACTTGTCCTGCCACTTGGGACTGCAAAGTTGCACGACAAGTTGTACCCTATGATTTCCAATAAGTAGCATTCATATCTGTGGGACTTCAAGTTGCACTGACTTCAAAGTAGTCCCTGTACTACTTTGATCTGACTTTCATGCTGGTTGAGGTCCTCAAGTTTACACTTCCGAAATTGCAGCAAAATCGTGCAACTTTGAAGTCGCAGTAGTTTGAAAGGGTTGGATTTTTTCTTGGTCCTCTGTAGTCAGTGGAGCAGTTTACGACTGCTTTGGGCTGTTCTGTATTTCAATGGACGCAGGTTTGATTGTTTCCCCCTGTCTTCTGGAGGATTCTAGAATGTATTGGGGCTGGAAAAGGCAAATCAGCAGCCTAAATATTTATGTTGTTCCGGCCAATCCCTGGTTTAGGGACCCCAGTAGGTGGCTGAGGAGTGCATAAATGATCTGAAGCAGCCTGTTCTTGTCCAGGAGCAGAAGTTCCCGGCTGAAAAACTTGCTGCTCTTCTGGGCAGCTTAGCTGAAATTCTGCATGTGCTCACCAAGGTCCCAAGTAGGACAGAGCCAGGGGGCCTACTTTGGAGAATCTTTGGAATTACCAAGGGATTTCACGTAAATTTGTGATTTTCTCCTGATTTTAGATTTGTCAAACGTTTCTGGAGGATTTGAAATGGAACTTTTGAACTTTGATTCGCATCTTATGCAGCAGTGTAACCTTCTGCAAACTCATATAGCAAATAATAGCAGAAGGATTATTTTAGGTTCAGAGAACTGCGTATGATCATTTGAGAACCTTTTTCCTTTTGGAATCATCTTCTGGAACAAATTATAAAGCAGTCATTCTCCAAAAAGGCTTAGTGGAACCGTAGAGTATCTCCAGAGGTTGCTGGGGGTTCCTAGAGCAACCTCTGACCATCCCAATCCAGTACTGGGACAGGGTTGTCCAGCCTCCAGGGCAGGGATCCAGAAATGCGCCCCCCAACCCACTATTAAGCTCTTCAACACCACAATACATATATATACTGTATATACGTTGAGGCTTTGAAGTGGTTTATCGGGGTTATGGCTGAAGATATCACCCATAACCTTGGTATCATTATTGACCGCCGGCGACTGGCTTTCTCATGAGGACTCCCCCTCCCGACGCTTGCCGTTGTCTCTCGGGCTTACCATTTACACCGCTTGCCCTGAGGAACGATCCAATGTTGCGGCCGACTGGAACCAGAGGCGATCAAAGTGTGGTTCATCTTTGATTGCCTCCGTTGCACTGGCGGACCTGAGTGATGTCATGACATCACTTCTGGTCCAGAGTAAAAGTAAAGATATATTCCTTTTTTTTTTTTTTTTTAATCAAAGGTTTTTTTTTCTTTGATCTTTGCTTTTTAAAGGTATAGGAGAGATTTGGGACCTTTTTGACCCCAGATCTCTCCATAAAGAGGACCTGTCATCGCTTCTTTCTATTACAAGGTATGTTTACATTCCTTTTAATAGGAATAAAAGTGATTCAAAAAATAAATAAATAAAGGGACAGTGTAAAAATAAAAAGTAAAATAAATAAGAAAAAAAAAGTGTTGAAAGCGCCCTCATCCCTCCGTGTTTGCGCGCAGAAGCGAATGCATACGTAAGTTGCGCACACGTATATAAACGGTGTTTGCACCACACATGTGAGGTATCACCGTGAACGTTACAGCGAGAGCAATAATTCCAGCGCTAGACCTCCTTTGTAACTCTAAAGAGGCATCGCCTAAAGCATCACCCGTGGACATTTTTAAGCACCATAGATTGTCGCCATTTAATGAGCCTGCAAAATTTTAAAGCGTGACATGTTTGGTATCTATTTACTCAGTGTAACAACATTTTACCAAAATATATTATGTTTTGTTATTTGTTTTTTTTTTTTAATTCATTTAAGTGTTTTTTTTTTTTTTCTAATTGTGTTTGTAAAAACCGCTAAGCAATACAATGTGACATTAAAAAAAATGCAACGGTCGACATTTTATTCCCAAGGGTTTCTGCTAAAAAAAAAAAAAAAGTATAATGTTTGAGGGTTTTAATTAATTTTCTAGCAATAAATACTAATTTAAATTTGTAAACAAATGGTGCCTGAAAAAGCCTGGTCTTCAAGTGGTTAATACATGCTGTAGAATGGGTGTCCATTTTTTTGCCCTTCACAGCGCCCAGGGCAACTGTCCCTTCTGCCCACCCCTTTTCCCAGCCCTATCACGCACTGAATGTATGTACTGGCAAGGGGTAGAAGGGTCTGCTGAAGGGTCCAATGATGCTGGCTGCTGGGAAATTCATTGTTGTTGGGGGGGGGGGAATCTATTATTAAAGGAGGGGTCTTATGTTGCTGGTGTTCAATTGTTGCTGGAAAGGATCTACTGTTGAGGGAGAGGTCTGTTGTTGCTGGCTGCTGGATGGTCTATTAATGCTGGCTACTGGAGGATCTATTGTTGTTGGGGGATCTATTGTTGCTAGGTGGGGTCTTATGTTACTGTTGGTCAATTGTAGGTGGGATGGATCTACTGTTGAGGGATGGGTCTATTGCTGCTGGCTGCTGAAGGGTCTATTAATGCTGGCTACCGGGGATCTATTGTTGTTGGGGAGATTTGTTGTTGAGGGAGTGGTCTATTGTTGCTGAGTGGAGTTCCATGATGCTGGTGCTCAATTGTTGAGGGAGGAATCTATTGTTGAGGGATGGGTCTACTGTTGGCTTCTGGAGGGTCTAATAATGCTGGCTGCTTAGCGATCTATTGTTGTTGGGGGGATCTATTGTCTAGAGAAGCGTCTATTATTTCTGGGTTGAGTCTTATCTTGCTGGTGGCCAGTTGTTGCTGGGAGGGATCTATTGTTGTTGCGGGGATCTATTGTCGAGAGAAAGGTCTATTGTTTCTGGGTGGAGTCTTAGGTTGCTGGTGGCCAATTGTTGCTGGGCAGGATCTACTGTTGAGTGAGGGGTCTGTTGCTGCTGTTTGCTTGGGGGTCTATTATTGCTGGCTACTGGGGATCTTTTGCTGTTGGGGGGATCTGTTGTTGAGGGAGGGGTCTATTGTTGCTGGGTGGAGTTATATGCTGCTGATGTTCAATTGTTGCTGGGAGGATCTACTGTTGAGGGAGGGGTCTATTGTTGCTGGGTGGAGTTATATGCTGCTAATGTTCAATTGTTGCAGGGAGGGATCTACTGTTGAGGGGAGGGGTCTATTGTTCCTGGCTGCTGGAGCGTCTATTGATTCTGGCTGCTGAGGGATCTATTGTTGTTGGGGGGATCTGTTGGTGAGGAAGGGGTCTATTGTTGCTGGGTGGAGTTATATGCTGCTGATGTTCAATTGTTGCTGGGAGGATCTACTGTTGAGGGAGGGGTCTATTGTTGCTGGGTGGAGTTATATGCTGCTGATGTTCAATTGTTGCTGGGAGGGATCTACTGTTGAGGGGAGGGGTCTATTGTTGCTGGCTGCTGGAGCGTCTATTAATTCTGGCTGCTGAGGGATCTATTGTTGTTGGGAGGATCTATTGTCGAGAGAAGGGTCTATTATTTCTGGGTTGGGTCTTATCTTGCTGGTGGCCAATTGTTGCTGGGAGGGATCTACTGTTGAATGAGGGGGGTCTATTAATGCTGGCTGCTGGGGGATCTATTGTTGCTAATGGGGTCTATGGTTTCCTGGGGTGGGTCTGTTGTTGCAAGGCAGTATTTCATTGCAATCAGTCTTTAGTTGCTGGGGGGGGGGGGGATTTGTTATTATTGGGGGTGTCATTGTTGCAGGGGATCCATTTTTCTGCTTTTCTTATTATCTTTACCAATTTCCATACAAGTTACGTAGCACCATGAAATGATACTTGGTCCTGTTTTCTCTAAAAGAGGTGGTACTGGGAGATGGTGGGTATGGGATGGAAACAAGGGATGGTGCTCGGAGGTAGGTGGGGGCAACGACACGGGGTGACTTAGTAGGAGGGGAGCACCTGAACCTCCGAGAAAAGAAGTCCTGATTAGAAGGATTAGAGGACCACCAGAAGACTTCAATAAATTCCAGTAAAAGAGGTGCATTTTATATTCTTTTATGCTGTCTTGTCTCCTAGCCCTGATGAAGGGAGAGTTTGGAGCTCGTCACGTGTTGGCTTTTGGCCCTCTTGTCACATTAATGAACTTTTACTGAAGTTTTCTGGCACTCTTATCCTTCTAATCATCGGTGTGCGCAGCCTATGCTTCTAATGATCTTCAGGTGACTCCAGGGACCTTTTGGGACATCCCAGTTTACCCCAAGATCCATCCAGACTGTACCACTCGCCTTCTCTGGGGTCCAGCATCCCAGCAACATTATTTCCAGGACGGTAGAATTCCCGGTTTGTTAGAAGCGTCACACACTGACGGAAACAATCCCTGGATTCTGAAATCTTTATTCCGAGTATAATATATTCAAGACCCATTTAAATCCTGCTTCTTGTTAACCTCTCTACAAAGACCGGCAGGTCGGTAGATTTTTTTACCTCCATTGATCAGCTGTGGCCAATCTATAACCAATCGATCGGCAGAGATGGACACAGCGCCTCATACACAAATGTCCCGGAGTTTGGCTTTAATGTCCTCTATATTTCCGCTGAAGCCAGTTAATGAAAAAGACCTTTTAATGCCGAGGCGTCATTTAGGTTTAATGAATGACGGTGTCACCGAGGTGGGGGGGAGATCCATGGAGTCGATAAATCCACGATGGCCGGAGGGATGTTCAGAGATACCAAATTCATTAACCCGCTCACTGCCAGGGGAGGAAAAAAAGACAGGAGATAAATGCTGGGATAGAGCAATGATCAGTCCATACAAAGCTAATAATTCAGAAATTGACGGATGGTGGAGAGTTAACAGTGCCATTCTATCAGTCAGGGACTCTATTGGTGGCCACCATCCCTGTGCTGAGTTCCCGGGTCTGTACACCTTCTGTGCCCATTATGAGAGGTTCCCACCATCCCTGTGCTGAGTTCCCGGGTCTGTACACCTGCTGTGCCCGTTATGAGAGGTTCCCACCATCCCTGTGCTGAGTTCCTGGGTCTGTACACCTGCTGTGCCCATTATGAGGGGTTCCTACCATCCCTGTGCTGAGTTCCTTGATCTGTACACCTGCTGTGCCCATTATGAGGGGTTCCTACCATCCCTGTACTGAGTTCCCAGGTCTGTACACCCGCTGTGCCCATTATGAGGGGTTCCCACCATCCCTGTGCTGAGTTCCTGGGTCTGTACACCTTCTGTGCCCATTATGAGGGGGTTCCACCATCCCTGAGCTGAGTTCCCAGGTCTGTACACCTGCTGTGCCCATTATGAGGGGTTCCTACCATCCCTGTGCTGAGTTCCCAGGTCTGTACACCTGCTGTGCCCATTATGAGGGGTTCCCACCATCCTTGTGCTGAGTTCCTGGTCTGTACACCTGCTGTGCCCATTATGAGGGGTTCCCACCATCCCTGTGCTGAGTTCCTGGGTCTGTACACCTGCTGTGCCCATTATGAGGAGTTCCCACCATCCTTGTGCTGAGTTCCTGGTCTGTACACCTGCTGTGCCCATTATGAGAGGTTCCCACCATCCATGAGCTGAGTTCCCGGGTCTGTACACCTGCTGTGCCCATTATGAGGGGTTCCCACCATCCCTGTGCTGAGTTCCCGGGTCTGTACACCCGCTGTGCCCATTATGAGGGGTTCCCACCATCCCTGTGCTGAGTTCCTGGTCTGTACACCCGCTGTGCCCATTATGAGAGGTTCCCACCATCCCTGTGCTGAGTTCCCGGGTCTGTACACCTGCTGTGCCCATTATGAGGGGTTCCCATCATTCTTGTGCTGAGTTCCTGGGTCTGTACACCCGCTGTGCCCATTATGAGGGGTTCCCACCATCCCTGAGTTGAGTTCCTGGGTCTGTACACCTGCTGTGCCCATTATGACGTTTAAAAAAATTAGTTACATCCAAGCACTTAAATCCTTCCCCAAAAAATGTTTTAAGCTCCCCCACCCCCAAATACTGCACATACACAATAAAATGTAAATATACACATCAGAGGGGCTCCTACATGCAAAAATGTCAGTTACAATACACGTTACATAGGACCGCACACGCTGGAGTGAGAGCAATAATTCTCGCCCCATTATTCACAGTTAACTCTAAAATGGTGACCCTTTGGGGGCTTTTAAAATGTTGCCTATGGGAAATATGGGGTACTGAAGTTTGTCGCCATTTCACGGGTGCACACAATTTTAAGCTTTGACATGTTGGGTATCTCTTGACTCGGCATAACCTCGTCTTTTATATTTTATCAGAAAATTGTCTAATATTGGTGTCTTTGATTAACATCCTTGGTGTCAGTGAGAGAAATTGTGTCCCATCCTTGGTGTCAGTGAGAGAAATCATTCCCCATCTTTGGTAGTAGGGGGAGGAACAGTGCCCCATTGTTAATTCCATAATGTGGTTGTAAAAAAGACAAGTCCATTCAGTTAAAACAACATAGAAAAAAGACACACAAATATAAATCCTCCATATATATGTACAATCCTATATCCACAGTTGATCCAGAGGAAGGCAAAAAAGCCCCAATAAAGAATGATCCAATTTGCTACATCAGAGGAAAAAAATTCCTTCCTGATCCCCCGAGAGGCAATCCGATATTCTCTGGATCAACTTTACCTATAAATGTCAGTACCCAGTTATATTATCTAAATTAAGGAAAGAATCCAGACCTTTCTTAAAACAATCTTGTTCATGTCAGTGGGAGGAATATAGTGCCCCATTGTGGTGTCAGTGAGAGGAATAGTGCCCCATCATTGGTGTCAATGTAAGGAATAGTGCCCCATCTTTGGTATTAGGGTGAGAAACAGTCCACCATTGTTAGTGTCAGTAGGAGGAATAGTGCCCCATTATTGATGTCAGTAGGAGGAATAGTGCCCCATCATTGGTATCAGTGGAAGGAATAGTGCCTCATCATTGGAATCAATGGGAGGAATAGTGCCCCATCATGTGTGTCAGTGGAAGGAATAATGCCCCATAATTGGTGTCAGTGTGAGGAATAGTGCCCCATCATTGGTATGAGTGGGAGGAATGGTGCCCCATCATTGGAATCAGTGAGAGGAATAGTGTCCCATCATTTGTGTCAGTGGAAGGAATAATGCCCCATCATTGGTGTCAGTGGAAGGAATAATGCCCCATAATTGGTGTCAGTGTGAGGAATAGTGCCCCATCATTGGTATGAGTGGGAGGAATGGTGCCCCATCATTGGAATCAGTGAGAGGAATAGTGTCCCATCATTTGTGTCAGTGGAAGGAATAATGCCCCATCATTGGTGTCAGTGGAAGGAATAATGCCCCATCATAGGTGTCAGTGGGAGGAATAATGCCCCATCATAGGTGTCAGTGGGAGGAATAGTGCCCCATCCTTGGTGTAAGTGGGAGAAATAGTGCCCCATCATTAATGTCAGTATGAGGAATAGTGCCCCGTCATTGGTGTCAATTGGAGGAATAGTGCCCCATTATTGGTATCAGTGGGAGGAATAGTGCCCCATCATTAGAATCAGTGGGAGGGTTAATGCCCCATCATTGGTGTCAGTGGAAGGAGTAGTGCCCCATCATTGGTGTCAGTGGAAGGAATAGTGCCCCATCATTGGTGTCAGTAGGAAGAATAGTGCCCCATCACTGGTATCTGTGGGAGGGATAGTGCCCCATCACTGGTATCTGTGGGAGGGATAGTGCCCCATCATTGGTATCAGTGGGAGAAATAGTGCCCCAAGGGTCAGATAAAAACAAGCCAAGAGCCACATACCGTCCCCGGGCCACAGTTTGGAGATCAATACTGTAGGGTGTCTGCTATCAGAAAATACAATATATAATGTTTTGGGGGTTTTAACAAATTTTCAGACATAAAATAAATTGTTAAACTTGCTCCGGCAGCAAACGGTGAAGTGACAGATCCTGGGAGGGAACGGGAAACATTTGTCACAATCTCTTTCTGTAATATTCTTGGTTGTTACAATGTATCCTCGTTCCCGGAGAGACACATCCTCCTCCTCCTCCTTCCTCTTCTTGGGAGATCTCTCATTGCAGGTAAAGGGCTCCTCTTCTCATTGGATTAGTTCAGAGGGATGTAAATGGGATAAACGGGCGGCCCGGGATGGTAATTGCGCCGGTGGAGCGCGCTTTGTCCCCTATAATGAACTTCTGCCTGTGTACATCATTATTCGAATGTTGTAAATCAATACTCTGTTTAACAGGCAGCTCCCCGAGGAAATTACCTTTCCAAATGGCAGGTGAATATCTGATTGTTCCCTCGTTTGGTCTAAATAAATGTTTGTAGTCATTAACTTATCTTTCTCCTTCTCAGACGCCGTACAAAGCTTCTCATTTTATTCTTTTTTTATCCACGCCGGAATTTAAAGTGAACCGATCATCAGATATATTTTTCCTTGGAGGTCCATGCATGCTCAACCACAGTCTCTCACAGAGATCACATTGTAGGGATGACACCTGTTCGGGATTCACCTGGACAGTCTGGGATTTGAATTGTGTCCGGGTTTCGGTTTGCCTGAAACCCAGACACATTATTCAGACTGGACTGTGGCTCCCCACGCTCCAGGGGCCTGTGCAGCCTCCCTGTCACACCTGGATAGGAAGGAAGGTGGGGGCATCAATACTCTCCTTGGGGCACCCAAGTGTTCAGTGGTTCTTCCTTTTGAGTCCCACATAGTGTTTAGTGGTTCTCCTTCTGGGTCCCCCCACAGTGTTCGGTTGTTCTCCTTCCGGGTTCCTGCAATGTTCAGAGGTTCCTCCTAGGTCCCACACAGTGGTTACTGGTTCCCCTTCTGGCCCCGCCCCACAGTGTTCATTGGTTCCCCCTTTTGGGTTCCCACAGTATTTAGTGGTTCCTCCTTCTGGGGGGTCCACCACAGTTTTCAGTAGCTCTCCTTTTGTGCCCCACCACGGAGTTCAGTGGTTCTCCTTCTGGGTCCCCCCACAGTGTTCGGTTGTTCTCCTTCCGGGTTCCTGCAATGTTCAGAGGTTCCTCCTAGGTCCCACACAGTGGTTACTGGTTCCCCTTCTGGCCCCGCCCCACAGTGTTCGTTGGTTCCTCCTTTTGGGTTCCCACAGTATTTAGTTGTTCCTCCTTCTGGGTCCACCACAGTTTTCAGTGGCTCTCCTTTTGTGCCCTACCATGGAGTTCAGTGGTTCCTCCTTCTGGGTCCCCCACAGTGTTCAGCATACCTCCCAACCGCCCCGGATTTGCCGGGACTCTCCCGGGATTTTATGTAAGTCCTGGCATCCCCAGCGAATCAAGGCTTTGTCCCAGAGAGAAGCGCAGTGCCGGCACAAGTTCAGGCACTTTGCTCCAGTGGCTTGCCCGCACGCATGCACCAGTAATACCTGCCCTGTGGCTTGTGCGAGGTGGGGTCCCGCACGCTGCAAGCATAGTTGTGTATATGTGAAAGGCACATATATGTATATGTGTGTGTATGTGAATAATGTACTGCAATGTCATTGACCAAATATGGTCATGTTCGTATTTGCTCAATGATGTTACCTGGGGGACCCCGACCCTTCATTAAGGTTTAGCTGCAGGGCCCGGGAGCTGTTATTCATGGCGAGTGAGTGACCTGATCAGACATGATGGCAGTTTTTTTCTTTTGGTGGGTTGCCAGGCGTGATCAGTGAGAAGAATGTCCCTCACATAATAGGGACAAATAGGCAGTGGTAGCAATACACGGGCAGCAAATGGGCGTTTGTGGCAATACGTGGTCAACAAATGGGCATGGGTGGCAATAAATGGGGAGAAATAAGGATGTAGTGGCAATGGGGTAACCGATGGGCAGTAGTGGCAATTGAAGAGTAACCAATAGGAAAGAATGAAAAGACAAAATGGTTCTTTGGAAACTATCTGTTCAACTTGGAGTCCCTGAGCTTTAGAGACCTCACACAATACTTGATTTCAGAAGGAAATATGTGGGCAACACACAGGTAATAGCAGAGATACAATACATGGGCAATATACTTGCAACTGTGACTAAAGGTGAGCAAGAAAGGTGGGCAATTGTGGCAATTTATAAGAAAAAAAGGGCAATAGTAGCAACAGATGAGCACCAAATGGAAAAAGGTACTTAACACAAGAGTAAAAAATAGACAATGGTGGCAATACATGGGGGAAAATAAGGAGGTGGCAAAGGAAGAGTAACCAATGGGCAATAATGGCAATAGAAGAGTAACCAATGGGAAAGAAAAGCAATACTAGAGTTACTGAGGGGGAAGAATGGCAATACAGGAGCAATCAATGAGAGATAAAGGCAATAGAATAACCAATAGGCAATAATCGGCAATGCAAGAGTACCAGTTGTGCCAATTTAAGAGCATCAAATGGGCAGAAGTAGCAACAGATGAGCTACAAATGGGAAATAGTAGCAATACATTGGGAAAAATAAGAAGGTGGTGGCAATGGAAGAGTAACCAATGAGCAATAATGGCAATAGAAGAGTAACCAATGGTAAAGAATGGCAAGATGAGATGGTTCTTTGGAAAATACGTTTCCAACTAGAAGTCCCTGAGCTGTAGAGACCCCAATCCATACTTGATATCAGAAGGGTCCATGCAGATCTTTGTGTTCCTCTGAAAATAAAAACCAGCTCTCCATGGGTTAATGTGGGATTCAATCTCAGAATTTATGTTTTATATGATACATAAAGTCACACGTTTCCTATATCTGGTAACACTTCTTGTCACCTTACCTAAACGCAGCTGCTAATTTGTGAAGCTAAATGCGCTAATTGCCACTTTTTATGGCTTAATTTTCAACACTAATGAGGAGAGGGGGGGGGGAGGCAGAGATATAGCGCGAATTGTAGCCGCTAACTAACCCTTTCTGGACGGATAAAGATTTGGAAGCATTTTTAAAGAGATAATAAAAAAGAATTGAACTTTCATTAGAATTTTTTTTTTTTTTTTTTAACTGAGCTGTTGCTTTCAAATGCCAAGAAGGTGAACCACCAACAATGAGATGTACAACTTGAGTTCATAATCACCGACAGGATGAAAAAGCTTGCAAGTAGATGCTGGATTTGTGATGCTTACTGAGTAGGGGGGTGTATTCATGAAAAAAATTTTTACGCTATTTGTTCTACAAAGTACATTCATTGTGGGAGAATGCCGGCAGAGTTGACTGTTACTCGGGTATATGTCCAGGTCAGATGTTCTTTATTCATAAAAATAGCATGAATCCGGCAAAATACTGTATTAGAAGTCAGACGTTTGTGGCATCAAATCTTACATGACCGTGTCATCTCTGAGCCGGCATCTCAGTCAGATGGTACCCCTGAATGATGCCTAAACAAAGATGGCACTGTCCTTCAGGAGAAGAAAAGCAGATGAAGGTATTGTCAGGGGGAGTCCTGTAGTCTCTGTAAAAGCTAATAAATACCTAGAAGTGTCACACTGACATATTACTTTTAATACTGCACTTACCATGAAAAAAACAGTATAATAACTGTATCTGATAACATCTTCTCACTACAATGGAGGTCAGGGACTGGACTATGCTGTCTGGCACGTTTGAATCGTAAGACTGACTCAACGATGTGACAAATATGTTGGAGGACAAGAGACAAGATAGTTTACATAATTGTTATTCAGTTTTGTGCTCTGCTTTTGTTGCCAGCGGTTTAGACATTAATGGCTGTGTGTTGAGTTATTTTGAGGGGACAGCAAATTTACACTGTTATACAAGCTGTACACTCACTACTCTACATTGTAGCAAAGTATCATTTCTTCAGTGTTGTCACATGAAAAGATAGAAGAAAAGATTTACAAAAATGCGAGGGGTGTACTCACTTTTGTGAGATACTGTATATATCTATTGAGCTTCTGGGAACTTTGTTGAAATTATTCCTGATCCTTTGCGTCCCTTACTACTGAACCCCGGCACTCTGTGTCCCTTTAAGCCACAGCCGGTATTCAGGGCAATGAAAATCACACCCAACCACTTTTTCTCAGCTGCGGGGGCCCAACTTATGATCCTGCACACAGGCCCACTGCTTTCAGAAAATGCCCCTGACCTGAGCTCATCATTGCGCATCCATTCCATATGCTTGTATGTGACATCCCATACATCCCATACATCCCATACATCACATACATCCCATACATCACATACATCCCATACATCCCATACATCACATACATCCCATACATCACATACATCCCATACATCACATACATCACATACATCACATACATCCCATACATCACATACATCACATACATCCCATACATCACATACATCACATACATCCCATACATCCCATACATCCCATACATCCCATACATCACATACATCCCATACATCACATACATCACATACATCCCATACATCTCATACATCACATACATCCCATACATCACATACATCACATACATCCCATACATCACATACATCCCATACATCCCTTACAAACACATGGGCTGGGTGCGAGAGGTGGATCAGCGGGGATGAGTGTGCCAGGACAGGTAGATGTGTTTCATCTCTGCTTCCTTTCACCACTCTGCATATCACACATATCATAGATGAGAAGAGGTTACGGTGGTGGGGAAAATGAGCAGGAGGGGTTCAGAGGTGGGACAAATGAGCAGGAGAGTACAGTGGTGGAAGAGATGAGAAGGGGGTTCAGTGCAGATAAGCAGGGGGGGGGGTACAGTGGTGGGGTAGATGTGCAGAGGGGTGCAGAGGAGAAAGGAGGTACATCGGTGGAACACATGAGCAGGGAGTTACAGTGGTGGGGCAGAAGATCAGGGGGCACAGCAGTGGGACAGATGTGCAAGAGTTACAATGGTGGGGCAGATGAGAAAGGTGGTTACAGTGGCGGGGCACATGAGCAGATAAGTTCAGTGTTAGGACAGATGAAAAGATGGTTCTGCGGTGAGACAGAAGAGCATGGGGGTACAGTGGTGGGGCAGATGAGCAGCGGGTTACAGTGGTGGGACAGAAGAGCAAGGTGCTACAGAGGTGGTGCAGGTGTGCAGGGGGTTACAGTGGTGGGGCAGATGAGAAAGGTGGTACATTGGTGGGGCAGATGAGAAAGGTGGTACATTGGTGGGGCAGATGAGCAGGGGGGTTACAGTGGTGGGGCAGATGGGCAGCGGGTTACAGTGGTGGGAAAGAAGAGCAAGGTGCTACAGAGGTGGTGCAGGTGTGCAGGGGGTTACAGTGGTGGGGCAGATGAGAAAGGTGGTACATTGGTGGGGCAGATGAGCGGGGTGGTACAGTGGTGGGGCAGATGAGCAGGGGGTTACAGTGGTGGGGCAGGTGTGCAGGGGGTTACAGTGGAGGGGAAGATGAGCAGGGAGGTTACAGTGGTGGGGCAGATGATCAGGGGGTTACAGTGGTGGGGCAGATGATCACGGGGTTACAGTGGTGGGGCAGATGAGCAGGGGGGGCAGTGATCTGAGGTGTGAAGTTGCATGAATTGGGGCTGATCTGAGGCGTGAGAGTGCAGGATATAAGTTTCTCACTACTAAAGTAGTTTACAGCATTTACTTTGTAAAAATCCTTTTCATGATTGAGAGTGTGAAGTTGACATTTTTTTGTTATAAAATAGGCACCCTCAATTTCTTTGAAAACATTTTTCGGCACACTGTGCTCAGAAGATTGCCTCCCCCTGTCCTAGACTGAACCTTCATTGTCGGTGTGCATGAGACTGAGCTTGTGTGACCGGCAGCCTCTGTACTAACAAGGGAGGACCCGGGAATATTCTGAGCGACCCCTTTGGTGGTGAGCGATACATTATTGTTTCTTTATTTATCTCAGTTAAACAAATGAGCCATAATTGGTTGGATATTTAGGGTCCCTGGAACTTCCGAGACACTGAGATGCTGATTTAGCAGTAGGTAGCCTCTGATATCGGGACATTTTGGCAAAGCATTGAGAGACATTTTCTCTGACAACAATGGTTTGCTCGGCCTCTTTGCTGCTGTACACCGTAATTCTTCCCTACTTATATATTTAAAAGTATTTCTGAATTATATGCGCTCTGTCGGTAGCTTGCGGTCCCCGTTGTTGACACAGCGGCGTCTTTTGCAGCCCTGTGAGTGCCGTTTGTTACTAATTGCTGTTTGGAGTGAGATTTGGAGCCTCATGCCCGCCAGTTGCAGTAATTAGACAGGTTTTAATGATCTCCTTTGCAGTCAGGCCAAGATTTACGCACTTTACACCATGTCAGGTCTACCGCGCAGTCAAGTGTGGAGAGCTTATCTGATGCTGGCCTCCTATTGCCTGCACTGACAGTTTAGAATATTGTGGGGCTCACGGCTTAATGCACAGCTGGGAAGCCTAGGAAATGCTTTTTTGGAGGGTATATAAAGATATAAACAGACTGTGAAAGCATTTTTCATTTTTTGTGAATAGCATAAAGAGGGTGACAACCATACCTGGGAATCTTTGGAACCCTGTGATCCCAAGATTCTGCAAGGGAACAATAGTGCAAGGGGCATGTCAAAAGAAGATTTTAGGGTAGTGCCATTTTTTGCAGGGGGCTATGGTCCACAAAACATACCCACACACACACACACGTGGCACTATAATGTTGCAAAACACAGGCAGATGTGGCAATATGTGGGTATTGGGCAACACACAGGTAATAGCAGAGATACAGTACATGAGCAGCATACTTGCAATTGTGACTAAAGGTGAGCAAGAAACAGTGAACTATGGCAATACTTGGGAAGCAAACAGGCAATTATGATAATATGGCAGCAGAAAATGGGCAATTGTGGCAATTTAATAGCAACAAATGGGCAAAAATGGCAAAAGATGAGCAACAAATGGGAAATGATGGCAATACAAAAGTAACATGTAGGCTATGGTGGCAATACATGGTCAACAAATGGGCGTTGGTGGTAATACATGAAGAAAAATAAGGTGGTAATGGCAAAGCAAGAGTAACCAATGGCCAATATTGGCAATAGAAGAGTAATCAATGAGGAATAAAGGCAATACAAGAATAACCAATAAGCAGTAATGGCAATGCAAGAATAACAAATGGAAATAATGGCAACACAAGAATAGCCAATAGGCAAAAATGGCAAAGCAAGAAAAAACAATGGCAATAAGGGCAAAACAAGAGTAATCGATGGGCAATAGTAGCAACAGATGAGCAGATGGGAAATGATAGCAATACAAGAATAACATATAGGCAATAGTGGCAATACACAGTCAACAAATGGGCATTGGTGGCAAGATGCGAGTTAAAATAAGGAGTTGGTGGCAGTGGATGAGTAACCAATGGGCAATAATAGCAATAGAAGAGTAACCAATGGGAAAGAGAGGCAATACAAGAGCAATTGATGAGAAATAAAGGCAATACAAGAATAAACAATAGGCAATAATGCAATGCAATGGAAAAACAATGGAAATAATGGCAATCCGAGAGTAATCAATGGGCGATTATGCAGAACATACTGGCAATTGTGACTAAAGGTGAGCAAGAAGCATCTAACTATGGCAATACATGGGAAGCCAATTGGCAATTATGATGATATGGAGGAAGAAAATGGGCAATTTGTAGCAATTTAAGAGCAACAAATGGGTAATAGTAGCAACAGAAGAGCAAATGGGAATTGGTAGCAATACAAGAGTAACAAATAGGCAATGGTTGCAATACATGGTTAACAATTGGGCAATGGAAGAGTAACCAATAGGCAATAATGGCAAAAGAAGAGTAACCAATGGGCAATAATGACAATAGAAGAGTAACCAATGGGAAAAAATGACAATGCAGGTGTTACCGATGGGGAAGAATGGCAATACAAGAGCAATCAATGAGAAATAATGGCAATACAAGAATAACCAATAGCCAAAAATGGCAAAGCAAGAATAACTAATGGAAACAATGGCAATGCAGGAGTAACCGATTAGCAATAATGGCAATGCAAGAAAAAAAAACAATGGCAATAATGGCAATACAAGAGTAATCATTGGGCAATAATGCAAGAATAACCAATGGGCAATTATGGCAATAGAAGTCTAACCAATGGGCAATGATGGTGATACAAGAATAACAAATGGGCAATAGTGGCAATGCATGGGGAAAAATGGTGCTGGCAATAAAAGAGTAATTCTTGGACAGTGGTGACAACGCACAAGCAACAAAGAGACAGTAGTTGCAATAAACGATCAAAAAACAGCAATGGTGGAAATACACAGGCAACAGTTGGGCATTGGTGGGAATGTTGCATCTCCAACCCCCTTATTTATACTTCATATACTCCAGTTTGAGATGGCCTCCAGCACCTCCCTCTAAAGTAGTAACGCTGGCATGGCAAATCTTTAAATGAAATAGCTTGCAGGCTAGACCTGGCAACCCAGTGCCTCCCTGGTTAACCCTGATGCCCCATGGTCTTCGTATTGGTTACATTAAAGTCACCAGCACTGTCCAGAATCTGCATCCCTTATCACCACCCCACCTCCTGCCTGCCTTTTGAACTAATTATAATATTGACTTTGTGACCCCCCACACCCTGAGCCCCCCCTCTCTATGTCAAAGCCCACCACTCCTTCCTCAACATCCCACCCGTTTGCTTGCTGATCAGCCACTCCCACTGCCAGCCTGATGCCAACTTTGTAAGACACTCAGGAACTGCGGATGGGAATTTGCCGTTTGCGCCTCTCTCCACTGCCACTTACTCATTTCAGCAGTTGGAAAAAGGGAGTGAATCCGTTCTGCCACCTTTTTAAATGACTTTTGGTTTAACAAATATTTTTGCTGCCAGAGATAGAAAAAGAAATAACACATCTACATCAAAAAGTAAAGTAAAACAACATTGATGGAGCGGAGCTTCAGGTCAGACGAGGGTTTGATAATGAGCAGTTTAGTGACAGATGTGTATCTCTGGGTACAGACGTGTGAGGGAGAGTGGGGGGGGGGGGTATGTACGCGGCTCGGATAATAATAACGCGGCCTGTTTATATAACACAAACTGCAGCTCTAACTGGCAGGATGAAAGGGCTCGATCCCCAGGCACCGGCTCCCCTGACTGTCAGGCGGGATGCTGTGTGAGTGATGCTTCGTCTAGCGATGTTTCACCGCCATGAATTATTAACATGTATTTCCAGTGTCTGCCGCGTCTTCCCCACCTGGGCTCCCTGCTTGATGTGTGCAGAGATAGTCAACATTGACCCAATATATTTATTACCTCTACTGGGGCAAAGGACATAGACGTATCAAAGGACCGACATGGGGTTCATACCTGTAATGGTAGTATTCAGTACCATAGAAATGTAGAATAAAACCAAGGAGTTCATTGAGTCTGCTCCTGTTTTGATTTTTTTTTAAACCTTTTCGAGTATAGATCTATGTTTCCTCCAAGTATATTTACATAGTAGGTGAGGTCGAAAAAAAGAACCAAGTCCATCAGGTCCAACCTATGTGTGTGATTATATGTCAGTATTACATTGTATATCCCTGTATGTTGCGGTCGTTCAGGTACTTATCTAATAGTTTTTTGAAACTATCGATGCTCCCCCCGCTGAGACCACCGCCTGTGGAAGGGAATTCCACATCCTTGCCGCTCTTACAGTAAAAAACCCTCTACGTAGTTTAAGGTTAAATCTCTTTTCTTCTAATTTTAATGAGTGGCCACGTGTCTTGTCAAACTCCCTTCCGCAAAAAAGTTTTATCCCTATTGTGGGGTCACCAATATGGTAGGGGTAAATCCACTTACTGTTGACTGACGCCCTACCAGGGTTGGGACAAGGGGTGGGCAGGAGGGAAAGCTGCCTGGGGCCTGGTGGAGCAAGGCGGCAGAGAATGGACACAGGGCAGTAAACCCATTCTAGGTATGCATTAACAGTGGGTGAGGGGGTGCAGTTCTTCATCCTTGCCCTGGGCGCTAGACAGACCTGTCCCGGTCTGTTCCAACTGACCAGGACAGACCTGTTCCCGGCCTGGCTTGCAGTGTGAGCTCTAATACATCCCAAAGGTGTTCTGCCGGGTTTAGGTCAGGACTCTGTGTAGGCCAGTCAAGTTCCTCCACCCCAAAATCGCTCATCCAACTACACTTTTGGCAAAATACTTGCTTCTAAGGTTAGTATTGAACTTTCCTCCTGCTGGTTGGAGGTCACACTTCCACGTGTTCTTGATCTAGGCTTCAAATTGAAAATTCTGCCCTCCCAAACCTTATTTATACCAGTAGACAATTTCTAACAAGGGGGGGCCCTGATGGGACTCTGATGTAGGGGGAGGGCGCTAGACAGACTTGTCCTGGTCTGTTCCAAGCGTCAACTACACGTTTGGCAAAATACTAACTTCTAAGGTTAGTATTGAACGTTCCTCCTGCTGGTTGAGGTCACACGTCCGCGTGATCTAGGCTTCATATTGAAAATCTTGCCCTCCCAAAAACCTATTTATACCAGTAGACAATTTCTAACAAGGGGGGGCCCTGATGGGACTCTGATGTAGGGGGGGGGGGGCTAGACAGACCTGTCCCGGTCTGTTCCAATTGTCAACTACACTTTTGGCAAAATACTACCTTCTAAGGTTAGTATTGAACGTTCCTCCTGCTGGTTGGAGGTCACACGTCCACGTGTTCTTGATCTAGGCTTCATATTGAAAATTCTGCCCTCCCAAACCTTATTTATACCAGTAGACAATTTCTAACAAGGGGGGCCCTGATGGGACTCTGATGTAAGTAGCTGGACTCTGATGCCTTGTACACACGACCGGTTTTGACTTTTTTCATCGAAAATCCAGACGGACTTAGATAGAGAACATGTTCTCTATCTACAGTAAGTCCTTCTGAATTTTTGACGTAAAAAGTCCAATGGGGCATACACGCGGTCGGAATATACGATGAAAAGCTCCCATCGGACTTTTTCTGTCGGAAATTCCGACCATGTGTACGGGGCATGATAGGGACCTTAATGTTCAAATTCACTTCAAGTCCCTGGTGGCTACTCTGATGTAAGTGTGGGGGGGGGGGGGGAGCTCCTAAAATGGACTCTGGTGTAAGGGTTGGAATTTTATGGGGGGGGGGGCTTTGAATGGGGACACATGTTGCAAGGAGGACTCTGATGAGGACAAATTATACAAGGGGAGCGCTGATAGACTGTTGATCAAAGGGGGCACTCTGATGGGGGGATGCCTGATGTAAGAGAGGAGTCTGATAGGGACAACCGATGTAGGGGGGTACAGGTTCTGTTTAATCATCCTAATCTAATGACCGCCTAATGCATACTAGTCTTCCCTGTTCACTCCCACAGTACCTGTCAGACGTTATTATTACCAGATTATGATTTGCGGTGCAGAAGTGAAACCTGGTTCCCTGCATCTCTGCCCCACTGTTGACATTATGCCTATTGACTTTTTATACTGCACCCCCAGATCAGATCTGGGAGTGCAGAGCCAGAGATCTCCATTATGTGATAAAAATAAGATTCAGTGGGAGGAAAATATTACCAAAAGTATTGGGACACCCGCCTTTACACGCACATGAACTTTAATGACCTCCCAGTCTTAGTCCATGTGGGTTCAATATTGAGTTGGCTCCGCCCTTTGCAGCAATAACAGCTTCAACTCTTCTGGGAAGGCTGTTCACAAGGTTTAGGAGGGTGTCTATGGGAATGTTTGACCATTCTTGCAGAAGAGCATTTGCGTGGTCAGGCACTGATGTTGGATGAGAAGGCCTGGCTTGCAGTGTGAAATCTAATACATCCCAAAGGTGTTTTATCGGGTTGAGGTCAGGACTCTGTGTAGGCCAGTCAAGTTCCTCCACCCCAAACTCGCTTATCCATGTCTTTATGGACCTTGCTTTGTTCACTGGTGTGCAGCCATGTTGGAACAGGAAGGGGCCTTCCCCAAACTGTTCCCACAAAGTTGGGAGCATGAAATTGTCCAAAATGCCTTAAGAGTTCACTTCACCGGAACTAAGGGGCCAAGCCCAACCCCTGAAAAACAACCCCCACACCATAATCCCCCCCTCCACCAAATTATTTGGACCAGTGTACAAAGCAAAGTCCATAAAGACATGGATGAGTGAGGGTGGAGGAACTTGACTGGCCTGCACAGAGCCGATAGAACACCTTTGGGATGAATTAGAGCGGAGACTGCAAGCCATTCCTTCTCGTCCAACATCAGTGCCTGACCTCACAAATGCGCTTCTGGAAGAATGGTCAAACATTCCCATAGACACACTCCTAAACCTTGTGGACGGCCTTCCCAGAAGAGTTGAAGCTGTTATACCTGCAAAGGGCGGAGCCATCTCAATATTGAACCCTACGGACTAAGACTGGGATGTCATTAAAGTTCATGTGCGTGTAAAGGCTGGCGTCCCAATACTTTTGGTGATATAGATGTATTTTAACGTCAGGCCTAAATTAATGATTTTTCCTAAACGTGTGGAGTAAAAAGCAAGTACAGCCAGAGATCGCGACTCCCACCCCACCCCCACCCCTCCACCCTATCAATTCAGAAAACACTTAGCATTTATTGAACGAATGAAAAGCGTTCTCTGAATGGTGCTTGTGCTAAGCAAGTGACCTCCTGTGTTCTATAAGCAGCAGGGCAGCAACTTTGCATAGGTGCCAGAAGCTAGTGGAGATGTAGTAGCAGTGCCAAGTACAATGATTTCTAGCTTCCACGAGGATCCCACAGATATGGAATATACTGTACATACTTCCATTAGCCCAATCTGCAACAATGTAACTAATCTAAAAAAACATCTGTACCTGGAATTCACACTAACAATTGGCTGTGCTGATTTATAGCCCATGTCTGTTTTTCCTGATCTCCCAACAAACGGAACAATGTAACCCACAGACCTTGAGAACTTTGTAAAAAAAAACTACAGAAGTAATTTTATTAAAAGTAACATCTCTCTACGCCGCGCAGGCCGGAGGTTAAGTGATTCCCTTTGTTGGCTGAACACTCCGGTAGTACAATGTCCCATTAGATCCGTCTTCTCCTCCTCACAATCGCCCCTAATTGTGGCACTTTCAGCGCGGTTTCTATCATTTCCCCAGGAAAAGCTCGGAGCGGTCACATCAATTCTCCCATTATAATATCAGAGGGAGATTGAATCAATGGAAAGCGATAGAGCCATCGCAGGACCACTTTGTGTCACGCCGCCTGAAGCAAGGACCGGGGACACGCCTCGTCATTAGGGCCAGGAAATAGTTCTATTTAGTTCTATCCCTTTTATATAGAGGAAATCGATGACACCTGATGGAGAAGGTGGTTAGCCGTAATTACCAAGCTCATCCGAAATTAACGCCTTTGTGATCAGAAGGATCGGACCTCCTTATTCCCCCCCCCCCGAGTTTCGTCTCCACAAAGTCGCTACGTTGTAATTGACAACGTTTTAAACCACTGAAGTTGTATCCGAGTTTATCAGAAAGTCTCACATGCAAGAACAATTAAAATGAATGTGAATCTAATGCCGCGTACACACGAGCGGACTTTACGCCATACCTGGTTCTGCGGACCGGAGTCCGTCGGACAATTCGATCGTGTGTGGGCTCCAGCGGACTTTTTTTTCCCCAAAAGTTTGACGGACCTAGAAATGAAACATGTTTCAAATCTTTTCGACGGACTCGAGTCTGGTCGAAAAGTCCGCTCGTCTGTATACTAGTCCGACGGACAAAAAAACGACGCTAGGGCCGCTATTGGCTACTGGCTATGAACTTCCTTGTTTTAGTCCGGTCGTACGTCATCACGTACGAATCCGTCGGACTTTGGTTGATCGTGTGTAGGCAAGTCCGTTCATTCGGAAAGTCCGTCGTAAAGTCCGTCAAAGTCCGCAGGACAAAGTCTGCCGTAAAGTCCGCTCGTGTGTACGCGGCATAAGGCTCGGTTCACACTTGTGCGACTTGGGATCTGATTTGTGAGACCTTTAAGTCACAGGAGATGTGAAATTCAATGTATTTCTTTGAGAGCCGTTCCTACTGACACTACAGAAGTCACTGAGACATCAGAAAAGGTTCCTGCACTACTGTGGTCCGACTTTGGTCTAGAGAATGTAAAGTCAGATATAGAATTGGGCTAAACAACCCCCCCTCCCTGGTTTGGTTCGCGCCAGAACATCGCAAAAGTTTAGACGCGAACTGCGAACCCTATAAACCACTAAACCATTTTCCATGGACGTCTCCTGGTTTCAGTGTTTATACCAGAATGATGCCTACTCCTACAGACATCATCCTGGTATGTATATTTTCAGCCAGCGATTCTCTTTCATGCAGAAGTGATCCAAGTGGCTAATTGGCCACTCTATCACTTCTGCGGATGGCAGAAGGGGGTCCTGCTTCCCTCCCGCCGCAGCCTTTCCCGGGTTCTACCGTCCCATCGCGGAGCCGGGGAGTGTTGCAGCGATGGCTACCCTGAACAGAGAGAGAGGAACTGACATCGTTCCCCTCTCTCTATAACCCAGGAAACCGGGAGCGACAAGTTATGTATGGCATTTGTATTCAGCCCCCTTTACACTGTTACCCCTAACTAAAATCTAGTGGAACCAATTGCCTTCAGAAGTCACCTAATTAGTAAATAGAGTCCACCTGTGTGTAATTTAATCTCATTATAACTACAGCTGTTCTGTGAAGCCCTCAGGTTTGTTAGAGAACCTTAGTGAACAAACAGCATCACGAAATTCCAAGGAACACACCAGACAGGTCAGGGATAAAGTTGTGGAGAAGTATAAAGCAGGGTTAGGTTATAAAAAAATATCCCAAGCTTTGAACATCTCATGGAGCTCTGTTCAACCCATCATCTAAAAATGGAAAGAGTATGGCACAACTGCAAACCTACCAAGACATGGCCGTCCACCTAAACTGACCGGCCGGGCAAGGAGAGCATTCATCAGAGAAGAGCCAAGAGGTCCATGGTAACTCTGGAGGAGCTGCAGAGATCCACAGCTCAGGTGGGAGAATCTGTCCACAGGACAACTATTATGCCCTGTACACACGATCGGACATTCCGACAACAAAATCCATCGTTTTTTTTCCAACGGATGTTGGCTCAAACTTGTCTTGCATACACACGGTCACACAAAGTTGGTCGGAAATTCCGAACGTCAAGAAGGCAGTGATGTACAACACTTACGACGAGCCGAGAAAAATGAAATTCAATAGCCAGTGCTGCTCTTCTGCTTGATTCCGAGCATGCGTGGCACTTTGTGCGTCGGATTTGTGTACACACGATCGGAATTTCCGACAACGGATTTTTGTTGTCGGAAAATTTTATAGCAAGCGCTCAAACTTTGTGTGTCGGAAATTCCTATGGAAAATGTGTGATGGAGCCCACACACGGTCGGAATTTCCGACAACAAGGTCCTATCACACGTTTTCCGTCGGAAAATCCTATCGTGTGTACAGGGCATACGTCGTGCACTCCACAAATCTGGTCTTTAAGACAAGAGAAGAGTGACAAAAAGAAAGCCATTGTTGAAAGAAAGTCATAAGAAGTCCTGTTTGCAGTTTGTGAGAATCCATGTGGAGGACACAACAAACATGTGGAAGAAGGTGCTCTGGTCAGATGAGACATGAGAAATGTGAACACCAGACAATAGGGTTCACGGTTCGGGTCTGAACTTTTGCGATGTTCTGGTGTGAACCGAACCGGGGGGGAGGGTTTGTTTGGCCAAATTCTAGATCTGACTTTACATTCTCTAGACCAAATTCGGACTCTATTTACTAGTTAGGTGACTTCTAAAGGCAATTGGTTCCACTAGATTTTAGTTGGGGGTATCAGAGTAAAGGGGGCTGAATACAAATGCCCCCCCCCCCACACTTTTCACATATTTTTTTGCAAAAAAAAAATGAAAGCCATTTATCATTTTCCTTCCACTTCACAATTATGTGCCACTTTGTGTTGGTCTATCACATAAAATCCCAATAAAATACATTTACGTTTTTGAATACATGACAAAATGTGGAAAATTTCAAGGGGTATGAATATATTTTCAAGGCACTGTATGGTATGGGATGTGGCTCCCCTGGTACTGGGGCCCCAGTTGTAGGACATGGACTGATCTCCTTCTCTCCTGTCTTGGCAGCTCCGGCTCAGGCTCAGATTATCCATGGCAGTCAGGCCTGTGTGGACACTACTGACAATATGAGTGAACGGGTCTACACCATCCGAGAGGGCGACACGCTGGTGCTGCAGTGCCTGGTTAATGGACATCCCCGGCCGCAGGTATCCTGCTACATTGTTTTTAATCTTATGTATTATTATTAGACATTCCATAGGAAAAACATTGCAAAGTCTTTGTGTGCCGCCATTTTGTTTGCCGCCATTATCAACTGCCAATTCAGAGTGGATCTAAGTGAAGGAAAAATGGTCATGTGATCTCTCCTCTACCGTCTGATGGGCTTCTTGCTGGATCAGGAGTTTCCGTGGCTCCTTTGCAGCAGTGGTCCTTGGTTCAGAGTTCTGCCTACAAGGACTTTACAGCTCCATTCATACTTGTGCGACTTAAAAATTGTGCGATTTCCATTGCGACTTTACCGAGTGACCAGGTGGGACTTTGATGCAACTTTGAAGCTATTTTGATGCGACATTGGATTAGTGCGACTTGTGCAAAATGAAAAAATGTGTTTGGTTTCTTTCTAAATAATTCCAGATTTTCAAAATTATTGGAATTCGAATCAGTCGAAAATTGATTGACCGATTTGATTTGTGTGAAGAATAGCTGGTTGTTAAGGAGTGGGCCAGGAAGCTGGCAGCCGCATCCTTAACAACCGAGGACTCATCAGCTGTTAGTGGGCTTCCCCACTGACAGCTGAATGAAAAAAAAAAAAGAATGCCGGCAATGAAAAAAAAAATTTTTTAAAAAAACGGCGTGGGGTCTCCCCCCCAATTAATACCAGGTCCTTATCCGAGCATGCAGCCCAGAAGGTCAGAAAAATGAGGGAAAGAGCAAGCACCCCCCCACCGAACCATACCAGGTCACATGCCCTCAACATGGGGGAGTCCTTTGAGGACAAGGGCCACTGTCCAGGGTTGTGGGGGTCTGTGAGCGGAGGGGCTAATCTGAATCTGGAAGCCCCCTTTAACAAGGGGGCCCCCAAATTCCACCCCCCCGTGAATGAGTATGGGGTACATAGTACTCCTACACATTCACCAATAAAGTGTAAGAAATGAGTAAAGAGAGTACGCCAGTATTTGACAATTCCTTTATTTAAAAAAATTTAAAAAAAACAATGTCCTCCGATTTAGATCCATCATCAATAACGCCGCCCGCCGGACCGGGAAAAGAAAAAAAAAAACCTCCGGCCCTAATGAAGGCTCCTGCCATCTGCCTGCTTGGCCTTCTGACAACTCTTAAATACCTAAGGGGTGGGGCCACCCGGTGACATCACAGGCTGGCAACGTCCCTTTTGTGACACCCCCAACCTAGCATGCCCTCTGTTAATGACGTCAAAAGGGAGCGTGCCCCCCCCCGGGATCCCCCCTTGTTAAAGTGGGCTTCCAGATTCTGATAAGCCCTCTGCCCGCAGACCCCCATAACCACCATCCAGGGTTGTGGGGAAGAGGCCTTGTTCCCATTAACATGTTGAAGGCATGTGGTCTGAGAAGGGGGCGGGTGCTCGCTTGTCCCCCACCTTTCCTGACCTGGCGGAATGCATGCAAGGATTTTGGGGGGACCCCCACGCCTTTTTTTTTTTTTTTTTACATTTTAGCGTGAGGTTCCCCTTAAAATCCATACAAGACCCGAAGGGCCTGGTATGCATTGGGGGGAACCCCACTCCTTTTTTTTTTCATTGTCTGCATTCAAGTCACACAGAAGTCGCACCCAAATTGCATCTATATTGTCATGCGACTTTTGAGGGTTTACATTGAGGTCTATGGACCTCAAGTTGCATGAAAGTTGGACCAAAGTAGTGCAGGAATTACTTTGAAGTCACTATGACTTGAAGTTGCACAGATATAAACTATACTCCTAGGAAAACATGGAGTGCAACTTGTCATGTGACTTTGGGATCCAAAGTCACATGACAAGTCGCACAAGTGTGAGTGGGGCCTACATGGTATACCCGTGTTTCTTGGATATTCATTCTTTTCTACTACCTTCCACAACCTCAGAATGTTTTGATCGGTTCACTGGCTTCTGACAAACCTGGCTCCAGAGTGTGACTGGTTGGACAATAGAATGTAAGCTCCTCTGGTGCAGAAACCAAAGTGACTGGCTCAGTGTTCTCTGTACAGCACTGCGATATATGGCAGAGCTATATAAATGTATAATAATAATGTGTGGTGGTGGGGGACATTAGAGTGTAAGCTGCTCTGGTGCAGAGACAGATGTGAACATTCTGTATTTTGGTGCTGTACAAATGCACAAAAAATAAATATTTCATATACAATTAATTTAATGTAGAGCTCTTTCTCTTCGTTTTCCAGGTGCGGTGGACAAAAACAGCAGGCAGCGCCTCGGAAAAGTTCCAGGAGACCTCCATCTACAATGAGACCCTGCGCATAGAGAAGGTTCAGAGGATGCAGGGTGGCCGATACTATTGTAAAGCCGAAAATGGGGTTGGGGTCCCGGCCATCAAGTCCATTCGAGTAGATGTGCAGTGTAAGTCATTTTAAAGGCAGCCCAGAAATTCCCACAGTTCTATTGTGTGGCTAGATCTCCCGGAACCTCGTCAGGTCCCAGCGTGGTGGGCGGCTTGTCCTGTAGAGCAAAGGAAAGGGGGGAATGTCAGACTTGGTTGACTCCAAAACCACTATTCTCCATGTGAGAGACCTTCATGTCTATAGACTAGATACTCTAATCTTATGGTACTTTACAAGGGGTGAAGAGAATAAAATGATTAGTGCCAGTCTGGTCACTTAGGATAAATGGATGCCATGGCAATTAAAGCTATTGGGCAACCATGCCGTCCAAGTTTGATAAAGTGGCTCAATGTCTAAATATGAACCAATTGGAAGGCCCACCAGTCAAGCCAATTTAATTGTTGTTGTTGTAGCGTCTCCCTAGCCTCCACCATGCTGGAATTTTCTCTGGTAGCTCAGTCATATTGGTCCCCACCATGTTGGGGTAATCTCTGGTAGCTTAGCCATATTGTTCACCACCAGATTAGGCTACAATGTAAACTTTATTTATTAGAAAAGATTGGGATTTTGAATTCCATGTTCTAATTCCATGAATTCTCCAGTTGCCAGGGTGTTTAGGATGTGGATGGAATACCTAAATGGTGTAGACGTGTATAGCTTCTCAATCATCCATGATGGTTCCTTTGCTCTCTCAGTTCACGCTAGTTGCTCCTCATGTTGGGTCCCGAAAATGTTCACCGTTAAAGCACTAACGGCCCGTTTCTGCTTTAACAATTCACATTTAGAACTATGGGGTGAATGGAGCGGACTGTGGCCTTGTCATACTAACATCTACTCTTCACATGGACTTGGTAACACGAAGCTCCTGATGGTGACATCTCAGAGGGCTTTGTGCTGCTGCTTTGTAAAAGGCTGATCTTCCACCATTGTTGTCAAGAGCAATGCCGACCAGGAACTTGAACCTGCCAGAAGCTTAGGATCCTTCCCTGACCTGACCACCTAGACTAGGTTCAATGATTTAAAAGCAGTAAGATGGGCAGAATTGAGCAAAGGGTTGTGGAAAATTCTATGATCACAGATAACGAGCAAAGATCCCAAAAAAAACAGCTCATAGACAAGGACCCTTCCAAGGCCAATCTGTCTTCCCTTCAGTCTTGCACAGATCATTGGCATCTGTGGTGTTATGTAGTGTTGGGTTCCAAAGCAAATGTGCTGCAGTGCTTTAAATTAGCGCTTTGGGATGCTGTTCAAATTCAAGAGCACGGCAAAGAACCGCATCGGGCAGTTAAGCACATGCTTTACCGTGCGTTACTGCAACGCGCTGGTGTGAATGGCTAACCACTGCCCACCCATAGGACGTCATATGATGTACTCGGATTGAAGTGATTATACTTGGATGATGCCTGCAGCTTTGGTTTGGAGGCCAGAAGAGAGATATGGGGGTCTAATAGACCCCAGATCTCTCCGTAAAGAGGCCCTGTCATGGTTCAAGCTACAGGGATGATGTTCATCCCTTGTGATAGCAATAAAGTTGATAAAAAAATTAAAGTGTTAAAAAAATAAATTTAAATAAAATAAATAATAAAAAGAAAACACCCCCCTGTGCTCGCGAACAAATGCAAACGCACACGTAGGTCCCGCATGTAAATGGCCATCCTACCTCACACGCAAGGTATCCCCGCGAACGTCAGAGCGAGAACAATAATTCTATTGTCAGACCTCCTGTGTAACTCAAAGTTGGCAACCTGTAAAGGCTTTTAAGTCATCTCCTGTAGATAATTTAATGTACCTTAGTTTGTCACCATTCGATGGGCGTGCACAATTTTAAAGCATGACATGTATGGTATCTATCTATTCGGAGTGACTTCATCTTTTTACCAAAAAATGTTGTATTATATTTTGTCTCCGTGACAAAAAAATTGCACCGTGTGACATAAAAAAATCGCAACACCCACCATTTTATTCTCTAGGGCAGGGGTCTCCAAACTTTCTAAACAAGAGGGCCAGTATACTGTCCTTCAGACAGTATAAAAAAAACAGTGGGAAAACATATGCCCAGTAGTTAGTATCAGTTATAGGAGTAGTGCCCCATTGTTGGTGTCATTGGAAGGAATTGTGCGTTATTGTTGGTGTCATTGGGAGGATTTTTTTTTTTGACCCCTCATTGATGTCAGTGGGAGGGCATATGCCCAGTTGTTGGTATCAGTTATAGGAATAGTACCCCATTATTGGTGCTATTTGGGAAGACGTGTGCCCCATTGTTGTGTCATTGGGAGGAATTGTGCCCCATTGTTGGTGTCATTGGCAGGAATTGTGCCCCTTCATTGGTGTCAGTGGAAGGAATAGTACCCCATTGTTGGTGTAATTGGAAGGAATAGTTGTTGGTGTCAGTGGGAAGAATAGTGCCCAACTGTTGGTGTCATTGGAAGTAATAGTGTGCATTTGTTGGTGTCAGTGGAAGGAATAGTGTCCCATTGTTAATGTCATTGGAAGGATTAGTGCGCAATTGTTGGTGTCATTGGAAGGAACATTCCCCTATTGTTGGTGCCAGTAGGAGTGAAAGCTCCGCTTTTATTGGTGTTAACGTTAGGAATAGTGTCCCATCTTTGGTGTTAGTGGGAATAATTGTGCCCTTAATTTGGTGTCATTGGGAGAAAATGTGCCCCTCTGTTGGTATTATTGGGAGGAATTGTGCTCCTTATTGGTGTCAGTGGGAGGACATATGCCCAATTGTTGGTGTCAGTGAGAGGAATGATATTCCATTGTTGGTGTCATTGGGAGGATTTGTGCCCCATTTGTGATGTCATTGGGAGGAATTGTGCCCCTTAATGTGTGTCCATGGGAGGACATATGCCCAATTGTTGGCATCAGTTATAGAAATTGTACCCCATCATTGGTGTCAGTGGGAAGAAAAGTACCCCGTCATTGGTGTTAGTGGGAATAATTGTGCCCTTAATTTGGTGTCATTGGGAGAAAATGTGCCCCTCTGTTGGTATTATTAGGAGAAATTGTACTCCTTATTGGTGTCAGTGGGAGGACATATGCCCAACTGTTGGTGTCACTTGGAGGAATAGTTTTCCATTGTTGGTGTCATTGGGAGGATTTGTGCTCCATCGTTGGTGTCATTGGGCGGAATTGTGCCCCTTCATTTATGTCCATAGGAGGACATATGACCAATTGTTGGCGTCAGTTATAGAAATCGTACCCCATCATTGGTGTCAGTGGGAGGAATAGTATTCCATAGTTGGTGTCATTGGGAGGATTTGTGCCATATTGTTGGTGTCATTGGGAGGAATTGTGCCCCTTCATTTGTGTCGATAGAAGGACATATGCCCAATTGTTGGCGTCAGTTGTATAAATTGTACCCCATCATTGGTGTCAGTGGGAAGAATAGTACCCCATCATTGGCGTCAGTGGGAAGAACCGTGCCCCATCTTTGGTGTCATTGGGTGGACACATGCCCAATTGTTGGTGTCATTGGATGGAATGGTGCCCCAGGGGCCGGAAAAAAGCAAACAAGGGGCCACATCCAGGCCCCTGGGACACATTTTGGAGACCCTTGCTAATATTTTGGTGTTCTAAGTAATTTTCAAGCAGATTTTTACACGTAGGAGAGAAATGTCAGAACTTGCCCGGGTAGCAGGTGGTTAGTCAATAACCAACGTCTCGCGTTAACATGGCGGCAACACATCGTTGCCACTTATTGCACAAGCAGAAGACAAGTCTGCATATTTGATGATCACCAAGCACACCGCATAATGTGTTCCAGAAAAAAATAATGTTTAGCAGATCACGCGGCTCGCATGTATCCATTGACTTTGTGCTCCTGCAACACTAAAGAAGGTTTTTTCTTTCTTGTCTAGCAAGATGCGTCGCTGGCAGGGTGTTGGAGACGAGGGGATCTCTTTATCGCGGTGCCAGCTGCCTTGGCATATTTTCGTGCCGTGTGATCTCGCGGCTCAGCGGCACCTTGTTGGGATGAGATGTGGAACAGGAGACAAGCGGCGGGGGGGGGGGGGAAGGTACGACGATCCGCAGCCATCTGTCCCCGTGGATGATGTGCAGCTTCCGGAAAATTTCACATTTCGTCGCCATCGTGCGTCCGCCCCCCCTCCCCCCGTTCACCGGCTGTCTCCTGGCACGCCGCGCCCTCGCCGCTTCCAATTTCATCTCCGACACGACCCAAGCTGGACTTCCAGCTGACAGTCCCAACATTCGTCGTGTCTGAACGCAACTGTCTCGTTATCCTTTCGCGAGCTGATTTGATTAGACCTCCCCGGGACGCCGCCGCGCTTTATTTCGCTTAAATTTAGTGAAGACAATCGGTGTCTTTTCTTTCCTGTAAACTAAATGCCATTTTCCGTGGGAGGCGGAGGGAGGGGGGGAGGAAGGGGTCTCCGGAAAATTGCTGCGGGCTCCGGAACATCTGAGTAACAGCCGGACTCTTACATTCATCTCCTGGGCCCAGCGGGGCGGCGAGAGAAGTAATTATTCTTCAGGCGGATTTGGGTTTCGGCTTTCAGAGTTACAATGTCCTGAAGAAACAGAAGAAATTCTCCACCCTGAACGCGATTTAGGCCAGGTTCACGATTAACGTTGCATAAACGCACAATTTTATTTTTTTTAACGCGTTTTTTTCGCATTTTCGCGTTGCGAGCATCCGTTCGTTTGAATGGGCTTCCCTACGCGTGACGAATGTGCCAAAGATGCTCCTGGACCCTTTTTGGGCATCAAGCCTCATGCGTTTCGGCACATTTGGGGTGCCGTTCACAGTGAATGGCACTGAAAGCGCGACATGCGTTTTTCGTGCGTCCCTTGAGTGCTCATGAAATTGCATGCTTTGGCGGGCATTCACAAAACACTTAGATGTGAATGGAACCAGCTGGCCGAACACCCCCCCCCCCCAGTTCGGTTGGCGCTAGAACTCTTGAACGTCGCAAAAGTTCTGACCCGAATGGCAAACCCTATTAAAGTCTATGGGACCCGAACTTAAGAAAATCAAAAGTCTCCATTTTGAATGCTTATATGTAAGTTATTGGCCATAAAAGGGTATGGATGTCCGGGTACTGCCTGGTTCGGTTGATGCTAGAACTCTCGAACATCAGAAAAGTTCTGACCCGAACGGCGAACCCTATTAAAGTCTATGGGACCCGAACTCAAGAAAATCAAAAGTCCCCATTTGGAAGGCTTATATGTAAGTTATTGGCCATAAAAGGGTATGGGTGTCCGGGTACTGCCTGGTTCGGTTGGCGCTAGAACTCTCGAACGTCGCAAAAGTTCTGACCCGAAAGGCAAACCCTATTAAAGTCTATGGGCCCCCGAACTCAAGAAAATCAAAAGTCTCCATTTTGAAGGCTTATATGTAAAATGGTATGGGTGTCTGGGTACTGCCCGGTTCAGTTGGCGCTAGAACTCTCGAACATCGCAAAAGTTCTGACCCGAACGGCGAACCCTATTAAAGTCTATGGGACCCGAACTCAAGAAAATCAAAAGTCCCCATTTTGAAGGCTTATATGTAAGCTATTGGCCATAAAAGGGTATGGGTGTCCGGGTACTATCTGGTTCGGTTGGCGCTAGAACTCTTGAACGTCGCAAAAGTTCTGACCCGAATGGCAAACCCTATTAAAGTCTATGGGACCCGAACTTAAGAAAATCAAAAGTCTCCATTTTGAAGGCTTATATGTAAGTTATTGGCTATAAAAGGGTATGGGTGTCCGGGTACTGCCCTGGGGAACATGTATCAGTGCAAATTTTTTATTTAAAAAGATCATTTTTTTAGGAGCAGTGATTTTAATGATGCTAAAAGTGAACAATAAAAATGAAAAATTCCTTTAAATATTGTGCCTGAGGGGTCCCCTTAGTCTGCCTATAAAGTGGCGCATCTGTAGCATGTATGGAACCTGCTGCAGCAAAACTGACATTTATAAAGAAAAAACAAAATGACGTTTAAATTGCTGGCAACACAAACATGTTTTGAAAAATCGCGTGGGGGGCCCCCCCTACTCTCACGCCATTTTTCTTTTCATTTTTTTCTATTGCCAGATAATTTTTTTTTCTTCAGCTGTCAGCGGGGAGGCTCATTGACAGCTGATGACTCATCCGTTGTTAAGGACACAGTGGCTGGCTTCCTAGCCTGCTCCTTAACCACCAGCTATGCACTATGCAGGGCGCAGTGCATTGTGGGGCGCTCGACGGGCAAACATCACGCCGAGCTCCTCGCAAATTCGGATGTTCGCCGAACAGGCAATGTTCGGGCCAAACTTTTGCTCGGCTCGAACTGTTCGCCCAACTCTAGAACCAACATAGACAAAACATGTGATTGGAGCCAGTGCAGGTGACAGGTGAATGGAGCCAGTGCAGGCGACACGTGAATGGAGCCAGTGCAGGCGACACGTGAATGGAGCCAGTGCAGGCGACACGTGAATGGAGCCAGTGCAGGTGACACGTGAATGGAGCCAGTGCAGGTGACACGTGAATGGAGCCAGTGCAGGTGACACGTGAATGGAGCCAGTGCAGGTGACACGTGAATGGAGCCAGTGCAGGTGACAGGTGAATGGTTCCAGTGCAGGTGACACGTGAATGGAGCCAGTGCAGGTGACAGGTGAATGGAGCCAGTGCAGGTGACACGTGAATGGAGCCAGTGCAGGTGACACGTGAATGGAGCCAGTGCAGGTGACAGGTGAATGGAGCCAGTGCAGGTGACAGGTGAATGGAGCCAGTGCAGGTGACACGTGAATGGAGCCAGTGCAGGTGACAGGTGAATGGAGCCAGTGCAGGTGACAGGTGAATGGAGCCAGTGCAGGTGACACGTGAATGGAGCCAGTGCAGGTGACACGTGAATGGAGCCAGTGCAGGTGACAGGTGAATGGAGCCAGTGCAGGTGACAGGTGAATAGAGCCAGTGCAGGTGACAGGTGAATGGAGCCAGTGCAGGTGACACGTGAATGGAGCCAGTGCAGGTGACACGTGAATGGAGCCAGTGCAGGTGACAGGTGAATGGAGCCAGTGCAGGTGACAGGTGAATGGAGCCAGTGCAGGTGACAGGTGAATGGAGCCAGTGCAGGTGACACGTGAATGGAGCCAGTGCAGGTGACACGTGAATGGAGCCAGTGCAGGTGACAGGTGAATGGAGCCAGTGCAGGTGACAGGTGAATGGAGCCAGTGCAGGTGACAGGTGAATGGAGCCAGTGCAGGCGACACGTGAATGGAGCCAGTGCAGGTGACACGTGAATGGAGCCAGTGCAGGTGACACGTGAATGGAGCCAGTGCAGGTGACAGGTGAATGGAGCCAGTGCAGGTGACACGTGAATGGAGCCAGTGCAGGCCACACGTGAATGGAGCCAGTGCAGGTGACAGGTGAATGGAGCCAGTGCAGGTGACACGTAAATGGAGCCAGTGCAGGCGACACGTGAATGGAGCCAGTGCAGGTGACACGTAAATGGAGCCAGTGCAGGCCACACGTGAATGGAGCCAGTGCAGGTGACACGTGAATGGAGCCAGTGCAGGCGACACGTGAATGGAGCCAGTGCAGGCGACACGTGAATGGAGCCAGTGCAGGCGACACGTGAATGGAGCCAGTGCAGGCGACACGTGAATGGAGCCAGTGCAGGTGACACGTGAATGGAGCCAGTGCAGGCCACACGTGAATGGAGCCAGTGCAGGTGACAGGTGAATGGAGCCAGTGCAGGCGACACGTGAATGGAGCCAGTGCAGGCGACACGTGAATGGAGCCAGTGCAGGCGACACGTGAATGGAGCCAGTGCAGGCGACACGTGAATGGAGTCAGTGCAGGTGACACGTGAATGGAGCCAGTGCAGGCGACACGTGAATGGAGCCAGTGCAGGCCACACGTGAATGGAGCCAGTGCAGGCGACACGTGAATGGAGCCAGTGCAGGCCACACGTGAATGGAGCCAGTGCAGGCGACACGTGAATGGAGCCAGTGCAGGCGACACGTGAATGGAGTCAGTGCAGGTGACACGTGAATGGTGCCAGTGCAGGTGACACGTGAATGGAGTCAGTGCAGGCGACACGTGAATGGAGTCAGTGCAGGCGACACGTGAATGGAGCCAGTGCAGGTGAAATTTTAAAGCATGACATGTTAGATATCAATTTACTCGGTGTAACATCTTCTTTCATATTTTACGAAAAAAGTCGGTATATATTGTGTTTTGTTTTTTTTTTAATTCACTAAAGTGTATTTTTCCACAAAAAATTGCATTTGAAGAACTGCTGTGCAAATATCGTGTGACATAAAAAATGGCAAAGATCGCCATTTCATTCCCTAGGGTCTCTGCTAAAAAATATGTATAATGTTTTGGGGTTTCTAAGTACCGTCCCCCCCCCCCCGCCCCCCCACCTTTCCATAGACAGCGCTCCATGTTCTGCGCAGGTTCTGGCTCCGGTCGGCACCTCTGATCCGGGAAGATCAGCTTTTTACATCTGAAATATTCTTTGTGTCTCCAGGGAGGGTCCGCTCATCAGACTGAAAGGGGTCAGAGGGGGAGGGGGGCACGGGGCCTGACTCACTAAAGAGGATTATTCACTTACTGATTAGAGCGACAAAAAAAAAAGGATCACAAGCCGCGGTTACAGGATGACATTCCATTGATCAGTTGCATCCATTTGATTAATTAATGTATCTTCTTATCTGATTACTGGAGCTTTTCTACAAGAATTCTCACACTTTATATTAACCCCAAAAACACGCCGATCCCGCTCTCCCGAAACCCCACACACTTCACTGTATACAAACCGCTAATGATACATTGTATACGGGGGGGTGATACATTGTATACAGAGGGGGTGATACATTGTATACAGAGGGGGTGATACATTGTATACAGAGGGGGTGATACATTGTATACAGAGAGGGTGATACATTGTATACGGAGGGGGTGATACATTGTATACAGGGGGTGATACATTGTATACAGGGGGGTGATACATTGTATACAGAGGGGGGTGATATATTGTATACAGAGGAGGGTGAACATTGTATACAGAGGGGAGGTGATATGCTGTATACAGAGGGGGGGTGATACATTGTATACAGAAGGGGGTGATACATTATATACGGGGGGTGATACATTGTATACAGAAGGGGGTGATACATTGTATACAGAGGGAGGTGATGCATTGTATACAGAGGGGGGGGTGATACATTGTATACAGAAGGGGGTGATACATTATATATGGGGGGGGGTGATACATTGTATACAGAAGGGGGTGATACATTATATACGGGGGTGATACATTGTATACAGAAGGGGGTGATACATTGTATACAGAGGGAGGTGATGCATTGTATACAGAGGGGGGGGGTGATACATTGTATAACGAAGGGGGTGATACATTATATATGGGGGGGGTGATACATTGTATACAGGGGGTGATACATTGTATACGGGGGGGTGGTACATTGTATACAGGGGGGGGTGATACATTGTATACAGGGGGGTGGTACATTGTATACGGGGGGGTGATACATTGTATACGGGGGTGGTACATTGTATACAGGGGGGGTGATACATTGTATACAGGGGGTGATACATTGTATACAGAGGGGGGTGATACATTGTATACAGAGGGGGGTGATACATTGTATACAGAGGGGGGTGATACATTGTATACAGAGGGGGGTGATACATTGTATACAGAGGGGGGGTGATACATTGTATACAGAGGGGGGTGATACATTGTATACAGGGGGTGATACATTGTATACAGAGGGGGGGTGATACATTGTATACAGAGGGGGGTGATACATTGTATACAGAGGGGGGTGATACATTGTACATAGAGTGTGAACAGAGGGAGGTGTGCCCACCAATCAGCAGTAAAATAACATCTGATTGGCTACTCTGGGTCACAGCTGCCCTCTATAATGACTTATAGGTGACCCTGAGATGGGCGGGGTCATGTATAGAACTGAGATATATTAGAAGTGATCATTTCATACCGGTCATTGTCATCATTACATTTCCATCGTCCAATCCCAACATTCCGACATCAATCATCTCTTCTTCTACAATCTACTGAACCCAACATCATGGATATATTCTATCTATCTATCTATCTATCTATCTATCTATCTATCTATCTATCTATCTATCTATCTCTATCTCTATCTCTATCTCTATCTATCTATCTATCTATCTATCTATCTATCTATCTATCTATCTATCTATCTATCTATCTATCTATCTATCTATCTATCTATCTATCTCCATGTGATGATGATGAGTGTGGTAGTAGATGGTGTAGAGTTTAGTCGGTGAGGAATGAGAAGTCTTGGTTTCCGGTGAGGAATATCCGGTGGTTTGTACCTATGAGGAGGATCATAGGGCGGAGATATTTCGATATTCCAGGTTTTTTTTCTTGTCTATGTTTTTCGGTTTTTATCTATTGAACAAGGATTGCATTTTTTTTCCTCCAATATTCTATGACAAGTATGGCAGCTCAGGGCGAGATAAATGTGAAAATGTGGGACACGCTTTAGACTCTGCAGAACCAGAGGGGGAAATACTCACCATGCTCTCTATCTGATAATAGTTAATAATTTTGGAAGTTGAATTCTGGGCATAAAATGTATTTACATCTATTCCTCGGTATCCACAAATGGTTTAAATCCACTTTATGTGCACCAAGTACCTCCGCAAACCCAGATATTACCTTGTAAACGAAGCAGTGACATCATCACTGTGCTGTACATAGCCTATGCATAGAGCAGAGCTCCACCCACTACAAAAAACTACTGGAGGGGGGGCAGAGACAAGAACAGTCGCCCTGCACAGGGAGAGAGAGAGCAGAGCTGTGGGAGAGAATTCAACAGGCTCCACCCACTACAGGCTGCCTACAGAAAACTATAGGAGGGGGCGGAGACAAGACCAGTTCCTCTGCACAAGGAGAGAGAGCAGCAGTGAGCGGTCTTTATTACAGGAAGTCTCACACTGGATTACTGCACAGATCTGGAAGAAATACGCAAAGTACACCGAGATACAAGAAGAAGACACACGATGAGCGGATTTAGATAATATTTGCTGATCTCAGATTTCAACTTCTTCTAGCTGATAATAAAGGACGTGATTTCTATAAACATGCCCTAGAAGCGAATTGTTGACCCGAGAGTCCGCAGTCCTGAGACTCTAAAATATGAATAGACTCCGGACATCTGGATTTTGGCAAAAGAGCAGGAAAAAAATATTCACCAAATTCAGCTGTAATGCTGCAGAGACATCTCTGTGAATTCTATCCGGATGTTTCCATGGCCATGGAGACAAAAAGTTCCAAAATTTTTGTTCTGTAAAAAAAGCTGCAAACAACATTCTTATCAATGTACATAAATATACCGGAATGTAATCTATAAATATATCTGAATATAATATGTAAATTTACCAGAATGTATACATTCTATATACTGGAATATAATAAGCAAAAGTGACAGAAAATAATACGTGAATATTTTAGAATTAAATATACTGTATAAATATACCGGAATATAATCTATAAATATACCTGAATATAATATGTAAATGTACCAGAATATAATATATAATTTAAAAGATTTAAATATATAAATATACTGCAATATAACAAATATTTTGGAATATAATATACAAAAATAACAGAAACAAATATGTAAATATACCAGACTATAATATGTAAAAATGCCTAAAACAAATATGTAAATATACCAGAAAATATTATGTAAAAATACCAGAAACAATTATGTAAATACACCAGAATATAATATATAAAAATAAAAAAATGTATTATGTAAACGTAGTGGAATATTATATGTAAATATACCGAACATAATATATAATTATACTGGAATATAGTATGTAAATATACCGGAATATATACATTCTGTATGCCAGAATATAATATATAAAAATGCAAGAAAATAATATGTGAATATATCAGAAATAAATATATACTGTAAATATATCAGAAAATAATATACAGTATCAAGATAGAATAATTAAATATCGAAAGATTCTGGAATATAATATACAAATATTCTGAAATATATATATATATATATATATATATATATATATGTACACGAGAATTAAATATATAAATATACCAGAATATATTATAAAAATACTCTGGAATATAATATATATAAAATACCCAAAACAAATATATTTATATATTATATTCTGGTATATTTACAGACCAGAATGTAATATATAAAAATAAAAAAATAAATTTATAAATGTATTGGATATAATATATTAATATACCATAACATAATATATAAAAATACAAGAAAAAAATATGTAAATATACCAGTATATAATATGTTTAAAATACCAGAAACATAAATATACCAGAATATAATATATAAAAATACCAGAAACAATTATGTAAACATACCAGAATATAATAAGTAACTATAACAGATTTTTTTGTAAAAATAAATTAATTTAGTATGTAAATGTACTGGAATATAATATATAAATATGCCAGAATATGATATATAATTTTGCCAAAATAAAATATGTTAAAAAAAACTGAATATAATATGTAAATATATCAGAATAATATATAAATATAATGAAATATAATATATAATTATACCAGAATATAATATGTAAATATACCAGAATATGTTAAATAAATATACCAAAATATAGTTATATTGTTAGGTTGAAAAAGGACATCTACTAATAGAAAACCTCCATGCACAAATCTCTACCGACAGTGGATCCAGGGGAAGGCAAAAAACCCCTATGAAGCACCATCCACTTTTTTAAAGGGGCGAAAAAATTCCTTTCTGATTCCTCAGAAGGCAATTGGATATTACATTGATCAACTACCCCTGATATTATTGCCTATAAATATTAGTATCCAGATATATTTTGTGCATTTATGAATGCATCCAGCTCTTTTAAACAATCTACTGAGATGGCCAGGACTAGTTCTTGATACTATACTTTTTTTTATACAAAAAGGTAATCCCCCCCCCCCCCCCAACCGCACCTTTGACAGTTGTCACAAGGACACCTCTCTATATGCCAGGTTATATTCCTGAGTAGAGGAACAGATCTTTGTCACCTGACAGATCCAAGCTGATGTCTCCTAAATGCCACAAATTAGTTGATTAAAGAAGAAATCCAATGAGGTTTGACCCTGTTATATTTATTTATTTTAAGATCCTTTCATTTTAGAGTAACCTCCTGCTTTCTAAGACCACAGATTCCTTGGTGGTTTTGGTTAGCTTTGCAGTTTTCTTGCCTTTTAGATGGCTTGGTTGGTGACTTGGTTGGTGGCTTAGTTGGTGGGTTGGTTGGTGGCTTAGTTGGTGGTTTGGTTGGTGGTTTGGTTGGTGGCTTGGTTGGTGGTCTGGTTGTTGGTCTGGTTGGTGGGTCAATTGGCGAAATTACTGTATTTGGTTAGATGTTTAGGTTGTTTGATTAGTTAATGATTCACCTGGTCGAAAAGTAAAGCTGGCCATATGCAACTTGAATTGCATCTGGTTCCTGCTGATTTGGCCGAAATTCCATCTGTAGGTGACCCTGTTGGCACTGCCCAGATAGATAAAATTCAATTGAAAAATTGAAGCTAAGTGGCAAATTTTCAGTAGAACAGTAACTGCATTCTATCAGATGCAGTAACTGTTTGATATTCATGCAGCCGCAGTTTGCTGTGGCTGCCTGACTACAAAAACCAGCAGCGAAGATTCCTCAATCCATGCTGATTCGCCTGGGTGGATAAATCTATACATTTTTTTTTGATTTGCCTAATTTCATAGCTGAGTTGTTTGGTTAACAGTTGGAATCACTCTTTTGGGTGTGGATTGGCTGGTTAGTTGTGGAGGTGACTGCTGGTTGGTTGATTCGTTGACGAAATGATGGTTGGTTGACTGGTTAGTTGACGAAATGATGGTTGGTTGGCTGGTTAGTTGAGGAGATGACTGTTGGTGGGCAGGTTAGTTGAGGAGGTGACTGTTGTTTGGCTGGTTAGTTGAGGAGATGACTGTTGGTTGGTTGATTCGTTGAAATGATAGTTGGTTGGCTGGTTAGTTGAGGAGATGCCTGTTGGTTGGTTGGCTGGTTAGTTGAGGAGATGCCTGTTGGTTGGCTGGTTAGTTGAGGAGATGACTGTTGGTTGGCTGGTTAGTTGAGGAGGTGACTGTTGGTGGGCTGGTTAGTTGAGGAGGTGACTGTTGTTTGGCTGCTTAGTTGAGGAGATGCCTGTTGGTTGGCTGGTTAGTTGAGGAGATGCCTGTTGGTTGGCTGCTTAGTTGAGGAGATGACTGTTGGTTGGCTGGTAAGTTGAGGAGAGGACTGTTGGATGGCTGTAAACCCAAGAAAAGACTGTATCTGATTAACTGCAGTTACAGTTCCTCCAAGAGTTTTCCATCCTGCTCATTCTATTTTAAGGTTGGGGTTTGTTGAGCCAGTTGTGCCAACTTAGTCACCCATGGCTTGAATTTTCAGACAATTTATCAGGAATCTGCTGAAATTGAAGCAGTGTTTGTCTGACATTAGAAGTTGAAATTTCTGGTTGACTGGTATTCAGAGAGAGTTTGGTGATTTAGTTATTATTATTGTTTCTGTTGATTAGGGAAATGGTAGGTGAGTTGGTTTGAAAACATTGGATTTGTGTGGCAAATTAGCAAAAGGGTTAGCTGGCTAGTTATTGGAACCTCCCTTAACCTAATACGGTTGGTTGGTTGGCTCCTGAACCTATTGGTTGGTGTAGCTCATTGCTTGTCATGGTTTTTCCTCCTTCACTTTTCTTTTCAGTTCTCATGACATGGTAGGATGTCCAAAAAAATCTATAAAATGAAATGTGACAAAGCTTATAACCACCCATGTGACCCTGCTTTCCAGATTTAGATGAACCCATCCTTACTGTTCACCAAACCATCAGCGATGTAAGAGGGAGTTTCTACCAGGAGAAGACCGTCTTCCTGCGATGTACTGTCAGCTCCAATCCACCCGCCCGCTTCATCTGGAAACGAGCCAAGGAGACCTTGTCCCAAAGTCAGGACAATGGAGTGGACATCTACGAACCTCTCTATACACAGGTATGATATGTTTATGCATCAATGAATTGCCTGCTAACAGCAAGGAGCTAGTTGTGGGAAATTATTCAGATCAGGATATGTCATCAGAAGGAACCAACCCTGCTTTCTGAAGGGGCAGGATTAGAAATCAATAGCCTGTGTTCCATTATGTAATGTGTCCCCTCTGATAATAGTGGTACCTGAGATCACCTGTGTCCATCTGCTCTTGGAAGCCTTTAGTTTAAAGCCCAATCCAAACTCAGACCAGGCTTTAGAGGATAGGTAGATTAAGATATACCTTTAAATATACCCTACAAGCCATGTGGATGAATAAACTCCAGACAGTGACTTTTCCTGTCAGGAGCCTTGCACCCTGGGGGATCAGGGCCAGGGTCCTTTCTCTTCGGAGGAGGACCATGTTTACACCCTGTGCACGTTTTTATGCACCTAGTGTTAAGTTTTGTGAGTGTGTTTCACTACATCACAGAGCTAAAAAAAAAAAAAGAAAGAGAGAAGCCAACGGCTGACTCAAAAACTAAATTTTCCCTTTTGAGATCACTGACCCTTTAATACATTCGTGTCAGTTTCGTACTTGTCAATTTAGGAGGTGACATGGCAGTCACCTCCAGTTGGGAATTAGGGCAGGGAGATTTCACTGTTGGAGTATACAAGACATAACAAAGACAAATGTTGTCTGAGACATCAAGCTTTACTTGAAATAACTAAAGTTTCCATTTTGAGTGGACTGATCCTTTCAGCCCCAGTCTGAAGTCTTTTGCAGACTCTAACAGGTTTTCTTCTAAAAATGCCCTGTATTTGGCTCCATCCATCTTTCCATCCACTCTGACCAGCTTTCCTGTCCCTGCTGAAGAAAAGCATCCTCACTACCTGATCCTGCCACCACCATGTTTCACAGTGGGGATGGTGTGTTCAGGGTGATGTGCAGTGTTAGTTTTCCACCACACATAGCATTTTCGTTTAGGACATAAAGTTTAATTTTGGTCTTATCTGACCAGAGAACCTTCTTCCACATGTTTGCTGTGTCCCACACATGGCTTCTCTTTCACCAATGTCTTTCTTCTTGTCACTCTTCCATAAAGGGCAGATTTGTGGAGAACACGACTAATAGTTGTCCTGTGGACAGATTCTCCCACCTGAGCTGTGGATCTCTGCAGCTCCTCCAGAGTTACCATGGACCTCTTGGCTGCTTCTCTGATTAATGTTCTCCTTGCCCGGCCGGTCAGTTTAGGTGGATGGCCATGTTTTGGTAGGTTTGCAGTTGTGCCATACTCTTTCCATTTTCTGATGATGGATTGAACAGAGCTCCGTGAAATGATCAAAGCTTGGGATATTTTTTTTATAACCTAATCCTGCTTTATACTTCTCCACAACTTTATCCCTGACCTGTCTGGTGTGTTCCTTGGCCTTCATGATGCTGTTTGTTCACTTAAGTTCTCTAACAAACCTCTGAGGGCTTCACAGAACAGCTTTATTTTTACTGAGCTTAAATTACACACAGGTGGACTCTATTTACTAATTAGGTAACTTCTGAAGGCAGGTGGTTCGACTAGATTATAGTTAGGGTTATCAGAGTAAAAGGGGCTGAATACAAATGCCCCCCCACACTTTTCACATATTTATTAGTAAAAAAAAAAATGGAAAATCATTTATCATTTTCCTTCTACTTCACAATTATGTGCCACTTTGTGTTGGTCTATCACATAAAAATCCCAATGTCACTGAATGTCAAGAGTTTTAGAATGTATTTAGAAATCTTTCCAATGACCTCATCACCCAGTTCCTGTACTGAACCAATATTACCAATGAGCCAATCTGCTGTAGCTCGGTTAAACCCGAGTTTGATGAATTTAAAAGGAATTTTGACAAACTCAAATTTCAAATTTGAATTGCATTAAAGTCAATGGATGTCATATTTGATGTTCGCTTTTGGCCCTTTGGAGGGCTGCTAGGCAAGCAACAGTCACTCCAAATACCTCCCCAAATTCAAATTCTATATTCGTAAATTTGATTGCATTCAAACTTGAATCGAATTAGATATTTATTGGGGAACATGTCTTTAAAGGTTCCTATTTATCCAAGTCTTGAGATAGCTAGTAGTCACATTTAACTAGGCTTGTTCTGTAATGTTAAAGATGTTTCATAGCTTATCCAAGCCACTTCTTTGGTTCTAACGAGTGCCAGGAAGTTACCCCAACATTTACAGTATATCCACTTAAGTAGCACCAACACCTTAATCCAACCACCATGAAATAAGTCAAGGCAGATGCTGATTGTCTAAGAACAGGATGGGAGGCGTGAAAGTGGCAGAACCAACCTGTTCTAGTGACATAATGCCATCCTAGGTGTCAAGAGATCTGTATCAGATGTAATCCTTTTATTCACATGGAGGAAGGTAAAAATTGTTGTCAAATCACCAACATGGAGCTGTTAAAATGGCATTATAATTGGAAGACAGATGGTTTTGAAGGCCTCTACCACTGTTTAGAGATGGCTGTTCCAGTTTGACGTAGATAGCCTCTTTCATGCCTATTGTGATGCAGTTGTCCTCTCTATCCAAAATCTGCACCTTACTGTCCTCGAAAGATTGTTGGAGTATGTTCCTGACACTCATTAGAACTGTAGAAGTGGCTTGGGGAAGCTGCCGAATGTCCTCAACATTACTGAACAAGTCCAGTTGATTGTGACAATCTACTACTAAATACAGTATATTGTGGAACAATTCCTCAATAACCACAAAGGGAAAAGTCTCCACGATTCACATAGTTTTGTACATTTCTTGGATGATCTATATTTTCTTCCTGACTGCAAAAGTCAAACAGGCGTTCAGTAAAGCCAGTAGAAAACTTTCAATTACAAATGATGTTGAAGGCTCCCACCACTGGAGATGTTTGGTCTGATTAATGTAGATGGCCTCTTTCAAACCTCTTGTAAAACCAGTTGTCTTCTCTATCCAAAATCTGCACCTTACTGTCCTCCAAAGAATGTTAGCGTATGTTCATGACTCTCATTAGAGCTCTAGAAGTGGCTTAGACAAGCTATGGAATGTCTTCAATATTACAGAACAAGTTCAGTTGACTGTGACTAGCTTCTACTAGATACAGTATATTGTGGAACAATTCCTGAATAATAACAAAAAAAGGAATTGTCTCCAAGTTTCTTGTAATTTATCAACGTTTCTCAGAGGATCTGTACTGTCTTCCAGATTGAAGAGGTTAAGCAGGCATTCTTTAAAGCTCCCAACAGTAGTATACCTTCAATTACAAATGGTGTTGAAGGCCCCAACCACTGTTTAGAAATGTTTGTTCCGATTGATGTAGATGGCCTCTTTCATGCCTCTTGTTAACCCAGTTGTCCTCTCTATTTAAAATCTGCACCTCACTGTCCTGGAAAGATTGTTGGAGAATGTTCCTGATGCGCACTAGAACTGAAGAAGTGGCTTGGACAAGTTATGGAACATCCTCAAATTACAGAACAAGTCCAGTTGACTTTGTCTATCTACTACTAGATATATAGTCGAAAAATTCCTGAACAACCACAAAAAAAGAAATGTCTCCATGATTCTCATCATTTCTGAATGTTTCTCAGAGGAGATCTGTACTTTCTTCCAGAGTGCAGAGGTCAAACAGGCGTTAGGTGAAGCTCCTTACATGCAATAATTTCCGGATTTCCTCCCAACAGTAAAAAAACCTTCAATTACAATTAATTATCAGACGACGGCGCTTTATTCTGTGCCCTCTTCAAATCCTGCACAGCGCTCCAGCTGCGGCCATGACTCATATGACCACTGCCTAATTAATCACCTTTTAATATCATAACTCTACATGTACTCTCTATAGTTAGGACAGGGAATCGATATCCGGTTGCTGCCAATCCCATTACCACTTCTAATGAAGCTGTGCTTTCTGCAGTAAATTATGTCTGTCCTCCCGCGGACACTAATAGGATTGGATTTGTGGGACCGGAACTTTTCTCAACGTTTTGCCTGATGGAGGTGACTGTAGCACTGCAATGTTTGCAGGACTACAAGTTCCAGTATGCTGTTCCAGCCATAGCACCTGTGCCTACCCGCCCCCACTCCGGTCATATGCCACTGTATTTTCAATTCCTGTATAAATTGGAAATGAAAATGTACACAACTTTATGACCACTGACAGGTAACGTGGATAACACTGATTGTCTGGTTACAATGACATCTGAAAGTGGGTGGGATATATTAGGCAGCAAGCGAACATGTTGTCCCTGAAGTTGATGTGTTGAAAGAAAAAATGGGCATTGCAGTTTGTTGTCTATGGGGCTGTGTAGACGCAGATCGGTAAGGGCACCCATGCTGACCCGTGTCCACAGCCAAATACATCTACAATGGGCACGTGAGCATCAGACCCAGACCACAGAGCAATGGAAGAAGGTGGTCTCAATGGAAGAAGGTGGTCTGGTCTGAAGAAGCATGTTTTCTTTTACATCATGTGGTTGGCCAGGTTTCAGCAGTATAATTCACCCTGCCAAAAATGGTTTTAAAATGGTTTGAGGAACACAATGAGTTTGAGGTGTTCACTTGACCTTTAAATTATCCAGAGCTCAATCCAATTGAACATCTGTGGGATGTGCTTGAAAAACAAGTCCGATCCATGGAGGCCCCACCTCGCAACTTTCAGGGATTAAAAGATCTGCTACTGACAGCTTGGTGCCAGATACCACAGCGTACCTTCAGAGGTCTAGTGGTGTCCATGTCGCTTTGGGTCAGGGCTAATTGACATGCACACTGGAGTGAGAGCATCCCCTATAGACAATTATGGATCCTATAGTTTGTCGCCCTTTCATGGAAGTGCGCAACTTTAAGGCTTGTTATCTATATGCTTTTTTACTTTTACGCAACCTTGTTTTTTTATGTTTTACCAAAAAATGGGTAATATATTGTGCTTTATGTGTAGAATTTTTTTTTCTTTTACTGAAAGTATGAGATAAACCCTAATATTGTGTGGCATAAGAATTGCAAATGCCGCCATTTTGTTCATCAGGTTTTAGGAAAATATATGATGTTTTGGGGGCCTAAAATGTGTTTAAACTGCGTGCAAAAATTAAACTGCCTTGACAGCGAAAGGGTTAAACATTGTGATGAAGACGATGAGCACAGTCAACCTGCTTAGTAATTTGTTTCTGTACTGCACCCATCATCAGCCAGGGCTGCTGATAAGGGGAAGCACTGGCCCTCCTGTATAGGCCCCAGGCCCCATCAGCTTAAGAGGGGGGCCTGGGCAGCTTTATGGTGCAGGCAATTCCCCCTCCCTGCAGCACAGCTGGCTTCTCCTCCTCTCCCTCCTGCTGACTGTCAGCTGTTGCAGGGGGGAGCCACAGGGGGATTGGTTTCAGGGATTGGCCACCCCTGCAACACTAGGGTAGCCACCTTTTCCTCAAGCCAAACCTGAACACTTTAGCGGCACAGGACCAATTTTTTATTTTCATTTTCATAGTACACACCTCCCAACTTTCTGAGATGGGAATGAGGGACACCTATCAGCAAAAGTATGCAGGCATAGGACACACCCCTTGCCACACCCCCTTAAAGGGAGAATTGAACAAAAAAAATAAGATTGATTAAACCCACAAGTGTTTTTTACCACTACTATTCCTTTATATTGGCTTTTGGAATCTACAAATACAGCAATTTAGAAATCAAATGAAAGGTTTAGCGCTGGGAAACGCTTTTTGATAGATAAAAAGTGCATTTTATATACAACTATATAGATCAGACCAAAATGAGGGACAAATGAGGAGGAATGAGGGACAGAGGGACATTGCTCGAAATCAGGGACAGTCCCTCGAAATCGGACAGTTGGGAGGTATGATAGTATAAACTATAGGATTATAAAAGAGGTGCCCCAAGGAGAGTAGTAATGCGGTGAGCTATGCGCTCTGCAGCAAACAGTGGGTGTGGCCAAATTGCTCTTGCTGACATCATCGCCCCTGCCCCCAGACAGCCTCCCGCAGCTCCTGGACAGCAACAGATTTGTGTGTGATTCTCTTGGTTACTTGGACAGGTGGCAACCCTATCCACCGCTCCGATCATCCCCTTTCCTGAAGGATTCCCTTCATTTGCAGCTCCCCCCAACCCCCCCACCCCCACCCCTGTGTTTACAATTCTTCAATGTCAGAAATCATAAAATCAGGCCGAGACAGAAGTGGAGTTAAATCACACTTGTTTAATAATAAAAGTAAAAAGAACAAACGTAGTCAAAACATAGCCAGAGTTCAGTAACCGGAACGGATAGTCAGCCAAGCCGGAAGTCAGAGATCAATGTAGTGGAACAGCAAGTAGGATCCGGAGCCAGAAGGGATGTCAGCAAAGCAAGTCTTGAACAGGATCGCAGGAGATAGTTTCTGTGATATGACCAAGGCGAAGGCAGAGATCCACTGGGCTGAGCGGCTTAAACCGGAGTTTTGCTTAAAAAGAAATAAAATAAAAGTCAGCAGCTACAAATACTGCAGCTGCTGACTTTTAATAATCAGACACTTACCTGTCCCAGGGTCCAGCGATGCAGGTGCACGAAACCCCGCTTGTCTTCCCCCTCCTCTCTACGGCGCCCGCATTGTAACTGTGGGCACCCGGCCGTGGCTTCACAGACGGGCACCCACTGCACATGCGTGAGCCGGTACTGGCCCCGCAATCATCTGGGACCTGTGACGTGTCCCAGATGATTGCAGAGAGGGAGGGGGGAGAGGTGAGCTCCCTTCCGGTGCCGTGGTGTGCCGGGAGGAAGTGTGAGCTGGGCCCCCCTGAAAAGAGGGTACCCCCCCCAAAAAAAAATAATGACATGCCAAATGTGGTATGTCAAAAAGAGGTTTCACCAAAAGTGGACTGAGGCGCTGCCACCACCCCTTACATAGATATGTAAAGAGAGGTCCCCCAAGGAGGATTGGGACTTTGAAGACAAACTGATATAGGTACATAAACCAAGTTTATAGTAACATAATTTATTAAATATTGTGATAAGAAGTCAATGTCTGTATAACATTGCAGTTGACTGATTAAGATCAATATTAAAACATAAATAATAGATACAGAATGATGCTGGTATAGTCTCCTGGTGTCGGAAACCATGAACCAGACCGAGACAGAAGTACTGTAAAATCACACTTGTTTAATAATAAAAATGTAAATAGAGTAAGCGTAGTCAAAGCATAGCCAGAGTCCAGTAACCGTATTGGGTAGTCAGCCAAGCCAGAGTTCAGTAACCAGATTGGGCAATCAGCCAGGCCAGAAGTCAGGGATCCAAGTAGAGGAACAGCAAGCAGGATAAGGAGCCAGAAGGGATGTCAGCAAAGCCAGTCTTTAAACAGGAAGGCAGGAGATGGTTTCTTGTGATGTGACCAAGGCGAAGGCAGGAATGAAGTGAGCTGGAGACCTTTAAGTAGGCGGGACTGACGAGCAGATCCACAACAGCTGGTTAACTGTGGAGAGAGTTTGGAGCTGGCAATTATCCGACAGCTGAGCAGCCAGCTCAGAGAAGGAAGGGCTGAGCCCAGCCCTGACACCTGGTTAGAGATTAGGACCGACGCGTTTCGGGATTTTGTCTTTTCTTCAGGGGCATTCATTTGAAGAACAGTGTGCATCTATGATAAAAACATACATTAGGGTTGGGACACATAGAAACAAGGGGCAAATAGTGAGCATCGTTGAGGGTGGAAAAGCAATCAAATGTGGCATGTCGGGGGGGTCACCTCCCTTAAAAGCGGAAGTTCCGTTTTTGGGTGGAACTCCGCTTTAAGTAGGCAGGACTGACGAGCAGGATATCATCAGCAGCTGAGTTACTGTGGAGAGAGAGCTGAGAGACCGGCTCTGAGAAGGAAGGGCTCAGCCCAGCCCTGACATTCAATTTGTGAATGAACAGGGAGCCTCTATTTAGAGTGCTTTCTGTTCATTCATTCTGTAGCAGCTGAGGCCTGCAGAGAAAGGAGTCTGTCTCAAAAATGAGACATCAGTGGTCTCTTTAGACCCCCGATATTTCACCAACCCCCCGCTGGACTAATATAAAATGTAAAAAAAAAAAAAACATTTTTAAAAAATAATTAAAAACACCATAATTAAGGGCTCATTCACACGGGTACTCATGAATTAGTGGAGCTGTGTTCGGGGTCATACACCTCCCCCCACCCTATATGGGGGTGGGGGGGGGTCTGTCAGGTAAGCGATAGGGCGCCTCATGATTTCTGACAGCAGCCTTGACCACTGCTCTCATTTTTTGATTTCAATCCGGTCTTCTGAGAACCCCCCCCCCCCACCCCCCTGCTTATAAATGGATCAATGCCGGCCCCGGTCATAACTAGGTCGCCGGCGGATGAGAAGTGCCAGGACTAATGATATGTCACAGCGTCCCGTAGGGGTCCGCCAAAAAATCTCATCCGTCAGCCAGCAGTCAGTTTTACGAGATGCTCTGTACTCTAATTATATTATCTCCGCCATTATTACTGGGCAGGCCATCTCCCAGCTGGAATAAAAAGGTTATATAACGTCTATTTTTACAGAGCGGCCCATCCTGACCTATAGATTCTATAAGGGGGCGGGGGTGGGGGGGGGCGATTCTCCCGCTCTCCGCACCAGGGTGACTTTACAAATGGCTGGGGACGGATTGTTAATGCAAGGTCAAAGTGAGGGCTAATGCGGCAATAAAAGCGAAATGTAATTGATTTGTTATGTCCCCCGTGGTGGAGGGGGCTCCGGGAGCCTTGGCGCAAGGCGAGATCAGTAATTGATTTGTTATGTCTTGAATGGAGACTAATGCGCTGTCTATATTTAGGATCCTCCACCTCAGATGTGCTAAAAGTCCTTTAATGGATGGGAGGTGACACGGAGAATGCGAGCCGAGCTGTAAAATTTTGCATCTCCACTGGTCTTAAAGTCCAATTGGTAGTCCCAAATAAACACTCACCGGCCACTTTTATTAGGTACACCTGTTCAATTGCTTGGTAACACATATGGCTAATCAGCCAATCACGTGGCGGCAACTCAATGCATTTAGGCATCTAGACGTGGTGAAGACGACTTGCTGAAGTTCATGCTGAGCATCAGAATGGGGAAGAAAGGGGATTTAAAGTGACTTTGAGCGTGGCATGGTTGTTGGCGCCAGACGGGCCGGTCTGAGTATTTCTGGGATTTTCAGACACATCCATCTCTCGGGTTTACAGAAAATGGTGGGAAAAAGAGAAAATATGCAGTGAGCGGCAGTTGTGTGGAGGAGAATGCCTTGTTGAGGTCAGAGGAGAATGGGCAGACTGGTTCCAGATGATAGAAAGGCAACAGTAACTCAAATAACCCCTCGTTACACCCAAGGTATGCAGAATACCATCTCTGAACACACAACACATCGAACCTTGAAGCAGATGGGACACAGCAGCAGAAGACCACACCGGGTGCCACTCCTGCCAGCTACGAACAGGAAACTGAGGCTACAGTTCGCACAGGATCACCAAAATTGGACAACAGAAGATTGGAAAAACGTTGCCTGGTCTGATGAGTCTGGATTTCAGCTGCGACATTCAGATGGTGGGGTCAGAATTTGGCGCATGGATCCATCCTGCCTTGTATCACCGGTTCAGGCTGGTGGTGTAATGGTGTGGGGGGAATATTTTCTTGGCACACTTTGGGCCCCCCATGGTTTAATCACCACGGCCTACCTGAGTATTGTTGCTGACCATGTCCATCCCTTTATGACTACAGTGTCCTCATCTTCTGATGGCTCCTTCCAGCAGGATAATGCACCATGTCACAAAGCTCCAATCATCTCACCACTGGACAATGAGGTCCCTGTACTCCAATGGTCTCCACATATTGGCATCATGGATGTGCAGCCGACAAATCTTCAGCTACTGCGTGATGCTGTCATGTCACAGGTGTACAACCTCCTCCAGTTGCTGTTTAAGGTAAAGGAGATGGCAAAACCACAGCCCAGCTGCCTATTTTTACTGCACATCCCCCACCACAGGTGTGAATGACCCCCTTTTTCATTGTGGTGTACTGAAATGAAAATTCTGGTGCTGAAATCAGTTAAAAAAAACGCACCAAAAATGGACCTCCCCATTGAAAAGCATTGAAAATGCAGCAAGAACGCATCAAAAAAGCACCCGTATTTTGTTTTGGATCTATTTTTTGAGTCACATGATCTATGAAAAACACCATAAGCGCTATACAAGTGAATCACATGTATAAACATATGAAATAGGTAGGGATATACCCAATAGGTAAGCACCAACAAATGAATAAAAAACAAAGTGGATAAATATGAATAGACTAAAAAGTCCCAAACATGGATAGAGTATAAAGTCCCAAAAAAACTTGTAAGATGTGGAAATCTTGATAGATGCAAACATGAAGTGAAAAAGCACCACCACCGGTGAAATGGAGGCTTACCAGAGCGTTTGAACCCAGAAGAACCTACGTTCAATGGGTCAGACAGGCTTGTGTGGTGATAACACCCACTGGCAATACGTGATCTTCTAGAGGCTGTACCGACAACAGAGTGGTAGATCTCATGAGCACGTCCCGTGTTGCATGGATATCAGATGAAGGTGGATAGAAAGAGAGAACAAAAAGGCCACATAACATAATTCCGCAAGTAATAAAACAATTTATTAAAAAGTGGAAAAACTCACATTTGAGTAGATAAAACAGCGCTTTGGTATATAAAATGGCGGCAATGGAATCCTACCCGTATATAAAATGGCGGCAATGGAATCCTACCCGTATATAAAATGGCGGCAATGGAATCCTACCCAGTATATAAAATGGCGGCAATGGAATCCTACCCGTATATAAAATGGCGGCAATGGAATCCTACCCAATGGCGGCAATGGAATCCTACCCATATAAATGGCGGCAATGGAATCCTACCCAAAGACAGAAGTGCAGTTGAATCACATTTGTTTAATAATAAAAGTAAAAAGAACAAACGTAGTCAAAACATAGCCTAAGTTCAGTAACCGGAATGGATAGTCAGCCAAGCCAGAATCAGGGATCAATGTAGTGGAACAGCAAGCAGGATCTGGAGCCAGAAGGGATGTCAGCAAAGCCAGTCTTAAAACAGGAATGCAGGAGAACGTTTCTGTGATGTTGACCAAGGCAAAGGCAGAGATCCTCTGGACTGGACGGCTTAAGTAGGCAGGACTGACGAGCAGGATATCATCAACAGCCGAGTAACTGTGGAAAGAGATGGGAGCTGGCAGTTAGCTGACAGCTGAGCGGCCAGCTCAGAGAAGGAAGGGCTGAGCCCAGCCCTGACAGCTCCTGGCACAGTAACTGGCAGCTAACGGAAAGCTCCCGATCGCAAGTAGTGAGTAGTAGCTTTCCGAAACATGTGATCGCTGTGACAGCCAATCACAGTAGTCACATGTTCATAAACCCTGCTCCGCCTCCCGCCATTTGAAACCCCTTAAAAGGCCGGGAGGTGGCGGCGCCAAAGGATTAAGCATACACCTGTGCGAAGGCCATTAATAGAACAAGTGGATGGCCACACACGTTAGTAATGACACTTCCGAAAAACACTTTATTGAAGCAAGACTACAATAAATACATCACAGCATCAGGATCCAAGGTAAGATGTTGATGCGTTTCACGCTCAAAGGTGCTTATGCAGTAACAAGTCATGAAAAGGCACCTTTGAGCGCGAAACACGTCAACATATTCCCTTGGATCCTGGTGCATACCTCCCAATTTTTCGAGATGGAAACGAGGGACGCCTATTAGTAAAAGTATGTAGGCATAGGACACACCCCATGCCACGCCCATCTAAAGGAAAATAACTGTGCGGACCGCCCTGGAGCGGTGCTTTTTTTTCTTCTTTTGGGGGCTTTGTTTGCCCGAACATGGGATGCACAAGTGTTCCGTGAATCCACATGCAGGCAGTCCCATCCATGTCTATTGGGATTCAGCGGCTGTACGGGCGCATCCACTGCTCCTAATTTGACATCCATGCTGGTGTGTGTAGATGCATACCCCCAGACACAGATGCATTGTATCTCTCCCTCTCCTTGCAGAGAGAAAAAAAAATTGTGTAAAAAATAAAAAAATGTAAAAAAATAATAATTATAATAATAAAAAAAAAAGAAAAATACCTAGATCAAGGTTTGATCTAGGTCAGTGCCAGGGTTAGTGTTTGGGTCAAGGTCAGGGTCAAAGGTCGGGGTCAGTATTTTTTTGGGGGGGCAGGATTTTTTTTTTTATTAGTATCAGTGTCAGTGAGTTTTAGGTAGGAAAAAAAAAAAAAAGCTAAATGTGCACTATTGTTTCTGTTCTGTACTACGGGTACAAACATCAAATAACATACACATATGTGGTATTACTGCCATTGTCAGCAGCAGGAGAAATTATTTTGGCTTGTTCTTTGGTGGTAGGTTATGGTAGTAACAAGAAATATACAGCTAAATACATTTTTTTTTTTTTTTTTTTACTATTTTGGGCCAGTTTTCTTTTGATAATAAAAAAAAAATCAGGAGATATTCCATTACTATTTACCACAAAATGAAAGTCCAATTTGTCCCGAAAAAAAAAAGAAAAAACAGTATAATCAACCTGGAAGTACAAAGTAGTTGTGATGATATGTACGGTTTTACTAACGCATGTCAAAATTGCAAAATTGTGCTTAGGCATCAAGATTTGTTTTACCCTTAGGTGTGAAGGGGTTAAAAGACAGAAGATGCTGAAATTATTTAGGATATGAATAATATTGAGGGGGGGGTGTGACCCTGAAAATGTAACCCTTCATTTATCTGATATTAACCTATTAAAATTCATCAATAAATAATTTTTATCTAGTTTTGTTGTAAAAAAAAAAAAAAAACATTTACTGATACAGAACAATGCTGTGTTCTGGTTGCTCAGGGTGAAACGAAAGTGCTGAAGCTGAAGAACTTGCGTCCTCAAGACTACGCCAATTATACGTGTCAAGTGTCCGTGCGAAATGTTTGCGGAATCCCCGATAAATTCATCACTTTCTGGCTCACTAACAAGACAGGTAAGGGATAAAAGAAAGAAAATTGGTAGTGCCGGCCCATCACTTCTCTCTCTTTTTTTTTTTTATTTTTCCCTGGAGCATTGTCTCCGTCCAGTGATAATCACATTGAAACCCAGCTCACTCCTCACTATTGGATAGTTCAACAGTTCGTGGCAAATTTGGATAAAAAGATAAATAAAAAATTAGCAACACAAAGTTAACGATCGTGAAATAGCTGTTGATAAATATTGGGGAAACAAAGATAACAGTAAAAGACCAAAACTACACTATATGCACAAGATTAAATATATCGATAGATCAGCGAAACACATTACGCATGACATTCAAACACTACATAATGTATACAATGTAAAAATAATTGATACAATGTAATATATGCAGTAAAAAATTGGGAAAAAATCGCCAATATGTCCTCTGTCCTTTCTCTTGCCCCCCCCCCCCCCCCACCTTTTGTGTATTTCATTATTTTATAGTTTTTTTTTCCCACGGTAAGAAACTTTCACACATTATAAATCTTTTCCACCTTTTTGTGTATTTTATTGTTAAAAGTAAAACATAAATTCCAAAAATAATAAAAACATACATTCTAAGGTTGGGTGATTGCGATTATGGCGGTGCCCAAAACAAAGGAAAATACGTAAATATTATAAAATTTTAATTTTTAATACATAAAAACATCAACACATATAGGGTTCAATAAAACTATTAGCAGAGCATGTTACAAATTATTTTGCTGGTCACCGATATATCGTATACATGGAGTGGTCAATACTAGATGACAAATACCTACGTGTTTCGCCAACAATGGCTTCTTCAGGGGATTTATGCGGACCACCAATTTCCATACAGCAATAAGATCATATATAGGTTAATAATTGTATTTACAAATAATTCTATTTACAAATACAACAGATGAAATAAATTTCATATATCATGGTTCAACATGTCCCGAAAACAATTAAAAAAAAACATACATTCTAAGGTCGCTAATAGCAACAACAGGGTGATCGGGATTATGGCGGTGCCCAAAACAGAGCAAAATACGTAAATATTATAAAATTGAAATTTTAATACATAAAACATCAACCCATATAGGGTTCAAGCAGAGCATGTTACAAATTATTTTGCTGGTCACTGATATATCCGTACGTATACATAGAGTGGTCAATACTAGATGTCATATCCCTACGTGTTTCGCCAACAATGGCTTCTTCAGGGGATTTATGCGGACCACCAATTTCCATATAGCAATAAGATTATATACAGGTTAATAAATATATTTACAAATACAACAGATGAAATAAATTTCATATATCATGGTTCAACATGTCCCAAAAATAATACAAATATACATTCTCTAAGGTTGGTAATAGCAACAACATGGTGATTGGGATTATGGCGGTGCCCAAAACAGAGCAAAATATGTAAATATTATAAAATTGAAATTTTAATACATAAAACATCAACCCATATAGGATTTAATAAAACTATTAGCAGAGCATGTTACAAATTATTTTGCTGGTCACTGATATATCCGTACGTATACATAGAGTGGTCAATACTAGATGTCATATCCCTACGTGTTTCGCCAACAATGGCTTCTTCAGGGGATTTATGCGGACCACCAATTTCCATATAGCAATAAGATCATATATAGGTTAATAATTATATTTACAAATAATTATATTTACAAATGCAACAGATAGAAATAACATATATCGTGGTTCAACATGTCCCAATACATTCTAAGGTCTCTTTAAATTTTCATGTTTGCACTTTTATATGTTGACTGTTTTTTTGTTTTAACTTTTTTTTTTTTTTTTTTTTTTTTTTTACTGTCCAAAAAATTGTTAAACAAAAAAAAAAATGCACACATACAAAAAAAATAAAAAAAAGATAAAAAAAAAATCTTTGGAGCCATTTGAAGTACATTGAATGCATAAAAAACACCCTAATTTTTGTTTTATTGACTCCATGTTGCACAAACGGCAGAAATGATATCAAATTAAATTAAAGCTCTTCCTTGTTTGTAATGATATCCAGCTGACCCGTAGCTACGGTCAAAAGTGTTGATCTGATAGAAGGCATGTAACCAGTGTTATACTGGGAATAACTGGAAAGAGTACTGGAATCCTGCAGTGATGCATTGTAGCAGTGTGCATGGATGGCAACATATACTAATTCATTCTCATCCATTATCATTCACATTATTATGCAAATTATCTTCATTTTGGATATACACACTGTCCATATGATGCATTGGCTTCAACCATATAGTGGGGGGGAGGAGGGGCGGGGCTTGGCTCAGTGACCTTCAGATTAGTTCAATGGATCCATACAGCATTCTGTGTGGAGTTTCAAGTTTTGTCTACTATGACCTCTGTTTATAAAGTTGAGCAAGAAAACTTTAGTGTTACCACTACCCACCTACCAATACCTACCTGTATACGACCCCTGCAGTGCCCATCTAACCATTTCCTTATGATGTCGAGACCTGACCCACCCACCCAGTCCAGTCTACCACATATTTCTGGTAGCGAGTAATGATGGATCGATAAACACATGTGAACAGACGGAAGATTATTACTTTAACACAGTAAGGGCCGGTTCACACTGGTCCGACATACGCTCCGACTTCGAGAGCACAAGTCACATGACACAAAATTAGTGGTTCTCTATAAGAGCCGTCCTAACTGGTCCGATTTGTGTTGGTCTGACTTTGAAAAAGGTTTCGGCACTACTTTGGTCCGACTTGAGCGTGATTTAAACCCATTGATTTAAATGTAAGTCGCATCCAAGTCAGATCATCACCTTAACTGATCCGACTTGTGATGTTGAAGGAGAACCCCACGCCAAAAAAAAAAAATGGTGTGGTGTCCCCACCAAAATCCATACCAGACCTTTATCCGAGCATGCAGCTCGCAGGGCAGGAAGGGGGGGGGCGAGTGAATGTGTATGGGGTACATTGCACCCCTACCCATTCAACAAAAAAAAAAGAAGTGTAGTGTTACAAAAAACAAGAGATGTTTTTTTGACAAGCCCTTTATTGAAAATGAAGAATCTCCCCCCATTGTAGATCCAACATCTCTTCTTCCTCTGGTCTTCTCCTTCTGCTGATGTTTTTTACCTCCTCTGATGTCTTCTTCCTCTGGTCTTCTCCCTCCGGTGTTGTCACAGTGAAGTCACAAGGGGCGGGGTCTCCAGATTACATCACCAGATGGCCATGCCCCATAGCTATACAAGAACAGGCAGACAATGGAGCTGACACAACAGAGGGAGCCAGTGTCGGAGGAAGATCTTTTTTATTTTTAGCAGATCGGCGGCAGAAGAAGAGCTCACCGGAGGGATGAGACATCACAGAATGGGAGAAGACCGGAGAAAGAAGACATCAGAGGAGGGAGAAGACATCAGAGGAGGGAGAAGACATCAGCCAAGGAAGAAGACATCAGCGGAGGGAGAAGACTGGAGGAAGAAGACATCGGTGGTGGAACCGGAGAAAGAAGACACGTTGGAGCTACAACGGGGGACATTCTTCATTTTTAATAAAGGACCTGTCAAAAACCGTCTCTTGGTTTTTTTAACACTACACTTCTTTTTTTTTTTTGCTGAAAGGGTAGTGGTACAATGTACCCCATACTCATTCACATAGGGGGTCGGGATCTTGGAGACCCATTAATAAAGGGGGCTTCCAGATTCTGATAAGCCCCCTGCCCGCAGACCCCCACATCCACCACCCAGGGTTGTCAGGAAGAGGCCCTTGTCCCCATCAACATGGAGACAAGGTTCTTTGGGGTGGGGGGGGGCGCAGAGCCCCCCCTTCCCAAAGCACTCCCCCATGTTGTGGACATGTGGCCTAGTAAGTATCTGGGAGAGGGACCCCACACCATCATTTTTTTTTGCCGTGAGGTTTCCTCCATACTAGAAGCAAAGGAATTGTTTTGATTGGTCACAGGACAAGTCGCAATCATCTCAAAGTCAGATCAAAGTCAGAGATCCTGTTCATTGAAGTCGTATGGAGGTCGGACATAAAGTCGCAGGGCAAAGTTGGATCGGAAGTCATGCGACTTCCGTGTTGGAGCAGTGTGAATCTGGCCCACATACAATCTTGCTTTTGTTTGGGTTTTTTTTAGGAAAAACAAGGCTTTCTTTTGGTGATATGGACTTTTTTTTTTTTTTTTTTTGCGATTCATAGACAAATAAGAAAAATAATTACACTTTTTTTTTCCTTTGATTAGCGTTTGGAAAAAATGACTGCTTCTGTCAATAAAAAAAATGTGCATTTTATTATATAATTTGTCCAGTTTAAATTGACACTAAAATTATGATTTTAGCACAAAGAATTGCGTATGGAAAAAAAAATTACATATTACAGATACAGATAAAATAAAGGTCTTTTTTTCAGTTTTTTAAATGTGGCACTATAATATTAAATAAACAAAATGAATCAAAAAGAAAAATAAGTTTGAGATTTCAAAAAATAAAAATGAGCTAAAAATTTACCTGAAAAAAAAGTTGAGAAAAAGGGAAAGAAGTGGTTAATTAGGGCGGATACATTGACTAAGAGTTATTAAAGAAATAAATAAAAAATTGTATTTAAATTTTTTTTTAACCACTTAAGGACCGATCCTCTTTCTGAGATTTGTTGTTTACAAGCTAAAAACATTTTTTTTTCTAGAAAATTACTTAGAACCCCCAAACATTATACAATTTTTTTAAAAAGCTGAAATAAAGGCTTTTTTTTTCAATTTTGCAGTTTTATAAATGTGGCGCCAAAATATTAAATAAATAAAATCAATCAAAAAAAAAAAGTTCGAAATTTTAAATATTAGAAGAAAAAAAATAAGCCCAAAAAATAGTTAAGAGGAAAATGGGACAGAGGGTTTTATAAAGGACTTATTACTCTGTGTTAAAGCTGAACTCAAGGAAAACCGCTAAATACACACATGAAATACATAGAATCTGCTTTACCTGCCAAAGGAGTTGTATTTCTGTCCAATGCAGTCCTGAGATTTACACAGCTCTGTCTCACAACACAGCCCTGTCTGGCTGAGCAGGAGACCTAATTTTTTTCCCCCTGCTCCAGTTTAGTAACCCTTGCAGGTCTTGTCCCTCCACCAGCCTGTGATTGGTCAGTGAAAAAAGGAAGAAGCAGACAGATGTGCTCATCTCTCTGACACTGTTCTTTCCCCTCCTGTCAGCATACTCCTTGCACTGCAGCACAACTGACTGCTTCTCCCTTCTCCCAGACTGAGCTCTGCTGTACAAGGACTGGAAGTCCCCGCTAAATTCCTACGGTACCTCTGGGACAGGAAGTGAGGGGAAATCTCCCCAGTGGTAGACAAACAACACAAAATAAACTGGAATGGGTTTTAACTGGTCCCTATCATATCCAGAACTAAAGATTTGGCTATACAGTACATACTAGGGTTGCACCGATACCGGTATTGGTGCCGATACTATGTAAGCATTTGCACTTGTTCGTGCATACCTGAAACCAATACTTTCAAGCCGATTCTTTTAGCTGTCAGTGGGATTCCTCCACTGTGAAGTGTAACGGCAATAACCAATTGTTAAGGAGCGGGGGCGCCGCATCCTTAACAGCCGGGGACTCATTTAGCTGAAGCACCACCCCCCCAATCCATGCGCCTGGCCCCTAATCTACATGGATTCCCATGGGGTTTGCCTGAGGCTCCAATTGGCTTCAAAGAGGGTGGGCTCCACCAAGTTGTGTGACATTAGCGAATAATATTTGCTAATGTCTTCCTGTTTCACCTCCTAGCCAATCAGGAAGCAGGTCCTGAGATTTGGGCCGACTTGGCCGATTGGCCAGGAGTCCTAAAATCCGATTGGCTGTGAGTCCTAAGTCCTGATTGGCTGGGAGGAGAAGCGACTGCCGAGATGAGACGCAGGGGGGAAAGCCGCGACCTGGATGGGGTAAGTGCAGAGGCTGACGGGAGGCATGGCGGGCAACAGACGAGCGATGTGGCGATGGGGGGAAGCAGCGATCGAGCAAGCGAGGGGTGGTGGTGGTTATTTGGCTGGCTGGAGGGGGATGGCTGGCTATCTGGGGAGGCTGCGGGCCGCCCTCCCCCCCAAGAAAATTGAGCACCAGCCACCACTGGTGGTTGACCTTTGACAGCTGATGTGTAAACCATGTCCCGGTGTTCTGTCGAGACGTACCCTCCATCGAATAGTGCCCGCGCATGCGCAGGACGGAGCCGCACTTCACCTGATTTGCCGAACAGCTGGAGTGAAACCAGGGAGCAAAGCACATCCTAGGAAGCATCTCTTGATGGGAGATACAATTTCATGGCCACAATTTAAACCTATACAAACAGCAGGGGGAGACCGTAGTTCTTGCAGTGATGCACAATAATGAGAACTACAGTCTCCCCCGCTGTTTGAATAGGTTTAAATTGTGCCTGTGAAATGGTATCTCCCATCGAGAGATACCTCCTACAATGTGCGCATGCGCACTGATTACGTTAGCCCAGCTGATCAGCAAGTCAGCTGCTGTGCTGTTCCATACGGGCTTGCACAGTACATACCGGGCACTATTCGATGGGGGGCACTTCTCGAGAGAACACCGGCAATTGGAGCTGTCAAAAAAAAAGCAGCCGGGTAATGTTTATCAACAGCATTGCTCAGTTGCTAAAACAGAACGATAAAAAGAAACATTGTTTAATTTTGTATCTTTCTGTTTATTCATCTACAAATTAAGGGGATTGATGTTGATCTGCAGATGAAATCAGTTTAAAGCAACCTGTCAAGTAAAAAAAGGTTTTTTTTTTTTCTTTTTTCATTAAATGTTCCTCTGTTTAACCCCTTATTAACCCTTAATTTATTCTAATCTTCCCTATTTAACTCCTTAATTGCCTCCACTTAATTATTGTTTTCCTGCTGATTTTTTATTGTTATAAACTACATAATAATTACAATTTTTTCTTTGTATTTGTTTGTATTGATCGTTAATATTTTTACACCTATAACATATATTTTTCACATCTAAAAAAGTGCAAAATTGAAAAACAAAGAAAAGACTTTGTTTGTAAATAACTTTTCAATGCTTTGCACCCTTGCTGGCAGCAGGAGTGTAAACAAAACCGTTGCAGGCAGGTATTGGTAATTGATATCGGCGAGTACCGAAAAAAATAAAAATAAAAACTCCAAAGGAATCGCTGTAAAAAAATGGTATTGGTGCATCCCTAGTACATACACTTAAATGATATACAGTAACAATGAATACAGAGCAGAGTTATATAGCTATGCTGGAAAAAGACACAAATCCATTGAGTTCAACTGACAGAGTAAAGAAATAAATTAAGTAAAACCAACAGAATAAAGAAAATGAAAACCTGCATATACAGAACCCTATGCCAATGGTTGATCCAGCGGAAGGCAAAAAAAACAACAACAAAAAAACAACCCTTTGGTCCAATTAGTTCCAACTAGAGAAAAACAATCCTTCTTGATCCTGTAAGGCCAATCAGACATTCCCTGGATCAACAATCTCTGGTGTTATCGCTTCTAAATTAAGTTGTGTCTTTTATATCTGCCTGGAGCTCAGCTTTAATGCTTTAGTACATTCAGTGCACAGCTGGATACTTACCGGTCTCTCTCCGTTCAGGAGCAGCTTGGTGGGGACGAGCAGGAGATGACACAATGGTGTATAGAAGCAAGAGATCCATCCCGTCTCCGCTATGGCTGAAAACAGAGGCCGGTCAGTGTCCTCTGTTTCTTTTTTTACCATAAGTAGGAACTTTGCCGAACGTGTGAGTGTGTATGTGCATGAATGCGTGTTTATGGGGTTGCGTGTGCATGTGGGACTGGGGCTGTACCAGTGTTTGCTTTTCCATCTGCTTGGGAGCAACTGTGTTGTGTGAGCTGTGCGCATATATATCATATCCTACATCTATATGTGCGTTTGTTTTCCTGAGTGTGTATATTTCAGAAGGTATGTAGAGTTCTATATGTGCATGCTTATATGTGTGTACAAGTGAGCCGTTATCGGAGGCTGTGTCATAATGTATGTCATTTCTTAGACCTTATGTAAATTGACACTTTGACGCATCCAACATAAATTGTGGGAGTAATTCCATGCCTGGGAGAGCCACCCATAGTAATGTGCTGTATGCAGGGATGTTTTTTTTTAATGGGCAGCTTGTAGACCCCCTTGCCATTCCATTATCATCTCACAAAGGGTTTTGTGAGGTGGGGGGATCTGATGTTGCATACCGAACAGTATAGAACAGTGAGTGTAATCTGAGATCTGAGTGAAGGGAATAGGCCTTGTATTCAGGGATTTTTTATGGGCTGCTTGTAGACCCCCTTGCTGTTCCATTATCATCTCACAAAGGGTTTTGACTGACATGATTCAGAAAAATAACTGTTATTATATTGTACTGTGTTTGTAAACCCTTACATATACGCAGTGAAGTGACTAGCTTCAGGGAATATACAGAGCTTACACAAATCCTCCTACATAAGTTTTAGCTATTTATCAGCAGCCCTCTCTTTTCTACATCAAATCAAAATCCAAAACTTATACAGCATTTCTAAGCTTCAGTAGGCAGGGGGTGGGGATCTGATGTCACATACTGAACAGCATAGAACAGGGAGCTAAGTGTAATCTGAAATCTTAGTGAAGGGAATAGGCCTTGTATTCAGGGATTTTTTTATGGGCTGCTTGTAGACCCCCTTGCCGTTCCATTATCATCTCGCAAAGAGTTTTGACTGACATGATTCAGAAGGATAACTATGTGATTATAATTTACTGTATGACGATTAAAGTGGTTGTAAACCCTTACATATACCTAAGAAAAGGGACTCGCCTCGGGTAATATACAGAGATGATGCAAAACCTCCAACATAAGTTGTACCTGTTTATCTGCAGCCCCCTCTTGTCTACATCAAATCAAAGTCCAGAACTTATACTGAATTTCTAAACTTTAGAAGGCAGTGGTGGGGATCTGATGTCACACACAGATAGATCTATACTCAAACAAAAACCAAGGCCCACCCGCTGAGAGGCCGCATATTTGCGTGCAACTGACACCAAGGAGTTAATTTGGTTAGAAATTATTTAAATAATGATCTAATTGCCCCAATTTAAATACCATATGAACAAATATGTTTAGACTCAGTTAAAATGGGAAAACATCAAAATTCAAAGAGCAATAACCCTTTGCAACCAAGTATAAAGTGCTTGCGCAAACTTGACCACTCACACAGTCATAACTCCTTGAATGCGAGTCCAGAGATGTACACCCGTGTAAAGGTTTACACATGTACCCGTGTACAGCTACCGTGCAGCCATTTTTTACTATCAGCAGCCGAACGCTGCAGCTGTCTCTCCGAGATATGGAAATACGCCTGCAATTTACATCAAAGGTCTCAAAGCCTCTATAAAGTGATCCCGTCAAGAAGATGACAAAATCTTAAAGCCAAGTTCCCCGCAATAGAAGATGTATTATACTCACCCCTCTCTCTCTGGCATTTGACACTTCCAGGAATATTGGATACCTTTGCCCCCCACTGCAGCCCTATAGTTCCATCCTCTGACCCCTTCCTTTACTACAGAATTTAGGCATCACATAGGGTTCTGAGGATGAAACCATAGGACATGGTGGGAGACACAGACACCCGACATTCCTGGAAGTGTCAAATGCCAAAGAGAGAGAAGTGAGTGTAATACTTAGGTTGGACTTGATGGACTTGTGTCTTTTTTCAACCTCACCTACTATGTAACTACGTAACTTCTTCTATTGCCTGGAACTGGCTTTAGGATTTCATTTAAACTTGACAGGGTCCCTTTAAGTAAGTAAAAAGATGTTTGTGCTCGAATGTCTCCATGTATTTATTCCCATATATGTTATATGTTTTTATCTGTCTTATTATCTGTATAATCTGTTTTTTTTCTATATGTTGGTGTTTTTTCTACCATATGTATCCAATCATTATTGAAATGTACGGGTGACTGTATATAGTTTGTGTTTATATGTGTGTACATGAGTTAGATATGTGCACCTGCGTGTCACCAAAGTCTTACTTTGATATATAAAGCATTTCATTTCATAGAAAGCATTTAGTGAGTGTTTGCCGTATGATGTAAAGTTGGTGCAATAATGCTGTTCTTCTTTTTTTTTTTTTCATACTTATCTTCATTTCCGCACTTTATTCTTATACGACAAAGAGTGAAATAGCATGTGTATGAATAACTGGCAAATATCTATTGTTTTATTATGCTCTTTTTTGGGGGCTGCTCGTAGACCCCATTACTGTTACATTATCAATTTGCAGAGTACAGTCTATGCGGGTGTTGATTGACCTGATTCATAAGGATAACTACACTATATTGTCAAAAGTATTGGGATGCCTGCCTTTACACACCCATGAACTTTAATGGCATCCCAGTCTTAGTCCGTAGGGTTGAATATTGAGTTGGCCCACCCTTTGCAGTTATAACAGCTTCAACTTTTCCGGGAAGGCCGTCCACAAGGTTTAGGAGTCTGTCTATGTGAATGTTTGACCATTCTTCCAGAAGCGCATTTGTGAGGTCAGGCACTGATGTTGGATGAGAAGGCCTGGCTCGCAGTCTCCACTCTAATTCTTCCCAAAGGTGCTCTATTGGGTTAAGGTCAGGACTCTGTGCAGGTCAGTCAAGTTCCTCCACTCCAAGCTCGCGCATCCATGTCGTTATGGACCTTGCTTTGTGCACTGGTGAACAGTCATGTTGGAACAGGAAGGGGCCATCCCCAAACTGTTCCCACAAAGTTGGGAGCATGAAATTGTCCAAAATGTCTTGATATGCTGATGCTCCCCCCTCCACCAAACTGGAACTAAGGGACCAAGCCCAACCCTTGAAAAACAACCCCACACCATAATCCCCCCTCCACCAAATGATTTGGACCAGTGCACAAAGCAAGGTCCATAAAGACATGGATGAACGAGTTTAGGGTGGAGGAACTTGACTGGCCTGCACACTAACCTCAACCCAATAGAACACCTTTGGGATGAATTAGAGCAGAGACTGTGAGCCAGACCTTCCCGTCCAACAACAGTGCCTGACCTCACAAATGCGCTTCTGGAAGAATGGTCAAACATTCCCATAGACACACTCCTAAACCTTGTGCACAGCCATCCCAGAAGAGTTGAAGCTGTTATGGCTGCAAAGGGTGGGCCAACTCAATATTGAACCCTACGGATGAAGACTGGGATGCCATTAAAGTTATGTGCTTATAAAGGAAAGTGTCCCAATACTTTTGACAATATAGTGTATGTGCTTTTAATGTACTGTATTAAAATTAGATTCATGAGAAAAAATTATTGAAAACAATTTAAACTAAAGCCCTAATTTTTCTTTTCTCTTCCAATAATTTTTATTGAGGATTCGAAAAGGATCACGCAATTCCAATACTTAAACATAGGAAAGGAAGTATGCCAACATATAATAACAATACATCAAGGTTCAAGAAATATTGAAGGTGTATATTTCGATAAGCACACCTCTTAAAGCTCAATGAGTTATCACAAAATATTCAACAAAAAGATATAAAGAGAGAGGAGTATACATGTGCCCATTATCCTGTCGCTCCTGTAGGTGCAAAATAGAGAGAGAGAGGGAATACAAGACCATAAATCCATTGCATAGGTCCCCATGAGTCAGAAACCCAATGGGGGTGAGAGGGCATATCGGGAGGCCGTAACGGCTGTCAAAGTTCTGCCACATCCCCTCCCACACTACTGCTTGTAGCATAAGTTCTCTTACTGGAGAATCAAAAGGAACATATAAGAAAAAGAAAATTCAGAGAAAGAAACAGAAGGGGGGGGGGGGCAGTAAAAAACAAAGAAAAAAAAGGGAATAGGAAGGAGAATAAAGTGAGAGGAAGAGTGCACCCCATCTTATCAGAACATGATGACCAACTAATATTATTTCATAAAGCAACCGATAAGTAATCAATTCATTTTTTTTCATTGGGAATGCGAAATAAGCCTGTTTGTCAAGTAATATTGCCGAAAGGCATTCATGGACCATGGTCCAGGACAACTTATTTTTCAACATGGTCTAGGGCAGGGTTTCTCAACCAGGGTTCCTCCGGAGGTTGCTAGAGGTTCCTTGATCGACGAGCACTTTCTTCCTTTCAGATAAATTCCCATTGACACCACTGAACTTTTTAGCTATCTGAAAGGGGGTAATTCTTTGCAATGACCACATGTGTAAGGAGCATTCTCACCACTGACCATCACACTAAGGTATCATGAGTTGTAGATATAATCATTTTTAGCAGGTGGTTCCCTGAGTCCAGAAATTTTTTTCAAGGGTTCCTCTGTGTTGAAAAGGTCGGGAAAGGCTGGTCTAGGGGGATCGTAGATGACTCCCAGGACCCAGCAATTGCAATCCTAGCTGCCGTGAATATAAATGCCATAAGTTGCCTCGTAAAGCCCTACTTTTTTATTAAAAGAATAAATATTTTTAGGCCCAGTTAATATGGAAAAGGTTCTAATTTCAAAGAGCAGTAACCCTTTGCAACCAAATATAACTGGCTCTACACTTCCAACTTCCCATACAATAATTCTGATAGCTTCAGGTTGCTAAGAGTTATTGCAGTAGACCCTTGCAATGATTTATGAGCCCCTGTCTGACCATGTAACACAAATAAGTCATGTCTTGGAAGTAGGCTTTTGTCTGGACTGGGATCTGAACCCACAATCTCTGCTGCATCAGGCAGTAGCTCTTCTTGCTGAGCCACCTGATCTGCTGGAAAGCATCTTGCATGATTCCTTTGGATAATCTTGCCTTGAATCTTGTTTTTGGCGAAAGTTCAACACCTTGCTCCTCCCATGAACTTCCTATTTATGACATGCCTTTGCACTTCCTGTTTGCCAGATTATTGTGCTCTCTTAAGGGCTACTGGAGGTAAGAAGACATGGAACTCATATTTGGAATAAAGGAGCCATGATTAGAAAAGAACCCTGGGTACAGCAGGCCCTGATTTGTTCCTAGGAACTGGGCACAACTCCCCATGAAGCCCCTTGTGCCTCTCACCAAAGGCAATGATATACGCACAGCTCACCAAATAAGTACAATGCATAGTTGTGTCATTTCCTCAATGGCAAATATAACAGATAAAACTCTCTGCATTAAAAAAAAAAACTGTTGCAGCTGCCAAAGGTTTCATCACCCCTTTTCACACTCTAATTGAATTTGGGTGAATGTGTGAATTACAAATCATGGGACTCGTTTTCAGGATTTACTAACTTGATGCACAAGGCTTTAATTTTCTTTTACGATTTATGACTTTGCAATTCTGAAGATTGTGTGCACGATCCCCATTGTTTTCTGCCCTTGTAGAATTCTTGCATATGTATTAGTGCAGGTGGTGGCCATTGGGCACCACATTCCTACATAAATCACATAATATAATAAATCCTTTAGTTGGATGAGGGATTTTTTTAGGTACCAAAAATAAATGCCACATAAATTGTTACATAAAATATATCGTAATCCTTATTATGTTGCATATACACAATTAATTTTTAAATTGATGACTTAGTAGAAGTCCTCCAGAACATCGTACATGAGAATACATGTCAATGCTAACTGCCTCATCCCTACCTAACATAGCTACATGGTATACATAGAAAAAGTACTTTCACCCATTTCTTATGAATTTCATGTAGCAAAATCTCCAAGTATGGTGGCGCAGTTGGTCTCAATGCCTTTCCCTGTTCGTTTCTTCAGGAAAGCATGAGGCAATATCAGTATTTAAAACAATGGCCTCCTCTTTCTGGCGGTTAGTGTTTAGATGAATAGCATGCCATAGTTTTAAATGCCAATATTGCCACTTGTCACCTGAAGACAATAACAATGAAATGTGTTAAGACCAACTGTGCCACCATACTTGGAGGCATACATACATACTTTGCTACATGAAATTCATCAGAAATGAGTGAAAGTGCTTTTTCTACGTTTGGTGACACAATCGTTCTCTACATGTTTCTCTGTTCGTTTCTTCACAAATCAAGCTGCAATATTGGGTTTTAAAATGATGGCACAATGGGTGTCTTGACCTCCTCCTCCCAGCAGTCTCACGCAAGGGGATAGATCCATTGGTTTCCAGTGTTGGTGCAATGCTGAAACTAATCACATGCCATCATTTAAAATACCAATATTGCTTTTTGTTCTCCTGAGGAAGCAAACAGTGAAACGCGTTGAGACCAATTGGCCACCATATGTAGAGATTTTGCTACATGATATTTATCAGAAATTAGTGAAAATACTTTTTCTATGTATAGTGGAACAATCAGTCCCAACGCATTTCTCTGAGTTTGATATTTAAAACAATGGTCCCACAAGGGGTGTAGTGTTGAAATGAATCACATGCCACAGTTTTAAATCCCAATATTGCCGCTTGTCTTTACTGAAGAAATTAACAGCGAAACTCATTAAGACTGACTGTACCACCATACTTGGAGATTTTTTTACATAGAATTCATCAGAAATGAGTGAAAATAAATGTTCTATGTATGGTGGCACAGTTGGGCTCAACGCATTTCTTTGTTCGCTTCTTCAACAGAACAAGAGACAATATTGGGTTTTAAAACAATGGCAGAATATGCGTCTTGGCCTCCTCCTCCCAGCAGTCCCACACAAGAGGATAGATCCATTGGTTCCCAGTGTTGGTGTAGTGCTGAAGCTAATCACATGCCATCATTTAAAATGCCAATATTGCTTTTTGTTCTCCTGAGGAAGCAAACAGTGAAACGCGTTGAGACCAATTGGCCGCCATATGTAGAGATTTTGCTACATGATATTTATCAGAAATTAGTGAAAGTACTTTTTCTATGTATAGTGGAACAATCAGCACCAATGAATTTCTGCTGAGTTTGGTATTTAAAACAATGGTCTCCTCCTCCTGGTGGTCCCACAAGGGGTGTAGTGTTAAAATGAATCACATGCTATGGTTTTAAATCCCAATATTACCGCTTGTCTTTACTGAAGAAATTAACAGCAAAGCTCATTAAGACTCACTGTGCCACCATACTTGGACAATTTGTTACATGAAATTCATCAGAAATGAGTGAAAGTACATTTTCTATGTATGGTCGGTCTCAATTCATTTCTCTGTTCGTTTCTTCAACAGAACAAGAGACAATATTGGGTTTTAAATAGAGTTGGGCCCAAGACCCCTGGGTTTTGGTTCGCGCCAGAACTCTCGAACATCGCAAAAGTTCGGACCCCAACCCCAAACCCTATGGAAGTCCCCAATTTTAAAGCTTATATGCAAGTTATTTGCCATAAAAGGATATGGGGATCCAGGTACTGCCCTGGGGGACATGTATCAATGCAATTTTTTTGAAAAATATATAGTTTTTACAGGAGCAGTGATTTTATGACGCTTAAAGTGAAACAATAAAAATGAAAAATTAGTTCAATCATAGTGCCTGGGGGGTCCCATTAGTCTGCCTATATAGTGGCACGTCTGTAACATGTATAGAACCTGCTGCAGCAAAACTGACATTTATAAAGAAATAAAAAAATACATTTAAATTGCCGCCAATACAATACCATTGCAGGTGAAACAAAAATGTTTTTAAAAATGGCCATACCAGGCCCTTTGGGATTTTAAGGGGAACCCCACTCCAAAATAAAAAAAAAAACAGCGTGAAACAAAAATGTTTTTAAAAAGGCGTGGGTGCCCCCCCAAAATCCATACCAGACCCTTATCCAAGCATGCAGCCCAGCAGGTCAGGAAAGGTGGGGACAAGCGGACCCCCCCTCCTGAACCATACCAGGACCCATGCCCTCAACAAGGGGGGGTGCTTTGGAGTGGGGGGCTCTGCCCCCACCCCCAAGCACCTTGTCCCTATGTTGATGGGGACAAGGACCTCTTCTCGACAGCCCTGGGCGGTGGTTGGGGTGTGCGTAGCGTTTATTTTTGGCACCTAAAAAAATCCCTTATCCAACTAAAGAAATGTTTTCCATGATGCTTGTCCCCCCCATGTTGAAGACATGTGACCTGGTACGGTTCAGAAGGGGGTGGGGTGCCTGCTCGTCCCCTCCTTTCTTGTCCTGTCAAGCTGCATGCTCGGATAAGTGTCTGGTATGGATTTTGGGGGGACCCCACAACATTTTTTTATTTTGGCATTGGGTTCCCCTTAAAATCCATACCAGACCTGTAGGACCTGGTATGAATTGGAGGGGGGGGGCCCATGCCATTTTTTTTTCACTTTTTTCTTTTGCCGGCAATGTTCTTTTTTTCATTCAGCTGTCAGCAGAGAAGTCCGTTAACAGCTGATAACTCATCCGTTGTTAAGGACGCAGCAGCTGGCTTCCTGGCCCGCTCCTTAACAACCCGCTAATCACTGTGCCAGCAAAGCTTTGCCCAATCACGGCTTAGAATGCACTGTGCAGCAAGCAGTGCATTGTGGGGTGCTTGGCGGGCTAACACCCTGCCGAGCACTCCGCACCAAATCATTTGGTGGAGGGGGGATTATGGTGTGGGGTTGTTTTTCAGGGGTTGGGCTTGGCCCCTTAGTTCCAGTGAAGGGAACTCTTAAGGTGTCAGCATACCAAGACATTTTGGACAATTTTATGCTCCCAACTTTGTGGGAACAGTTTGGGGATGGCCCCTTCCTGTTCCAACATGACTGCGTACCAGTGCACAAAGCAAGGTCCATAAAGACATGGATGAGCGAGTTTAGGGTGGAGGAAGTTGACTGTCCTGACCCCAACCCGATAGATCACCTTTGGGGTGAATTAGAGTGGAGACTGTGAGCCAGGCCTTCTTGTCAAACATCAGTGCCTGACCTCACAAATACACTTCTGGAAAAACGGTCAAACATCCCCATAGACACACTCCTAAACATTGTGGACGGCCTTCCCAGAAGAGTTGAAGCTGTTATAGCTGCAAAGGGCGGAGCCAACTCAATATTGAACCCTACGGACTAAGACTGGGATTCCATTAAAGTTTATGTGCGTGTAAAGGCAGGTGTCACAATACTTTTGACAATATAGTGTATATAGAGATTTTTCTATAATAAATGATTGAGTATTTTTTTTATATTTGTACTATATAGTTATCTTAGGTGGCAATTAGGCAATTAGCATTGACATGCTTTCTTGTGGACTATGTTCTAGAGATATAGGGAAAGTCATCAATTTTTTTTTTTGTGTATATGAAATGCAATAAAGAATACGATGTATTTTTTTTTTTTTGTTTCATAATTTTTTATTCATGGAACAATGTATTTTATGTTACAATTTGCGTAGCGTTTATTTTTGGCACCTAAAAAAATCACTTATCCAACTAAAGAAATGTTTTCCATTATGCTTGTTAGAATTCTTACACTCAATTTATAACGTTTGCCGATTTTCTTTTTTTATTGCGTGCGTTAACCTCTACATTTTGTAAACTCCGTTATAAGAATTGGATTTACTTAAGTGAAATTGCAGTGATTTTCAGGACTTGTCATTTTACCTCCTGAAAGCCGAACGTTTTCAGGTCTCAGAAACTTAGGCCTACGTATCGAGCGACACTCGGTGCCTTCTTCCTCCCAGGAGACGGAGTGGAGGAAGACAAGTGAATTGAGCATATTGCTGAAGTCGATCCGTCTGTCTCAATCAATCTAATCCTCCCTCCCCCTCCTCCCCCCTCCCCCGCCTCCCTGTGCTCTATTCGGGATGAAACCGCGGAGGATCTGTAAAAAAAAAAAAAAGTCAGAGCGTATAATGAAGTGTCTTATTAACCAGTCCCCATTAAACTGTCACTTGTACTTAGCGGCCGATCTGTGCAGCCACGGGGAAATAAAAAAATATATCCCGCATCGCTTGACAGGGGCCTATTACTCCGAGCGGCAGGTTATTGGCAGACGCAAAATACTGGAGTGCGGTGGCACGGTGCGCGGGTCACAGGTCACTCCCCGCAGGGACTGACTGCATGATTAATATGTTTTCCGACAGCTTTTATGTATTTTTTTCTCTTTCCATTGTGTCACATGAGTGATCTTCTCGTAGCGAATAGGTGAGAAATCGCCGAACATGAGTTGCAGCAAATCTTTTCAGCTACCGTCATAAACAGTCAGGTTGCTAGAGGCCGGTATTCAAATCATTGCTGAGAATTTGGGTTCAAAACTTGAAAGGTATGAAAACCTGAACAATTAGCTTTTCCTATTGGCTCCCTTTTTGGTCTGTTAAATATCACATTGAAAGTGTTTTCCTATACAGTGCCTCACATTTTTGTAAATATTTTCTTCTATCTTTTCATGTGACAACACTGAAGAAATGACACTTTGCTACAATGTAAAGTAGTGAGTGTACAGCTTGTATAACAGTGTAAATTTGCTGTCCCCTCAAAATAACTCAACACACAGCCGTTAATGTCTAAAACGCTGGCAACAAAAGTCAGTACACCCCTAAGTGAAAATGTCCAGATTGGGCCCAAAGTGTCAATATTTTGTGTGGCCACCATTATTTTCCAGCACTGTCTTAACCCTCTTGGGCATGGAGGTCACCAGAGCTTCATAGGTCACCACTGGAGTCCTCTTCCCCTCCTCCATGATGACATCACAGAGCTGGTGGATGTTAGAGACCTTGCGCTCCTCCACCTTCCATTTGAGGATGTCCCACAGATGATCAATAGGGTTTAGGTCTGGAGACATGCTTGGCCAGTCCATCACCTTTACCCTCAGCTTCTTTAGCAAGGCAGTGGTCATCTTGGAGGTGTGTTTGGGGTCGTTATCATGTTGGAATACTGCCCTGCGGTCCAGTCTCCGAAGGGAGGGGATCATGCTCTGCTTCAGTATGTCACAGTACATGTTGCCATTCATGGTTCCCTCAATGAACTGTAGCTCCCCAGTGCCGGCAGCACTCATGCAGCCCCAGACCATGACACTCCCACCACCATGCTTGACTGTAGGCAAGACACACTTGTCTTTGTACTCCTCACCTGGTTGTCACCACACACGCTTGTCACCATCTGAACCAAATAAGTTAATCTTGGTCTCATCAGACCACAAGACATGGTTCCAGTAATCCATGTCCTTAGTCTGCTTGTCTAAAGCAAACAGTTTTCAGGCTTTCTTGTGCATCATCTTTAGAAGAGGCTTCCTTCTGGGATGACAGCCATGCAGTGTGCGGTGTGTGTGGTCTGAGCACTGACAGGCTGATCCCCCCCCACCCCTTCAACCTCTGCAGCAATGCTGGCAGCACTCATACGTCTATTTCCCAAAGACAACCTCTGGATATGACGCTGAGCATGTGACCTCAACTTCTTTGGTGGACCATGGAGAGGCCTGTTCTGAGTGGAACCTGTCCTGTTATACCGCTGTATGGTCTTGGCCACCGTGCTGCAGCTCAGTTTCAGGGTCTTGGCAATCTTCTTATAGCCTAGGCCATCTTTATGTAGAGCAACAATTCTTTTTTTCAGATCCTCAGAGAGCTCTTTGCCATGAGGTGCCATGTTGAACTTCCAGTGACCAGTATGAGAGAGTGAGAGCGATAACACCAAATTTAACACACCTGCTCCCCATTCACACCCGAGACCTTGTAACACTAACGAGTCACATGACACTGGGGAGGGAAAATGGCTAATTGGGCCCAATTTGGACATTTTCACTTAGGGGTGTACTCACTTTTGTTGCCAGCGGTTTAGACATTAATGGCTGTGTGTTGAGTTATTTTGAGGGGACAGCAAATTTACACTGTTATACAAGCTGTACACTCACTACTTTACATTGTAGCAAAGTGTCATTTCTTCAGTGTTGTCACATGAAAAGATAGAAGAAAATATTTACAAAAATGTGAGGGGTGTACTGACTTTTGTGAGATACTGTATCTGTTCGATATGTGCAAAAAAAAAAAAAAATTCCTGCTGATCCTATCAGAAATCTTGTGGGCTTAGAGGGGAAGAAAAAGAACTGCTGCTCCAGGTACATATATCAATCCTAAATGGAACCTCTCTCAGAGTGCCAGCCCCGGCCCGCCTTCCGCGATAAACTTGAAGAAAAAAAAGGGCTGCACATCCAGAGGTACCGATTGCCTTTGATTAAAACGATTGTTTGAAACGCGTCTACGTGACTTTATGTTGGTGTCTTTGGTGTTACCACGGTGATCAATAAAAAGGCAATCGATACTTCTGGATGTGCAGCCGTTTCTTTTTTTTCTTCAGGCTTAGAGGGCAACTCCACTTTCATGGGGGAAAAAAAAAAAATCTAACGTGTACAATTGGGACACAAGACAAATTGTAATTGAATGTTATTAAAAATGAAAAACATTTCCTTTTCGATCTGCAGCCGCTGTAATTTTCTATAAATGCAATATGGCTACATGGAGTTGTTCTGTACACAGAGTGTGTCCTGACCACTCCCCAGAAACATCATTTCCTGCTTGTGTGATTGGCTCACCAATTTTCCCAGAAGTCTGCCTAAGATACAAGTCAGATTTCAGGCATCCCCTGCAACAAAAATGTCATTTTTGGTGAGATATTTCCTAAAGGAACACGTTTAAAGGAATGCAGACCCAGCAGCTTTCCTCATTAGTGCCCTGCAGCTGCCACAGCTGACTGATAATTATGAAACCCCTCCCATTAGACTCGCTAAGCCCAGAGGCCCAGACAAACACACAGGGATTTCTTCAGAATAACAACAGGTAGGAATCTGCAACAAAGGTTGTTATAATCCTAGCAATGTACAGAGATCACCCAGAGGGGAATGTTTATTTCTCAGCAAAAGTGGAGTTATGCTTTAACCTCTTGCTTCCCTGCCCACAGTCAAATGACATCCGCAGGAGGGACCTCTCATCCTGGGCGGGCGTCATATGACGTCCTCGGCTTCCCGGCTGTCTAGGGGGCGCGTCGGTGTGTGTGCCAGGCGACGCGATGTCCGCCGGGCACCCGCGATTGCCGGTCACTTAGCAGGGACGTGGATCTGTGTGTCTGTAAACACGCAGATCCACATCCTGTCAGGGGAGAGGAGACCGATCGTGTGTTCCCAGTACAGAGGAACACCGATCGTTCTCCTCCCCTTGTGAGCCCCCTCCCCCTACAGTTAGAATCACTCCCTAGGGAACACATTTAACCCCTTGAATGTAAAAAAGAAAAAAAAAAAGCCTGTAATTATCGGTTGTTAGGGCCAGGGCCCCCAGATCCTTAACAACTGATGTCAACAGGGGAACCCCACGGAGTCAGCTGAAGTGTAAAGTCCCAGCAATTGGAGCTGTCAAACAAAAAAAACAAAAAAAGGAGCTGGGCAGTGTTTATCAACAACATTGCTCAGCCACTGAAACAGAAAGATAAAAAGAAACATTGTTTTTGTATCTTTCTGTTTATTCATCTACAGATCAAAGGGATGAATTTCAATCTGCAGATGGAGTCAGTTTAACCTCTTGCTGACCAGCCTTCGTCATTATACTGCGGCAGGTTGACACGGCTGCTGCAACCGCCGTAGGTGTACCTTGGCTGCTTTAAGAGCCATAGGGGCACGCACGCACACCCGCGGCGCGACGCCGGAGCCGATGCATGCGGCTGACGGCCGCGATGTTGGCCGGCGACCCGTGATTGCTCCTCAGAAAGCCAGAATGGGGATCTGTCAATGTAAACAGACAGTTTTGGGGAAGTAGAGAGAGGTCTGGTGTTCCTAGTTATCAGGAACAGCGACCTTTCTCTACTCCCAGTCAGTCCCCCCCCAACAGTTAGAAACACCTCCCTAGGGAACACTTAACCCCTTGATCGCCCCCTAGTGTTAACACCTTCCCTGCCAGTGACATTTATACAGTAATCAGTGGCTATTTTTAGCTCTGATAAATGTCAATAATGGTCCCAAAAAAGTGTCCGAGTGTCCGATCTATCCACTGCAATGTTGCAGTCCCACTAAAAATCATAAATTACCACCATTACTAGTAAAAAAAAAAAAGTTATAATAAAAATGCCATAAATATATCCCCTATTTTGTAGACGCTATAACTTTTGCGCAAACCAATCAATATACGCTTATTGGGATTTTTTTTACCAAAAATATGTAGAAGAATATATATTGGCCTAAACTGATGAAGAAATGTGTTTTTTCACTTTTTTTTTGGGGGGGGGGGGGGTATTTATTATAGCAAAAAGTAAAAAATATTGTTTTTTTTTCAAAATTGTCGCTCTTTTTTTTTTTTTTTTTTTTTTTACGCAAAAAACTAAAACTGCAGAGGTGATCAAATACCATCAAAAGAAAGCTCTATTTGTGGGGAAAAAAGGACATAAATTTTGTTTGTGTACAACGTCACACGACCGCGCAAATTGTCAGTTAAAGCGACGCAGTGCCGTATCGCAAAAAATGGCCTGGTCGGGAAGTGGGTAAATCCTTTCGGGGGCTGAAGTGGTTAAAGCCACCTGTCAAGTAAATTTGTATTTTTTTTTAATTTTTTTTTTAAATGTTCCGATTGACACATATTACAAAAAAAAAAGCACAAAATAAAAAAAATAAAAAAATGTATTTAATTTGTAAATAACTTTTCAATGCTTTGTACCATTGCTGACAGCTGAAGTGTAAACAAAAGAGTTGCCGGCAGGTATCAGTATTTGGTATTGGCGAGTAAAAAAGAAAATGCATCGCTATAGGTAACAAACTGTTTTTTGTGGATATTTTGTGATGGATCAATTTTTTACAATCAAGCTGCAAGTTTCAATCAAATATTTGCAGGAAAGTGTTTTGCGGCTTTGCACCCATGTGATTTGTTAGGGCGGTTCAATCAAACCTGGATGAAAATCAATCACAAAGATTAAAAAAAAAATTGAAGCTTATGCAATTACATTGTAGCAATCTCTTAGAAATTACCAAATTGATGATAATTTCTGCTGCACCCAATTGCACTTTGATCAATCAAGTTGGGCTGAAAAATCAATAGGGGGCTGTTGGGGACAAGCAATCGCAAATATTAAAAATCAAAGTGTTGTATCTATTGATGTGTGGTCAGTGTAAGGTGAATCAAAAAATTCATAAATTGATAGTACTGATTCTATGGACACCAGATATTTTATAAAATAATTTTTTTTGTATTATTTTTATATTATTATACAGGATTTATATAGCGCCAACAGTTTACTTTGTGATTTACAATATAAAGGGAGACAGTACATATACAATGCAATTCAATACAACATGGTTCAGAGGGCTCTGCTTTTTTGGCTTACAATCCAAAAGGGGGGACAAGTGATATAAGAGATAAAAACAGGATGAGCTGATAGAGAAATATAAGTTAAAGTAGAAGTCCAGTCAGAACTAGGAGTGAGCTGAACACCCCCTGGTTCGGTTCGCAGCACAACATGCGAACACCGTTAAAGTCTATGGGACTCGAACGTGAAAAATCAAAAGTGCTAATTTTAAGGATTAATATGCAAGTTATTGTCATAAAACGTGTTTGGGGACCCGGGTCCTGCCCCAGACTACATGGATCAATGCAAAAAAAGTTTTAAAAACGTCTGTTTTTTCGGGAACAGTGATTTTAATAATGCTTAAAGTGAAAAAATAAAAGTGAAATGTTCCTTTAAATTTCATACCTGGGGGGTGTCTATAGTATGCCTGTAAAGTGGCGCATGTTTCCCGTGTTTAGAATAGTCCCTGCACAAAATAGCATTTCTAAAGGAAAAAAGGCATTTAAAACTACTAGCGGCTATAATGAATTGTCGGGTCCTGGCAAAACAGATAAAAGTCATTGAAAAAAAACAGCATGGGATCCCCCCAGTCCATTACCAGGTCCTTTGGGTCTGGTATGAATATTAAGGGGAACCCCGAACCAAAATGTAAAAAAAAATTGCGTGGGGGTCCCCCCAAATTCCATACCAGGCCCTTCAGGTTTGGTATGGATTTTAAGGGGAACCCCATGCCAAAAGTTTAAAAAAATGGCGTGGGGGTCCCCCAAAAATCCACACCAGACCCTTATCCGAGCACGCAACCTGGCAGGCCGCAGGAAAAGAGGGGGGGACAAGAGAGCACCCCCCCTCCTGAACCGTACCAGGCCACATGCCCTCAACATTGGAAGGGTGCTTTGGGGTAGCCCCCCCAAACCACCTTGTCCCTATGTTGATGGGGACAAGGGCCTCATCCCCACAACCCTTGCCCGGTGTTTGTGAGGGTCTGCAGGTAGGGGGCTTATCGGAATCTGGAAGCCCCCTTTAACAAAGGGACCCCCAGATCCCGGCCCCCCCTGTTTGAAATGGTAACAGGTACATTATACCCATACCATTTAAAAAAAAAAGTGTTACAATGTTAAAAAAAAAGACACACCTTTTGACAAGTCCTTTATTAAAAAATTAAAAAATAAAAATGTCCCACGAAGTCCATTCATCTTCTTCTATGGCTCCGCCAACGGACCGAAAAATAAATAAAAAAGAGGGTGGTCCCACCCCCCTCTGACACCATGGGAAGCCAATGGGAAGTCCCCGTGCATCAGAGGGGGGCAGGGTCACCCGAGTACGTCACCGTGTGGCCCCGCTCTCACTTAAAAAGGAACTGTCATCCGCGCTGAAGCGTCATAAGGCGGGTGCCTTCCATGGAGGAGGATCTTTTTTATTTTATTTTTCGGTCCGTCGGCAAAGCCATAGAAGAAGATGAATGGACTTCGTGGGACATTTTTTTTTTTTAATAAAGGACTTGTCAAAAGGTGTGTCTTGTTTTTTTTTAACATTTTGACACTTTTTTTGTGAAATGGTACGGGTACAATGTACTAACTTTAGGGCTTCCAATGGTGATGGGAGCTGGTTTAGGATTAATTAGGTTTTGACTGGACTTCTACCTTAAGTTGTTGGGTGGAGACAGGATAGGCTTCACTGCAGGGTCTTCAGGGATCGTCTAAAGATGGTCAGTGGTCTAGTCGAGGCGAGAGATAACCAAGGAGTAGGTATGTGCACTCACAAAAAAAAATTTTGTTTTCATTTCATTCGTTGTTTTGCTTTTTTCTGAAACTCGTAAATTCAGAAATTCAAAAATTCGGAATTTGGAAATTCAGAAATGCAGAAATTTTCAAATTCCAAATTTCTGAGTTTTTCAAATTTCCGAATTTTCGAATTTCCAAATTTCCAAATTTTCGACTTCCGAATTTTCCAATTTTTGAATTCCGAATTTTCGGATGTTCAAATTTCTGAATTTTCGAATTTCGAGTTTCCGAACTTTCAAATTTCCGAATTTTAGAATTTCCAAATCTTCGAATTCTGAATTTTCGCATTTTTGAATTCCGAATTTCCGAATTTTCGGATTTTCGGATTTCAAAAATTCGGAAATTCAGAAATTCGAAAACCCGAAAATTCAAAAATCTGAAAAAAAGAAAGAAAATCAGTAAAGTTCAAAATAATAACTAATTAATAATAACTAACTATTAAATTATAGGTATTAGAATTTCCTTTCAAATTTGGCTGTTTGTTTATGTAACAAATTTCCGAATTTCCAATTTCCGAAATTTCCAATTTCCGAATTTCAAAATTCCGAAATTTCTAATTTTTGAAAATTCGTAAATTCAAAAATTTGGAAATTCCAAATTCTAAATTCGGAAATTCGAAAATTTGGAAATTGAAAAATTCGGAAATTCGAAAATTAACGAATTTGTCAAAATTCGTTAAAAAAAATAGTTCTGAACTAAACGATTTGCACATGTCTACCAGGGAGTGAATTAGTAGTTTGGTGGTGTCATTTGGTAACAAAGGGAGCATTTTGGGAGCCATACAAAGGTGAAGGTGGCAAGGTTTGGACAACGATTGGATGTGGGAGGGACTAATAGCTGTGCCAGGGCTTCCATTAGAAAACATGGGGCCCGATACAGTCTAGCTGACAGGGCCCCCCCCCTTCCTAGTGTTACCTCAGGCAATGCACATCCATTGCAAGGTGCATTTGGAGCGCCATGCAGAATTAATGGAACTGCACCACACCAAGTCATGTAACAAGCACTTCTGCAATGCCATGATCCTAAATACACATTAAGCCCAGGTCAGTCAATTAGGCAGTGGAGAGCCAATCAGGGTGAGGTCTGGAGGTGCAAATGAAAGATGTCATAGCTGCTTCAAACCTAAACCCAGTCCCAACCTGCTGATCCAATAGGGCCTTTGCCCAGTACGGGAGGGTTGGCTGTACCCCCCTATCGGTGGCTGTGCTATTGATATTGATGAAAAGATTGGGGAGGAGACACAAAGGGAGGAAATATTTTGAGCTCAGTTTTTGAAAAATTGAGTTTTAGAAACTGATGTGACGTCCATACTGATATGTCAGCTAGTAAATTAGGATGCTCTGTATGGGAAAAATACATTTCTTGCACCCAATGGTCAGTGTGGATACGAGTGAAGGGGTAAAACTCTGACTTTGTAGCTGAAGATTAGGGATGTGAGGGGCAACGCTTTCTCAGAGCCCAAATTCAAACTGAACTTTGGCTGTTTGGATGCTTGAAGGCCAGACTTTTTACCCATTCTCCGAAAGTCAGACATCATATACAGAAGAGTTATTTCTACCACTGCTTTCTTTGACAGCTTTCTGTCAATAGTTGCTAACGAAGCAGCAAGTGCTGGCGCCAGGTCTGTCCTTAGCAACCAGGGACCTTACCCAGCCCCATTCATTTACTAGCTGGGAATATAATCAAAGGGGTGGGGATAGCTCTGAAATCATTTTCCAAAATTGGCCACATGGCCATATTTGAGCAATGATATCACCTGGAATGATGTGGGCAGTCATTGGGATTGGTCGCATCCATCGGTCGGCAGGATTATTTACTTTCGCTGGGCATTGGCTGTCGTTCATCGTGATTGACGTAGATCTGCATCGACATGATTGATGGCGGATGTACATCGTGGGATATTTTTAGGGTTTTTATTATTTTTTTCATAAAGTACTTGGCTATACAGGTGTCTCTATTTACACTTTTTTTGGTGGATGAGAAAGGGTATTATGTACCCCTTATCCATTCACATGGGGGAGCAGTATCTGATAAGCCCCTATTTCCCACAAACCCCCACAAACGCTGGACCAGGGTTGCGGGGAAGAGACCTTGTCCTCATCAAGGTAGGGACAAGATGCTTTGGCAGGGATGTCCCCCCTTGCAAAGTACCCCCCCCCCCATGCTGGGGGCATATGGCCTGGTATAAACTGGTATGGTTCAGGAGTGGGGAGTAGGGAGCATGTTCATTCCCCCTCTTCCCTGGCCTGCCAAGGTCTGGTATGGACTTTTAAGGGAGACCCCACACTTTTTTAACCTTATTTTTGGCATTGGGTTCCTCCTTAAAATCCATACCAGACCTGAAGGGTCTAATTTCGGCTAAGCAGAGAAAATGGGAAAATATTACATATATTTTTCAGGCAGCAATACTAGCAGAACTTAAAATATATCTATTGATTTTCATTAATACATTTATTACTGAGCTATTTTTTAACATTTGCCTGAGGTTCTGCTTTAAATGAGTTATCCTGTGGAGCAGACGGCCTCACCTCCGATATTCTGTATGCAGACAGAGTTTTTCTTGCCAGGATGTGATGTTCTCTTGCGGATGAACACATATAAAGATGATCCCTGCCTGTGCTCTATGCCTGGCAAACACTGAATTACAACCAAGTTCTCTCTTTCTAATTGAAACTCAGACACCCAGAGGCATCGGCGGCTCGCGGAGCAGCGGAGGGAAAGCAGATGTGGTCCTGTGTGCAGATGGGTTCATTCTTGGCACTCCATTCCTTGCATAAAGCAAATTGTCATTAGTCTGATTATATCCGATCCAGGCAACCGACTGCCCTGGAGAGAAAGTTCTTAAAGAGGTTTTTTCACAGAATAAATAAGATAGATAGATAGATAGATAGATAGATAGATAGATAGATAGATAGATAGATAGATAGATAGATAGATAGATAGATAGATAGATAGATAGATAGAGATGTATATATTTCCTGTGAGGTCAGGGAAGACCGTGTCTACCGTTGCTCTATATGGCAGTTTAAAGATGATCAATAAAGTGGATGCCGTTTTTAAGTATGCAGCCCTTTGGATCCTTGTGTTTGTTCAACAAGACTCAATCCCTATGGATTTCAAAGGTATTGCATTACCATACTTTGCTGTATATGGCGTTTTAGAGATTTTCCAGGGCTTGTTTTTCAGGGGGAATGTGTGGGGAACGCTGGGGGATCAATTGTCGCTGAGGGATCATTTCTTGCTGGGAAGGTCTATCTTTGCTGGTGAGGGATCCATTTTTGCTGGGGGGGCATCTTATGTAGCTAGGAAGCCAATTATTGGTGGGAGGGACCTATTGTAGAGGGAGGGGTCTATTGTTGCTGGCTGCCAGTAGTACATCTACTGTATCGTTACTGAAGGGGGTTTATTGTTGCTGGTGAGATCTATTGTTGCCGAGGGATCTATTGTTGCTGGTGAGATCTATTGTTGCCGAGGGATCTATTGTTGCTGGTGGAGGATCCTATTGTTGCTGGTGAGGATTGTATGTTGCTAGGGGGTCAGTTATTGCTGAGAGGGATCTACTGTTGAGGGAATAGTCTGTTGATGCTTGCTGCTGGGAGATCTGCTGTATTGTTATATGGGGGGTCTATTGTTGCTGGGGGGGATCTATTATTGTTGGGGAGGAGATCTATTGTTGCTGGAGGGGATCTATTAATGCTGAGGGGGATTTATTGTTGCTGGGGGAAACTATTGTTGCTAGGGGTTCCATTGTAGTTAGGGAGATCTGCTGGTGCTGGCTGCACAGGATCATGCTCGGAAGTGGGCAGGGGATGGAGACAAGGGGGAGACTTGGAAGAGGGGGGCACCTGCACCTATTCTATGAGAAAAAAAAGCCCTGAGATTATCAATAAAGAGGATGCGGTTTTCAAGTCTGCAGCCATTTGGACTTGTATTTATTCCACACGGCTGCTTGCACCTAAATATACTGGAGGTGAAAGGGACTGTGTGGAGGACCCACCTAGAGCAGAAGCATACACATTGAGTCTAGAGTGAATCTTATTATTCAATTGTGCAAATTTCTACAGCTAATAAGCCAGTTATTGTCAAACAAATGCCATAGGAAGTCAGGCACTGCCATGGGGACAAGTACCAATGCCAAAATTAAAAAAAGATAAACAAAATACCTTTTGTAGAAGGAGGGCTGGATAGTCCTTCCCCATAATTACTGGCTCTTGTGACTCAGCTGACCTGGGGCAAAGGCTATGCACTGCATTATAAGTTGTTCCTAATTTTTGGCAGCGAACCTGCAAATTTTTCAGCCAAAGTGCTAACTTTACGAGTCTTGGGGATTCGCTTTGAACCCATGGTAGGGGTAAACCTGAATCTGTGCCTACACCCCTATAATGCAGTGGTCTCCAAACTATGGCCCGTGGGCCAGATGCAGCCCCTTGTTTGCCTTTGTCTGGCCCTTGGGACACTATTCCATCCACTGACACCAAAAATGAGGCATATCTCCTGTTCCTGATACAAACAGTGGGGCACTATTCCCCCCCCCCCCCCATTGACACCAACAATGGGGCACAATTCCTTCCATTGACACCAATGATGAGGCTAAATTTCTTCCATTGACACCAATGATGAGGAACTATTCCTCCCATTGACCAAAACAACGGGGCACTATTCTTCCAAATGACACCAACAATGGCCACTGGCCCTAGTCAGGCCCCCCTCAAGTCTGAAGGACAGTAAACTGGCCCTTTGTTTAGAAAGTTTGGAGATTCCTGCTATAATGAAATATAATCTTTAGACATCAAAAGTCTTTCAATTGCAGATTTCTCTATGATCCATTAGGGATGATTGAGAGCTTTCACTTTCCCAAAATGTTTCCAATTTAGCAAAATTTCTCCTTTTTAGGTGAAATGTATTGGAGTCAACAAGAAGGCGAAGTTAAGGAGGTTTTTGGCGCTTTTAGGGTTGCTATGGGCTTTAAAGTATTCCTGAGGGTTGCAAAAGCTCCTTTCCCCTATCCTGGGCCTGTTCTTGTGCCAAAAAAATGCCCCCTCATTAGCCTCGATATTTAAGTATTTTTTCTGAAAAAGATAAGCAGGTAGTGGAAAAAAAGTCAAATAAAAAAATGTATACACAACTATATAGTTGTCAACTACAGAAATAAAGGGAAAAAACAAATGCAAAAAAAAAAAAATAGAAAATACTTTTGCCAAGCAGCTCAAGGAACCAAATTAAGATTCTTTTAATACCCATTTTAAGCTGTCGTTGACCATTTAGGTATCTAAAAAAGCCTATTTTAACCCTTTTAGTCTGCACAACCAATAGGGTGTCAAGGGCACATCTTCTAAATGTTTATTTCTAAATAAAATGTCCTTCTTTCCCGTATCAGAAAGCTGGAGGTTTGTGAGGTTACCTTCGGCTTGGAGATCAGGACAAAGTCTTGAACAGAATCTTTGACATTTTGCGGAGGGGAGGGTGTAATATTTGGTAGATTGTGTTCTTGTGTATTGTGACTGGCTGGTTGTTACACTGTGATGGACACTTTAATATCAGATCTTGTTATTTTATGAAGCTGGTAAGTGGATTCCGAGATAGATGTTAGTGGTCCATTACCAGCCTTACAAAGGTGTTGCATTAGGGGTTGATGGCCGGTTGGGCAAAAGGAGAGTGGCGTAACCTACTTTCAAGGACTCTGTGTACGATTAAAAAAACACTACTCTACAGAAACACTCAACAGATACATATCTTTCTTTAGTGGCTTCCATATTGCAAATAACCCTAAGAAGAGAGAATAAAAAGCCCCAACCACGTCAGAGAGACTGTAATGGAAGAGACATTCAGGAGTCACAGAAAAGAGGGACTATAAGACAGAACATGCAGAAAATCACATTATTCGCACCAGATACACATACAATTTCCTACAGTTTTTTCTGGTCCCATAATTTTTTTTTTTTTTTTTTGTTTTCAATCTCTTTTTATTATTTTCCAAAAACATTTAATACAAATACATATACATATACATTTCTCGCTTTATAAAATAGTGCTCAATGTCTTTAACAAAGAGCATTGATCTCTCAAAGTGATTTCTATATTCTGACTATATATCAATACATTATTCTTTTATCATACAAATAACTCATTGCAATGTCTCTCTTCCATTCATCACATACATTTAAAATATAACACTACGGGGGAAAAAAAAAATTAAAAAGAAAACCTCCCCCCATTGGGGTGGTACGTTCACTTTCATAAATATCGTATAAAAACTGCCAATGACCTAAACTCTTCCCATTGTTGCCATACTTTTGAAATTTGGTTACACCGGTCCCATAATTTTGATGAAAGTTGCCCGGTTTCTTGAAAGTATTTCCCATTTTGGGGCAAAATTGAGAATTTCTGGTACCGAAACTTTGTCAAAATCTGCCAGGTTTCAGCAAAATATTTACAATTTTGGGTCAAAATCAGGAATTTATGGTACCAAAATTTTGACAAAATTTGCCAGGTTTCATCAAAATTTTCACCAGTTTGGTGCAATACAGTGGAGTAGATTTGGAAGGCAAGAATAGCAAATAGAAAAGGGGGATTTTTGAGACTTTGGATGAGGCACATATGTGGTGTGCCTCCATCCCTGGTACTTGTATGTAACAAAAGAAAAGGAAGAGTGGGACTTTAAATGAGGTTGCTGAGAATGTGGAGGTAGATTAAAACAGATGCAAATTTAATTGATCAAGAACATTATATGAAACATGGCAATATTAAGAACCACATGAAAAATGGTATAATAATTCATAGCTATGATATATATAATTACATAGGTATGATAATTCTTAAAACAATTCGTTTTTTCATTGCATAGGATGAATTCATATATATATATATCATATGAGCACTAGCAGCAAGAATACGAGTGGATAGGACAATAGGACCATAATTAATACCTCAGAATCAAAAATTGATAGTCTATTACAGACAGGGATCAACATCATGACTGTCCATTACATACATGGGTCAGCATCACATATGCTCGACGTGTTTCGTGTAAAAACACTCTTCAGGGGCGGATGCTCAATGGTATCTATGAAGTATAAAGAGGTAGTAACATTAGTCTGGTTTTAAATGATAATATGAAGGAAAGGCAAAATAGCCCATCCTAAGTACTTACAAAGGGTCCAACGCGGTAGAATGCTGCGACCATGCAACCAGGGTACCTGAAATAGTCTTTCCCGGGAGCTGAGGTATTTAGAGCCGTGTGCAGCAGGGCGCATACAACCAATCCCCCCCGATGACCCAAGACACAAGTTGCTGGTACATGTGAGAAACCATGGCGACCCCGTGAAGGCTACCTGGGGTGATCTGAAAAAAAAGGGCACTGTATGTGAGTGAAGAGGTAAGTATATATACGTATATATATCATACATACACGCATATATAGGGAATATGAGAATGAGGAGTGAATGTATAGACTGTGAACCATAGCCCAAATGGCGTGGGAAATTGTGAAGGATAAAAAAGACAAAAGGGCAAAAGAAACAAGCCCGAATATTCAAATTTTAATTTTGTTACATACATTTACTAGGGATGGAGGCACACCACATATGTGCCTCATCTAAAGTCCCAAAAATCCCCCTTTTCTATAGAATACCACACATAGCCCTAAGGAGAGATATTAAAAATCCCCAACCACTTCTTAACATCATAATGGAAGAGACGCTCAGGAGCAACGGAAAGGAGGGATTAGAAGACAGATCATGAGGAAAATCACATTAATAGCACCAGATACCTGTACATTCTCCTACAGGTCTTTTGCCTGTTTAACACCACAATCCGAGACAACCTCCAATTCTTGCACCCCCCCCAGAAAAAGAGATTATTACAACTAGAGATAAGCATTAGCCTCATTTTTTACCAGAAAGAGAAAAGCAAACAGTTGAAAGAAAAATGTATATACTACCGTATAGTACATTGTACAAACAAGGGGAAAAAAAATAACAAATTTGAAAAATAATAACTTTTGCCTGCTGTTGTTGACCATTTAGGTATCTAAAAAAGCTCTGTCCTCCATGTGTTAACCCCTTTTTGTTCTGCATGACCAGTGGAACCCGTATTCAAAATATTTATATTTCTAAAAAAAAATGCTCTTTATTTCCCATCTCAGAAAATTGGAGGTATGGGAGGTCATCTCTGGGTTGGAGAGCAGGACAAAGTCTCAAGTGGAATCTTTGTCATTTTGCAGAGCTAAGAGTATAATTTTTGGTAGATTGTGTTCTTGTGTATTGGGCCTGGCTGGTTATTACACCATAATAAGCACTTTAATAACAAATCTTGTTTTTTTTATAAATCTGGTAAGTGGATCCAAGATTGATGTTAGTGGCCCATCATCGGCCTCACAGAGGTGTCACATTAAAGGCTGATGGCTGGTTGGGCAAAAGGAGAGCGGCGTAACATGCTTTCAAGAGCTCTGTGTACAGTATAAAAACACTACTCAACAGAATCACACAACAGATAGATAGATATCTTTCATAAGTGGCTTCAATTTCGCAAATAACCCTAGGAAGAGAGAATAAAAGCCCCAGTCACCTCAGAGAGACCATAATGGAAGAGACACTCAGAAGTAATGGAAAGAAGGAATTACAGAGCATGTGAAAAAATCACATTATTAGCACCAGATTATTATTTATTATTATTCTTATACACGATTTATATAGTGCCAACAGTTTACTTAGCGCTTTACAATATAGAGGGGGGACAGCACAATTACAGTACAGTTCAATACAGAAGGACAGGAGGGCCCGGCTCGTAGAGCTTACATTCTAAAGGGAATCCCCCCCCCCCCCCCCCCCCCGAAGACAATTGTAGTGACTAGGGGAAAACAAAATTAAGAATTTATGGTACAAAATTCTGTCCAAATTTGGCAGGTTTTGTAAAAATTTTCACCATTTTGATGCAATACAGTGGAGTAAATGGGAAAGGCAAGCATTTGGCAAATGGCCCTAAGGAGTGAGGATAAAAGGTAAACAACTCAAAGATGGAAGACACACTTAGTAGTAATGGAAAAAAGGACTACAAGACAGAGCATGAGGAAAATCATACTAATAGCACCCGATACATGTACATTCTCCTACAGGTCTTCTGCCGACCTATATAGGTACTGGATCAAGTCAACCTGCAATCTCCGCACCCTGGGGAAAAGAGATTGTTGTGACTAGAATTAAGCACAATCGCAAATTTCATTTTACCAAAATGTTATCAAACTTTGGGAGGTTTATCAAAATGTTTGCCATTTTGGTGCACTACAGTGGGATAATGGGGAAGCCAGGGACATTTCAAATATTACCCTAAGGAGAGAGAGTGAGAAGCCTCAAACCACCTTGAAGAGACCATAACCGAAGGGGCACTCAACAGTAATAGAAGGGAGAGACTACAAGAAAGAAATGTCACATTATTAACATAAGATGCACATATATTATCCTCAGGGCTGGTGCAAGGAATTTTGACACCCTAGACGAAACCTCATTTTGCTGCTCCGCCCCTGACTCCACCCCCTTTTCTCTGCCCATGTATACCCCACCTTTTTAATGAAGCGCCCATCAAATGCAGCCTACCAGCGCCCATCAAATGCAGCCTACCAGCGCCCATCTAATGCAGCCTACCAGTGCCCATCAAATGCAGCCTACCAGCGCCCATCTAATGCAGCCTACCAGCGCCCATCTAATGCAGCCTACCAGTGCCCATCAAATGCAGCCTACCAGCACCCATCAAATGCAGCCTACCAGTGCCCATCAAATGCAGTCTACTAGCGCCCATCTAATGTAGCCTACCAGCACCCATCAAATGCAGCCCACCAGCACCCATCAAATGCAGCCTACCAGCGCCCATCTAATGCAGCCTACCAGCGCCCATCTAATGCAGCCTACCAGCACCCATCTAATGCAGCCTACCAGCGCCCATCTAATGCAGCCTACCAGCGCCCATCAAATGCAGCCTACCAGCGCCCATCTAATGCAGCCTACCAGTGCCCATCTAATGCAGCCTATCAGCACCCATCTAATGCAGCCTACCAGCGCCTATCAATGCAGCGTACCAGCGCCCATCAATGCAGCCTACCAGCGCCCATCAATGAATGTTTGCTTGCTTCCATTCATTCCATAGTTTGCACGACCAGTGGTGTGTCAAGGACACGTCTTCTAAATATTTATTTCTAAAAGAAAAGTCCTCCTTTCCCTTCTCAGGAAGTTGGAGGTATGGGAGGTCATCTCCGGGCTGGAGGGTAGGACAAAGTCTTCAGTAGAATATTTGACATTTTGCAGAACAGAGAAGTGTAATGTTTGGTAGATTGTGTTCTTGAGTATTGTGACTGGCTGGTTATTACACCATGATGGACACTTTAATAACAGATCTTGTTATTTTATAAATCTGGAAAGTGGAACTGAGACTAATGTTAGCGGTCTATTACCGGCCTCACAGAGGTGTCACATTAGAGGCTGATCGATGGTTGGGCAAAAGAAGAGTGACATAACTTACGTTCTTTTTTTTTTTTTTTTTTTTTATAAACAATTTTTTTTAGGATGGTCAGAAGCAAGAACTACTTTCAAGAGCTTCTTTTCTTTTCTTTCGACATAAACACACAACAGATAGATATCTTTCGAAAGTGGCTACCATATCTCAAATAACCTTAAGAATAGAGAATAAAAAGCCCCAACCACCTCAGAGAGACAGTAACGAAAGAGACACAATTGGAAAAGAGGGACGGAATGTGCAGAAAATCACATTATTAGCACCAGATACACTTATATTCTCCTGCAGGTCCTCTTCTAACCTATATAGATATTGGATCTTTACTGTTCAAAACCACAAACTTTTTTGAGTTTTAAATGAAAATGGTCAGATTTCATAAAAAATTGTAACATTTTGGTGCAAAACAGTGGGGCAAATGGGGAAGCTCTAAAAGAGAGAATAAATAGCCCCAACCAATTCGAAGAGATCATAATGGAATCATTAATAGCACTGGATACATATACATCCTTCCATGACGGGTACACATTCCACCAACCGTGACGCATTTCACCACTGCTGGCTTTCTTACAAGGATAGGGAAAGTCACCCCTGTGGAGGATGGAGACATTATTGTATGCAGCTTCATCTTTTGACAAATTAAACATAGCAAAAAGAGCTAAGTTTTGAAGTGCAACCGAGTTTGCCACAACACTCCATGACGCCAAGGGGCATTTCAATCTAAGTACTTAAACGTTCCTATATTATTTTTCTTTCCTTTCTTCCTCTACCTTTTCTCTCCAACTCTCCCATTTTATTTTCCCGACTTGACCCCCAGGATCTTGAGCCATTTCACTGTGAATTTTTCTTGGAATTATCACTTAGCAGACTTATTGTCAATGTACCTGGTCGGAGGCTGGAGTGCTGAGAGCGCTCCCCTTCTGGCTCAGAGGGCAGAGCACCCCTGAGAGTGGTAACAGGGGATGCTAAGCCCATAGAAGCACGGGTTGTCAGCTGCGTTAGGCTGAAGTGCTGAGGAGATGTTCACCGGATGATGGCCAGATAAGTAGGATGCACTGCAGGGCAGGAGTCCCTCAGAACTACCAGGCAATACTTGGCAGTCAGAATAGTCAGGAGCAGGGTCAGGAGCCAGGCCAGTAGTCATGCATGGAAGTTCAGCCAGAAGCAGAAGCAAGAAGTGGAATCAGGAACAAGTTGGGGTCATACACAGGAAATCAGGCAGGAGCGGAGTCAGGAGAGCAGGCCAAGGTCATACACGGGCAGTCAGGCAAAGCAGAGTCAGTAGAGCAAGCCAGGAGTCATAGCCAGGGTTGGAGACAAGACAGGTCAAAGGGAATCTGGGTCACAAACAGGGAATCCAATAATAGCATAAGCTGGAGCACAGGAACATACTGTATGGGGGGGCTAACAATCATCCAACAACATCTGGGTCAGACTGCTGACTTTAAATAGGCCACTGAGCGCCAGGATCTGTCACACATTGCGTGCGTCATGGCGCACACGCGTCTGCGATTGCACACCAATGTTTACAGCCGTTCGCGGCTGCGCGCATTCGCCTTCGCACTAGACATGTGCAGAACGAAAATATTTGTTTAGTTTCGATTCCTTATTTATTTATTTACATAAATTTGCTTAGTTAAATTTGTTTCATTTGTTTAATTTGTTTTCAGAATTTGTTTTGTTTATTCGTTTTTGAATCGATTCAATTTTTTCCAATTTAAATAGTTTTCCAATTTTCAAAGAAAATAAAATAAAATAGAAAATAAAGAAATAATATAGAAAACTATTTTTTTTTTCTATTCTATTCCTTTAGTTTATCATCTATTTTATTCTCTTTGGAAATTAAATTGGAAAACTTTTTAAATTGGAAGACTATTCGAACTTTGAAAACTTTTCGAAATTCGAATTTGAAAACTATTTGAATTTGACAAGTATTTGAAAAATATTCACATTCGAATTGTCCAAATTTTTTTTCGTTATTTCTGATTCGTTGAAATTCGGTACTATTAAATTCGTATATATATATATATATATATATATATATATTTGAAATATTTACATATAACACTACTGATTTGTCATATTAGAATAACTCTCATTATGACCTTTCTTATGTAAACTTATTTGCATTTAACGTGTACTTCTGCTCCCTTGGTCTCTGTAATCCTATTTCTTATTGTCCATGTCAATTAAAATGTATAATGTTATACAAAAAAAAAACTGGGCAAAAAAACTGGCAGTGAAGATTGAACTGGATTGATATCCAAATGGGAAAAAGCTACAGCAATTTTGTCAAAGGTGATCCGATTTTTTTTTTTCGCTACGTTTATTTTGGCCAATTTTCATCCATTTCTTTTGCAATCCATTGAAACCACAATTTTATGTTTTTGACTGCTGTACCATTTCAACAAAAAATGGAAGTTTAATAACTTGGTCAAATTGTCATGTGTATGGTCGGCTTAATAGCAAGTGGATGATAATGGGGTGTTTGGATGGTGCTCTGAGACAGAATGATCAGACATTGACTTTTTTCCTTCCTCTCGATTACATAGTATCCCTGGAAATTGTGATGGAAAGTTGGCCAATTGGTGGCTATTAGTGATAGGTGAATCGCACCGGGTTTGATTTGCTTTAATTTGGTTCAGCTAATTTTTTTTTTAATCTGATGAACCCAAACTTGAAGGCAAACTGTATTGAATTCTATGATGGGCGAGTTTTGGTAAATTCTGCCCATTTTTAGGGTTAACAGGCAATGGGGGGGGACCACATGTACCAATGTAAAAGCAATTTTTAAAAAGACTGTACAGTGGGGAGAGGGTCTTTTAAAGCAGCTTTGAGGACAACGATGAAAATATACAAATCCCAGTGTAACAATTTAATGCTACCCTGTTTCCCCGAAAATAAGACCTAGCGTGATTGTCGGTGATGGCTGCAATATAAGCCCTACCCCCCAAATAAGCCCTACCCTGTTTCCCTGAAAATAAGCCCTACCCTGAGAAGAAGACCTACAAGGACTTTGACTAGGGCTTATTTGGGGGGTAGGGCTTATATTGCAGCCATCAACGACAATCACACTAGGTCTTATTTTCGGGGAAACAGGGTACATTGTGTGCACCCCAGAACAAAAAGGCCCCACCAACATAAAATATAAAAAAAGAAAAGAGAACAACAAAATACCATCCCTGAAACAAAAGCATTATATTCAGTTAAAAAAATAAAGACTAAAAAAATCTGTTAAACCTAAAATAAAGTTAGGTTAAAAAAGCCTAGATAAGGCAGCAAAAGGGTTCCCCATGAGCTAGCAATCAGAATTAAAGTACAATTGCCTGACTGTCCCTGTGCAGTTTGTAAGCTCTCCCTATCCATCCCCTACAGCAGCTTCCAATGAACCGACACTATGGGGGAGATTTACTAAAACTGGAGCATGCTAATTCTAGTGCAGCTCTGCATAGAAACCAATCAGCTTCCAGGTTTTGATGTCAAAGCTTAATTCAACAAGCTTAAGTTAGAAGCTGATTGGCTACCATGCACAGCTGCACCAGATTCTGAGTGCTCCAGTTTTAGTAAATCTCCACCTTAAAGCTGCTCTGTGCCCCCCATTTTATAGTGAAGGAGTAGACTTGCACCAAAGCCCCCATATTGGTCCTTATAAGCTTGCTGGCCATAGTTGGAAAGCCATTCAGTGCATTGTGGTTTAAAACAATTCTCCTGGGTGGATCTGCACATAAATTTGCCAGGGCTGCGAATCTTGTACTCACAGGATATGCCTAAAACCCATGGTAGCGACAATCCTGAACCTCATCCCTAAGTGACTATGTGTGTGCTATTTTTGGAGTTTTGAATAGCCTGGAATTTGATCAGGACCTCTGAGGACATTTGTTACCGCCTGTGCCCACATTGGGGAGATTTCCCCTTGCTTCCCATGTGGTCACCAAGGTAGAAAGAAACATAGAAAACAAATATAAAGGTCAAAAAGTTTCCAACTCTTTCCCATCGTCATTGGACTTCTATAACGCTCACCAAATTTGCCCACAAGCAAGCTACTAAAAAAATATATATTATTATACTATATAAAAACACTTCGGACAGATAAAATAAAGCATAATTTTATCATTTGCATTAAACCTAAAGAACTAAACGTTTAATGACAGATATTTTTTTTAGTAGATATTATATTGTTACTTTGCATTATCTCGTAGCTCTCGCTTATTTATGTGTATTTAAAACTGAATTATATTTGGATTATCTGCAGTTCTTAATTCTGTGAAATAACCACAATTGCTCATAGTAGCTAGAGATCATGTGACCTCTTTCCTTGGCTTTAGTCTTCTATACATCATTTTATCATTTTGATGAAACTGAAAGAGGTAAACATTTAATAAAGGACAGTTCATGTTCTAATAGAGTTTTACATTGTTACTTAGTTATGTCTGATGTTACTCCATGTTCTCTTCTAGCTCCGCCCAACTTGAAGTTGTCGGTGAACGAGACGCTGGTGGTGAATCCAGGGGACAACGTCACTATGCATTGTTCTGTCACCGGGGGCGACCCTACGCCCAAAGCCACCTGGTCACACTCCCCTAATCCCATGCCTCCCAACAGCGTCAGCAAAGAGGGGAGCCTGACCATCTGGAACATACAGCCCAAGGATTCCGGCTACTACAACTGTACGGCCATCAACAATGTGGGCAACCCGGCCAAGAAGATGGTCAACGTCTTAGTGAGATGTATGTCCTGTATCAGGCCAGTAAACCTTAGTGATCCCGTATATATTTCACACTGCCATGATGAATGTGATGGATGCGTATAAATGTGCGGCTCATTGCTGTCTGGGGAGCTTTGACTGACTTATTTCCTCCTGCCTAACACTATCCACATTTATTCCAAACCACACCTATCCTGTGCTGCACGCGGTGGTGGGTCCAGCATTAACATTCCGACCTAGAGGTACTTTCAGGGTTGCCCCCACTTACATTTATTGGCTGCAGGGTGACCACTAGGGATGAACAAAATAGAGTTTTAATTTTCCCAAATTTTCAGCCATAATCAGAAGCTTTTGGCAAAATTGTGACATTTTGGCAATACCCGATGAATTCAATAGAGAAGGCGTTTGGGTGTTTTGGGGTTTTTTTGCCTTCAAGGAGAAAGTGTCCAGAGGCTGTTTCTGCCTTAAATCTGCATCTGCTGTTCCCTGAGCACCCTTAACTTGACTCCCAGTGCCACCAGGTCCCACCCTTTTATTCTTGGTAGAGTTTTTAATGAAAGTGGTTTGGGATGATTGTTGGCTCCCCAACACCTTATCTGGCAGGGTCCCCAGGATCATTTGCATCCTTTTTTGTTGCTTTGTAAATGTACACACGAATGCCCTGTACACATGACCAGTTTTGCCGTCGGAATAAACTCCGAAGGTTTCTCAGACGGAACCAAAGTCCGACCGTCCAGAACGCGGTGACGTACAACACGTACGACGGGACTAGAAATAGGAAGTTCAAAAGCCAGTAGCCAATAGCTTCCGTTTCATACTTGCTTCAAAGCATGAGTCGTTTTTGGTCCGTCGGAACAGCATACAGACGATCAGTTTTCCCAATAGGAATTGGTTCCGTCGGAAATATTTAGAACATGTTCTATTTCTAAGTCCGTCAGAATTTTCTAAAAAGAAAGTCCGTTGAGGCACAAACACGATCGGAATAGACAATGAAAAGCTTCCGTCTGACTTTTTCTGTCGGACATTCCGCTCGTGTGTACGCGGCATCAGAACCTGGTTCAGGTTCCCATTGAGTTTAAAGAGACTTTTTGTTCAAAAATTCTGAATTCTGGAGGTTTGCAAGTAGAGATGTGCGCAACGGAAAAAAAAAACAATTTGTTTCATTTCGGATTCATTCGTTAAGTTTCATTTTGTCAAATTCATTACGATAGAATGATTCCTTTTTGGATTTAATACCATATACGGTATTCATATTTGTTTCGTATATTTGTTATTTTCAAATTAAATTGAAATTCGATTTTTGGAAGGTGGCTATATTCTTTCTGTTCTACTCTATTCTATTCTATTCTTTTAGTTCTATTCTTTTATTTTCTATTCTATTTTATTATTTTATTTTCTATTTTTATTCTATTCTGTTTTTATTCTATTCTTTTCTATTTTATTTTTTCTATTCTATGCTATTATATGTTATTCTATTCTTTTCTCTTCAGTTTTTTTTTCTATTCTATTCTTTTCTATTCTAAGAGAAGTATGGGGTTTGGGGTTTTTGCAGATTTATACTTACCTAGGTGAATGCAGCATCGGTCCCCTGGCTCTAACACTGAGAACCGAACGATCTAACACCGCAGATCACTTGGTTCTCACAGCTCCCCAAGCAGAGATCTGCTGTCATTCACCTCCTCGCTCACTGAAATGCTGGGCTGTGGAGGGGGTGGGAGCGGCTGGCTCAGGCTCTCAGTGGCTCGCTGAGAGGCTGAGCCGGGGGCCGGTCCAGGCATGTGGGTGGATCCCAACTCCAGTGTCGTAATTTTGCCTGAGCCTAGATCGGTTCTGTGATGTCAGCAGACAGCTGACCTCACCCCGCTGTCTGCTGAAAACGGGTCACAGGAGTTCAGAACCAACTGCACTTCTGTGATCTATTAGATCAGTTTAGACATTAATGGCTGTGTGTTGAGTTATTTTGAGGGGGCAGCAAATTTACACTGTTATACAAGCTGTACACTCACTACTTTACATTGTAGCAAAGTGTCATTTCTTCAGTGTTGTCACATGAAAAGATAGAAGAAAATATTTACAAACATGTGAGGGGTGTACTCACTTTTGTGTGAGAAAATGTATATGAGTCTGATACATGAGGCATGCCTGGCAGTGCTGGGAATTACAGACCAGTTAGCCTAACATCAATAGTATGCAAGCTCTTGGAGGGGATGATAAGGGACTATATACAAGATTTTAGGAATGAGAACGGTATCATTAGTAGTAATCAGCATGATTTCATGAAGAATCGTTCTTGCCAAACCAATCTATTAACCTTCTATGAGGAGGTGAGTTGCCAACTAGATATAGGAAGGCCTGTAGATGTGGTGTATCTGGATTTTGCAAAGGCATTTGACACAGTTCCCTATAAACATTTACTGTACAAAAGGAGATCCGTTGGCATGGACCATAGGATGAGTACATGGATTGAGAACTGGCTACAAGGGCAAGTGCAGAGGGTGGTGATAAATGGGGAGTACTCGGAATGGTCAGGGGTGGGTAGTGGGGTTCCCCAGGGTTCTGTGCTGGAACCAATCCTATTTAATTTGTTCATAAACGAACTGGAGGATGGGGTAAACACAGGGGCATTGCTAGGTGGCAAAAAGACCAGGGGCTTCAGCCCGAAGTCCAAAGCCGGAAACGGGGGGGGGTGTACGCAGGCCTTTTTTTTTTGGCTGGGCCGTGACCTACCTGACCTACATACACTGCCCTACCTACACTGACCTACCTACACTGATGGTAGTGACCTACCTACACTGAACTACCTACACTTACAGTAGTGACCTACCTACATTGACCTACCTACACTGACCTACATACACTGATGGTAGTGACCTACCTACACTAACCTACATACACTGACCTACATACACTGACGGTAGTGACCTACCTACACTGACCTACCTACACTGATGGTAGTGACCTACCTACACTGACCTACCTACACTGACCTACATACACTGATGGTAGTGACCTACCTACACTGACCTACATACACTGATGGTAGTGACCTACCTACACTGACCTACCTACACTGACTTACATACACTGATGGTAGTGACCTATCTACACTGACCTACATACACTGATGGTAGTGACCTACCTACACTTACCTACATACACTGACGGTAGTGACCTACCTACACTGACCTACCTACACTGATGGTAGTGACCTACCTACACTGACCTACCTACACTGACTTACATACACTGATGGTAGTTACCTACCTACACTGACCTACATTCACAGATGGTAGTAACCTACCTATACTGACCTACCTACACTGACCTACATACACTGACCTAACTACACTGACGGTAGTGACGTACCTACATACACTGACCTACCTACACTGACATTTACATACAGTGACCTACCTGACAAACATACACTGACATTTACATACAATGTCTGACCTACCTCAGCTGTGGTGTGCGGTGTCACAGCAGCCAGGCAGTCAGTCAGAGGAGGAGGAGGACCCGAGGAGGAGAGGAGAGCGGCTTGCCCGAGCGCAGAGCGGGGATGTGGCGCGGCGGCCGCATTGTAATTCCCGCCTTCTGGAGCCTGCAGCACCTATGATGGACGTCACACATCCCGCGGTCACAGCATTGGACCAGGGGGACGTCCATCGTAGGCGCTGCAGGCTCCAAAAGGCGGGACCTGCTGTGGTACTCGGCCACACTCGGCGGCGCTCAGGATCAGATCGGTTCTGGTGCTCGCCGCTCGGGGCTTTCAATTGTGAGCTGCATGCCTGAGGCTCGGGGCTTTTCGGGGGCACATTCGGGGCTTCAGCCACGTCTAGCCACCCCCTCCCGACGCCCCTGGGTAAACAGTTCAATCTCTGTATTTGCAGGAAACCTTGCAAAAAGATCTGAACAATTTATTGGGGCATGGAAAATGAGGTTCAATGTAGAAAAATGTAAAATAATGCATTTGGGTGGCAAAAATATGAATGCAATCTATAGACTGGGGGGAGAATCTCTGGGGGGAATCTAGGATGGAAAAGGACCTGGGGGTCCTAGTAGATGATAGGCTCAGCAATGGCATGCAATGCCAAGCTGCTGCTAACAAAGCAAACAGAATATTGGCATTAAAAAGGGGATCAACTACAGAGATAAAACAATAATTCTCCTGCTCTACAAGACTCTGGTCCGGCCGCACCTGGAGTATGCTGTCCAGTTCTGGGCACCAGTCCTCAGGAAGGATGTACTGGAAATGGAGTACAAAGAAGGGCAACAAAGCTAATAAAGGGTCTGGAGGATCTTAGTTATGAGGAAAGGTTGCAAGCACTAGACATGTACAATTCGTTCAGTTCCAAATTCATTTTTTTAACGAATTTTGACAAATTTGTTAATTCCAAAAATTCAGAATTTCCAAATTTTTGAATTTCCAAAATTTAGAATTTCCGAATTTTCAAATTTCCGAATTTTCGGATTTTCTGAAAATAAAAAATTTCGTAAATGCAAAATTTCATAAATTCAAAATTTCGGAAATTCGTAACTGGAAATTTCCGAAATTGAAAATTTCCGAAATTCGAAAATTTTGGGAAATTTGAAATTTCGAAAATTCTGAAGTTCGAAAATTAGATAAATTTGTAAATTCTAAATTTTGGAAGATTGAAAATTTGAAAATTTTGAAATTTGAAAATCCGAAAATAAGGATGAAAATCTGGAAATTTAAAAGAATGAAAATGCGAAAATTCGAATACTCGAAAATCTGAAATAATAACGAACTAATAATAACTATTAAATTATAGGTATTGGAATTTCCTTTTAAATTTGGCTAGTGTTAGTTAGTGAATGTAAAGAGTATGAATTTTTCCGAAGTTAAGAATTATCTGAAATAACGAATGTTGTATCTAAACGAATGGAACGTAAAAATCTAATAATAATGAATAACAATAATAATAAAACCTTTTTATTTTTTTTATTTATTATTAATTTATTCCATTCCATTTGTTTATATGTGGCATTCGTTATTTTGGATAATTCGTAACTTCAGATAAATTTGTATTCCTTACGTTCACAGACAAATTTGAAAGGAAATTCCAATACCTCTAATTTAATAGTTAGTTATTAGTAGTTAGTTATTATTTCGAATTTTACTGATTTTCTTTCTTTTTTTCAGATTTTCGAATTTTTATATTCTGAAAATTCGGAATTCGTAAATTTCGGAAATTTGAAAATTTGAAATACGAAAGTTCGAAATTGGAAATTTCCAAATTCAAAATTTGAAAATTCAAAATTCGGAAATTTGAAAATTCGGAATTCCGTAGTTTGGAATTTCCGAATTTCTGAATTCCGAATTTTCCGAATTGTAGAATTTCCGAAAAAAGCAAAAAACCAAATGAAACGAAAACTAACAAATTTTTTGTCAGTGCACATGTCTAGCGAGCACTGAACTTAAAAAGTTTTTACTTTTTTTTTGTTACTTTGTCTGCCATCTTTAATTCTAAGAAACAGCCACAATACTCCTGGTATCCAGAGATGTGACCCCTTCCGTAGGCTTCAGGTCACCTGAGGAAGCCAAAGAGGTATTTTCGACTTCATGGCAAGAAATAACTTTTTTTTCTTGATTCAAAATATTAGGATGAATTGGTAATGCTGACATGCACCCTGCTAAATCATGTGAAGTGTGAAAAATGTCAGCCCCACTTCAATGTACGACCTGAAATATTTAAGCACTCATCATTTATATTTATTCTTTTGTTTCTTTTTTTTCTTTGGCCTTCAACAGCCATGAGAAACCTAACATATCAGATCACACCGGATGTCATTAAGGAGAGTGAGACCATTCAGCTGACTCAGGAGTTGAAGCTGTCTTGTCACGTTGATGCCGTGCCGCAGGATAAGGTCCAGTACACGTGGTTCAAGAACCAGAGGGCGGTCAAGGAGAACAAAAGGATCGTCATCAGCAGAAACGACCCAGAACTGCCTCCGGGGAGCAGCAGTCTAGAGATCTTAGACCTTAAATTCACTGACTACGGCATCTATATGTGCGAGGCGTCCTTACCCAACCAGCCCTTTAGCCTAAATAGCAGTGACATAAACATCTCCGCAGAGACAGGTGAGCATACGCCATCTATAGTACCTATAGGTGGACCAGTTAGGGGGGGGATGTCCCCAGTTTTCTTGGTTGACTGACACTCAGGGTCATTCATAGACATGTGCAATTCGTTTCGTTCCGAATTAGTTTTTTAACGAATTTTGACAAATTCGTTAATTCCGAAATTTACGAATTTAAGAATTTTTCAATTTTCCGAAATTTCGGAGTTTCAGAATTTCGAATTTTCCAATTTCCGAAATTTTGGAATTATGGAATTTCCGAATTTCTAATTTCTGAATTCGGAAATTGGAAAATTTCAGAAATTCCGAAGTTCAGAAATTCGAAATTAGGAAAATTCGGAATTTCGGAAAATGCGAAAATTTGGAATTTCAGAAATTTTAAAATTCGGAAATTTGGAAATCCAAAAATAAGAATGAAAATCTGAAAATTCAAAAGAATGAATATCTGAAAACTTGAAAACCCGAAAATCTGAAAATACTAACCAATAATAATTATTAAATTATAGGAATTTCCTTTCAAATTTGGCTTTTAGTGAACGTAACAAGTACGAATTTATCCGAACTATCTGAAATAATGAATGCCGCATCTAAAAGAATGGAACGTAATGATCTAATAATAATAATAATAATAAAACCTTTTTATTATTTGTATTTATTATTAACTTGTTCCATTTGTTTAGATGCGGCATTCGTTATTTCGGATAATTCTTAACTTCAGATACATTTGTATTCGTTACGTTCACAAACAGCCAAATTTGAAAGGAAATTCCAATACCTATAATTTAATAGTTAGTTATTATTAGTTATTATTTTGAATTTTACAGATTTTCTTTCTTTTTTTCAGATTTTCTAATTTTTGAATTTCCGAATTTTCGAATTCCGAACTCCGAAGTTAGAAAATCCGAAATTCGAAAATTTCGAAATTTTTGAATTTCCGAATTTCTGAATTTTCCGATTTCCGAATTTTGAATTTTCGAATTTCCAAATTTCCGAATTTTCTAATTCTCGAATTTCCGAAAAATGCAAAAAAATGATTAAAACGAAAACTAACAAATTTTTGGTCCGTGCACATGTCTAGTCATTCAGCCTAGAAAGCTGAGGACATGCTGTGAGTGCAGGGTGTCATGACCCCCTGAGGCTGAGACTGATATACAATGATGCAGGGAACATACCGTAAGTGACATTCTCTGCATCATGAAGGAACATCCAGTTCCGGGGAAGGGTCGAAGAAGAGAACATCATGTGACTAGCCTTAAGGAGTGGTTCACACCTATGCATTTTTTAGTGCGTTTTCAGTTTTGCAGAAACACACTACAGTCCATTTATCATGGTTTCCTATGGATGTAGTTCACATTTGTGCATTTTATGGAAGGGGCCAGGGACTTTTTTCTGTTTTTTGGTTCCATAGACTTTGGTTCCATAGACTGAATGGATCAAACACATGTATTGAAAAACGCAAAATGCACCTGGAATATGCAGACTGAAACCTGCATAGGTGTGAACCAGGGTTAGGACTTCAGAAAATGTTGCCTACCATTAGGATTTGACTGACTGTTGTCCCTGCCCAGTTGAGCAGCTTTCCCCTCACTTCCTGTCAAAACAGGAAGTGATGGGAAATCTCTCTATCAGGGATACAATAAAAATGTGGAGGATCAAAGAGGACTGTTACCCTAAATATTTCCCCTGCCTTTTTTTCATGCATGAAGACAAAGTGCTATGGTAGCCCCAACCTATCTGCATTTGCGCAAATGCGGAAACCCCCTGCGCATTCATAAATGTGCCGTAGGGCCCTCATGGGGCCTGAAGGCTGGGCAGAGCCATTCATCACATCTGTGCAGACATGGGGAGGGGCAGAAGTAAAGAGGACCATAGTTTCTCCCTTTAAGGTGTTCCAACATTTCTCTCTTGAAAGTGGAACTAAACCCGTTGATTCAATGGTTTCAAAGAACAGCTACATTTACCAGCCTCTTTCCCACTCTCTATCCTGATGGAGGTGAGGGGGGCAAGAAAAGAGCATGAGGCGCCAGAGAGGTCAAGGGGGGCTGAAGAACACGGGGGGCCAGAGAGCATGGGGGGGAGCCGGAGAGCTTAGGGGGGCCAGAGAACCCTGAGGGGGGCAGTGAGTACGGGGGGCAGAGATTTCTAGGGTAAGAGAGCATAGGAGGGGCCGAGCACAGGGGGGCAAAGAGCATGGGGGGCTGGAGAGCACTAGGGAGGCAGAGAGCATGGGGGAGCTGTAGAGTACTGGGGGGTTCAGAGAGCACTGTAGGGGCCAGAGAGCACAGGGGGAGCCAGAGAACTCAGGGGGGCTGGGGAGCACGGGGGCAAAGAGCATGGGGGGCTTGAGAGCACTAGGGGGGCAAAGAGCATGGGGGAGCTGTAGAGCACTGGGGGGTTCGGAGAGCACTGTAGGGGCCAGAGAGCACAGGGGGGAGGCGGAGAGCACTGGGGGGCTGGAGAGCATGGGGGAGGTCCTGAGAGCACTGGGGGCTGTGGAGGGCACTGGGGGGCCTAAGAGCAATGGGGGGCAGTTAAAGGAAGCTGGGTAGGGGGAGCGGCGGGGGCTGCTGCATATAAAATAATCCATCTCTCCATTTTCCTCCTGCAGCCCCCGAATGCCTGCGGGAGGCAGAGGAGGAGAAGCAGGCTTTCAGAGGCTGCAGGAGGAAGGAGAAGCAGGCTTTCAGAGGCTGCAGGAGGAAAATAAAGAGATTGATTCTTCTATACGCAGCAGCCCCCCGCCACTCTTCCTATTTAGGCTAACCGGGATACGCACTCGCTTTCTGCCTGGTCCGGAGTCTCCTCCAGCTCCTCCCTTTTCATAGTCACAGGTCAGCTGACCTGTACTTTCAGAAGCCCCCCCCCACCTTGGCCCGACGGCTGAACTGAACTAGTGGCCAGGTGAGCAGTGCAGGCTCAAGGAGCAGCCTTGGGCCTCACAAGAACATGTGACCTTGCGGCCACAGCCCACCGGGCACGTGCCCGGTGTGCCCTATGGCCAGTCCAAGCCTGATGGGAGTGCTAACTGTCACATTTGCTTGTACTCTCAATGAAACTGTCAAACCAATAAATGGCTGGAATCATAACTGATTACATGTGCTGCACCATGACAGTTGCAGATCAAACAGAAGCTAAGATGGCAGCTTCCATGGCAGAGAAGGATAGGAGGGTTTAGTTCTTTGAAGCTTTTAAGAGCTTTAAGTGATCATTTTGTTCTGTGTGTTTTTGGTCTTGGCTTCTTCCCTTTTTTTTGGTTGAAATTATTGTTGATTGAAAAGTCGTGAAAGCAAGTTCTGTCATTGGCTGCCAGTGCCCGGTATGATGCAGCCAGCCAATGTGCAGGTGAATGTGGAAGTTGACATCTAGAACTGTGTAAATGACCAAAATGTTCCTGTGATCTCTTGTTCTCCGGCAGTCCCTCCATCGCTCAGTGTACCCAAGGAACGGGCAGTCATCACCGTACGGGAGGGCTCCCTTGCAGAGCTGGTGTGTGAGGTGCGGGGGAAGCCGCTTCCTCCCATTCTGTGGACCCGTGTGGATAAGGAAGGTGGATTCTCCTCCGGTGAAATGGTGGTGGAAACTCCCGATGGTAGGCTACGACTGGAAAATGTTACACGGGAGATGAGCGGGACTTACAAGTGTCAGACGGCGCGGTATAATGGCTTCAACATCCGGCCCAGAGAGGCTACAGTGCAGCTCAATGTCCAGTGTGAGTACCTATAGCATGAGAGATAGTGGTGGTGATACAAAGTACTGCTGGGAAATCTCACCATTGTGGGAGGGGCAGAGACACAAACTACTGCAGGGAAGTCTCAACATTGTGGGAGGGGCAGAGAAACAAACTACTGCAGGAAATCTCATCATTGTGGGAGGGGCAGAGACACAAACTACTGCAGGGAAGTCTCAACATTGTGAGAGGGGCAGAGAAACAAACTATTGCAGGAAAATCTTATCATTGTTGGAGGAGCAGAGACACAAACTACTGCAGGGAAATTTCACCATTGTGGGAGGAGCAGAGACACAAACTATTATGGGGAAATCTCACCATTGTGGGAGGGGCAGAGACACAAACTACTGTGGGAAATCTCATCATTGTGGGAGGGGCAGAGACACAAACTATTGCAGGAAATCTCATCATTGTGGGAGGGGCAGAGACACAAACTACTGCAGGGAAATCCCATCATTGTTGGAGGGACAGAGACAGAAACTACTGCAGGGAAATTTCACCATTGTGGGAGGGGCAGAGACACAAACTATTATGGGGAAATCTCACTATTGTGGGAGGGGCAGAGACACAAACTACTACAGGAAATATCACCATTGTGGGAGGGGCAGAGTCACAAACTACTGCTTGGAAATCTCTCCATTGTGGGAGGGGCAGAGACACAAGCTACTGCAGAGAAATCTCACCATTGTGGGAGGGGCAGAGACACAAACTGCTACAGGAAATATCACCATTGTGGGAGGGGCAGAGTCACAAACTACTGCTTGGAAATCTCTCCATTGTGGAAGGGGCAGAGACACAAACTACTGCAGGAAATCTCACCATTGTGGGAGGGGCAGAGACACAAACTACTGCAGGAAATCTCATCATTGTGGGAGGGGCAGAGACGCAAACTACTGCTGGGAAATCCCACTATTGTGGGAGGGGCAGAGGCACAAACTACTGTGGGGAAATCTCACCATTGTGGGAGGGGCACAGACACAAACTACTGCAGAGAAATCCCCCTATTGTGGGGAGGGCAGAGATATAAACTACTGCAGGGAAATCTCACCATTGTGGGAGGGGCAGAGACACAACCTACTGCAGTAAATCTCACCATTGTGGGAGGGGCAGAGACACAACCTACTGTGGAGAAATCTCACCATTGTAGGAGGGGCAGAAGCACAAAATACTGTGGGAAATCTCAACATTGTGGGAGGGGAAGAGACACAAACTACTAGGGAAAATCTTACCATTGTGGGAGGGGCAAAGACACAAACTACTGCAGTAAATCTCACCATTGTGGGAGGGGCAGAGACACAAACTATTATAGGAAATTCTCACATTTGTGGGATTGGCAGAGACACAAACTATTATAGGGAATTCTCACATTTGTGGGAGGGGCAGAGACACAAACTATTATAGGGAATTCTCACCATTGTGGGAGGGGCAGAGACACAAACTATTATAGGGAATTCTCACCATTGTGGCAGGGGCAGAGACACAAACTATTATAGGAAATTCTCACATTTGTGGGATTGGCAGAGACACAAACTATTATAGGGAATTCTCACCATTGTGGGAGGGGCAGAGACACAAACTATTATAGGGAATTCTCACGGCTGCCTACAGATAAATGTTTGCAGAGGGTTTCTATAATGATTAGGACTGTACACTCAGCTCCAGAGAATAATTCTCTTTAATAGGCATTTCATATAGTGTGATATCCTAAGTAAACTGTAATTACTAAATACCATCATTTATAAGTACAAACATATGTTGCTGTTGATTTTATTATCCGGGGTGATATTTGGGTTACAATTAGATTTGAAGTAATACGATCTGCAGCAGTGTCCTCTGGGTAAAAGCAATTACTGCAATAGTATTTCAATGGCTCACTAAGATGACATTTCCTGTGAAGTTTATAGTGTGGGGGGGGGGGGGGGATGGGCGGCTGGATTGGCACGCTGAATCCAAGTACCGATAAGGGGAAGCTATATCATGTTTCATTAATTTGCACATTTTAATTCATTTTTGTAAAGTTCACCCTAAAGTAGATTCCGATGTCAATGTCACATTTCAACATGCTTTGCTGTTCGGTTGTATTTCATGTGCAGATATACATTTTTCCACCAAAGCAGGGCTTGTCAATTTTTTCTATTAAAGGGCCAATCACTGTCCTTCTGTCTACTGGGGGCGGGGCAAAGTATGGCCAGTGGGTGCAAATAATAACCCATCAACAGAGCTTGGGTATAGGAAAGAATAGTGCCCCATCGTTGGTGTCAGTGGAAAAAATTGTGCCCCATTGTTATTGTCATCGGAAGGAATAGTGCGCAATTTTTGGTGTCAGTGGGAGGAATAGTGCCCCATCAGTGGTGTCAGTGGGAGGAACAGTACCCCATTGTTGGTGCCGGTGGAAGGAATATTACCCATTGTTGGTGTAATTGGAAGGAATAGTTGTTGGTGTCAGTGGAAGGAATAGTGCGCCATTATTAATATCATTGGAAGGAATAGTGCAGAATTGTTGGTGTCAGTGGAAGGAATAGTGTCCCATCATTGGTGTCAGTGGGAGGAATAGTGCCCCATTGTTGGTGTCAGTGAGAGAAATAGTACCCCATTGTTGGTGTCAGTGGAAGGAATAGTACCCCATTGTTGGTGTAATTGGAAGGAATAGTTGTTGGTGTCAGTGGGAAGAATCGTGCCCAACTGTTGGTGTCAGTGGAAGGAATAGTGTCCCATTTGTAATGTCATTGGAAGGATTAGTGCGCAATTGTTAGTGTCATTGGAAGGAATATTGCCCCATTGTTGGTTCCAGTGGGAGTGATAGCTCCGCTTTTATTGGTGTTAACGTTAAGAATAGTGTCCCATCTTTGGCATCAGTGGAAGGAATAGTGCTCCGAAGTTAATTGTTATTGTCAGCGGAAAAATAGTGCCCCATTGTTGATGTCAGTGGGAGGAATAGTGCCCCATTGTTGGTGTCAGTGAAAGGAATAATGTCCCATTGTTCCTTATTATTATTATACTGGATTTCTATAGCGCCAACAGTTTACTCAGTGCTTTACAATATAAAGGGGGTAGGCTTCCCTGAATAAGTGAGTTTTCAAGGATTGCTCAAAGGCGGACAGTGCAGGAGCTGACGGGATATGCTGGGGCAGGGAGTACCAGAGGATGGGAGAGGCTCTGAAAAAGTTCTGGAGTCAAGCATTGGAGGAAAAGACAAGGGAGCGAGAGAGCAGGAGGTCCTGCGAGGAGCGGAGAGGACGATATGGGTGATATCTGCGGATGAGGTTGGAGATGTAGCCGGGGGCGATGTTGTGGATGGCGTGTAATGTCATTGGAAGGAATAGTGCCCCATCATTGGTGTCATTGGAAGGAATAGTGCCCCATCATTGGTGTCATTGGAAGGAATAGTGAACCATCATTGGTGTCATTGGAAGGAATAGTGAACCATCATTGGTGTCAGCAGGAGAAATATATAACAGTGCTAAGCAATCATCTCCCTTACAATAATCATGAATAAAATAAATAGTAAAATGTGAAAAAAAAGTTTGTATAGTGTTTTTATAATTATACATTCATCCACTACAAGTAATAAATATAATATAATATAATATATATATATATATATATATATATATATATACTGTATATATTGTGACAGGGAGAGGCCCTCCCACTGTGGAAATGGGTAATGTAGGAGAAAATGATGCAGTATTCACATTGAGGCTTAATGTGAGGCTCCAGACTATCATTTCTGAGCAGAGAAAGCTGTGTTTCTGGCATTATCTGGATTCTGTAAACCTGGATCGGGGCCTCCCCATATCCCTCCCGCTGATCCCAATGATGGGGCACTATTCCTCCCAATGACACCAACAATGGGACACTATTATTCCCACTGACATCAGCAATGAGGCACTGTTCTTCAAACTGACACCAATGATGGGAGGTGAATGTGGCTGGAGAATATCAAAGCAAAAAAAAAAATTACAATTTTGGTAAAATTTTGTCATTTTGTCAGAACATTTTGGAGTTGATGAGGAAGGTGAAAATCTGGAAATTTGGGTAAAATTTCATAATTTTGGCAAAACACAATGAAATTCATGAAGAATGTGTGAATCTTGGAAATTTTGGTAAACTCTCAACATTTTGCAAAACACACTGGAGTCGAAAAATGTGAACATTTGGAAACTTTGTTTAAATCTTCCATCTTATGCTCCTCTACCCCAACACTGCTGTAACCTTCTGGGGTGGGGTTAATTAAGCTAAGGGACCCCTCATAAACACTCATCAACCACTGCCAACTTTGCTCGCCCTTTCCCACCACCATTCATAGACGTCGTACTATAGCTTCCATGGATGAATGGTGTGTGTTCACTGTCTACAAAGACAGACGTTGTGTTATTATATTGGCATGGCTGAATAACAATTCTGTGACCTGTGAAGATATACATAAGCTGTTTTTATATATATCAGCATTACAGGTCCTCTTTATTCCTGACATCATGGCTAAACAAGTCTGGAGCTAGGCGTGTAAGAGCCCGGCGCGGCCCTGTCACTCTGCCCCCCCCCACACGCCGTGACGCTCCCTCCATCCCCTTCGTTATCTCCTCTCCTCCGTGGTAAACACAATAAAAGTCCATTATGTGCGGAGAGGAGCCAGGCGTCTCCCGTGAAGGTGAAGATGGGAAGTGGAGGCGGTGTGCACGTCCCTCATTACTTGGAGAGCGGCGCGGCGCACACCTCCTCGCACGCAGCCCTCATCATTTGTTCCTGGCACCGCACTCCCTGACCCGGGGGCCGCGGCGGCGCACATTCTGATGGCTCCATTAAGGGAGCTTCAAGCCTAACGAGTCACCTGTCGCCTCACCGCGCGCTCGCACATGTCTGGGATTACAGAGACGGGTCTCTGCAGCTCAGACTCTTCATTAGCTTGCTTCTGGCACAGTGGTCTTCATCTCAGCAGATGTCGGAGTGTGCCGCACGTAAAGTTCTGATGATAAGTGTTTGTCGCTCCATCCCACCCCCCCCAACCTTCCCTCCCTTCAGATCCTCCGTGCCGCTCTACGTGCAGAAGACGCCTATGTAGAAGAATCAGATCTGCTTCTTTTTTAACCTCCAGTGAGCCTGATGGATAACGTTGATAAATCTCTCCAAAATTTGCCACTGTAAAAAAGAAAATTAAAAAAAAAAAAATCGATGTGGCGGGCGCCCCCCGGGTCGGATTCTGGGACTGGATTTTCTATTTTTTTGTGTTAAGCTTTATTTAATTGCATGGAGACTTTGGTTGAATGAAATTATTTCTGTAGTAACACGTTCGACCATTCTGGATGTAACAAGTTTAAAGTCGATCGCCATCTCAGAAGCTTTAACATGTTAATATTGTTTCAAAGGTCAATCCTTTCGTTAAAATAATCCCCGGTGATCCGGTGTCGAAGGTCCCTGCAGTGGTGTCACCTGGTGCGGTAAAACATGAATCCCTCCCCCCCCCCCACAATCATTTTAGCAACCTTGCAGGAGAGAAAGAGGGGAGAGGGAGAGAGAGGGCAGAAGAAGAGAGGGAAGCAGGGAAAGGGGGAGGGGGCAGAGAGAGAGGGGGGCAGGGAAAGAGAGAGAGAGGGGGCAGGGGGAGAGAGAGGGGGGATCAGGGAGAAAGAGAGAATGGGGGGCAGGGATAGAGGAGGGAGCAGGGAGAGAGGGAGCAAGGAGAGAGAGAGGGGGGCAGGGAGAGAGAGAGTGAGGCAGGGAGGGGGAGAGAGAGAGAGAGAGAGAGAGGGGGGGCAGAGAGAGAGAGGGAGGGGCGGGGGGAGAGAGAGAGCAGGGAAAGAGAGAGGGGGCAGAGAGAGGGGGGGCAGGGGGAGAGAGAGAGGGGAGCAGGGAGAGAGAGAGAGGGGGGGCAGGGAGCGAGAGAGAAGGGGAGCAGGGATAAAGGAGGGAGGCAGGGAGGGGGAGAAAGAGCATGGAGAGAGAGAGAGCAGGGGAAAGAGAGAGGGGGCAGGGAGAGAGAGAGGGGCACAGGGAGAGAGAGAAGGGGCAGGGGGGTGTGGGCATGGGGAGAGCAAGAGAGGGGCACGGAGAGAGAGTGAGAGGGAGGCAGGGAGGGGGAGAGAGAGCAGGGCGAGAGAGAGGAGGGCAGAGAGAGAGAGAGAGAGAGAGGGCAGAGAGAGAGAGGGGGACAGGGAGAGAGAGAGGGGGCAGGGAAAGAGAGAGGGGGCAGGGGGAGATGGGGGCAGGGGGAGAGCGAGAGAGGGGGCATGGAGAGAGAGTGAGAGGGAGGCAGGGAGGGGGAGAGAGAGCAGGGCGAGAGAGAGGGGGGCAGGGAGAGGGGGGCAGGGGGAGAGAGAGAGAGGAGAGCCAGGGAGAGAGAGAGAGCCGGGGGGCAGGGGAAGAGGGGGGGCTAGGGTCTGGTCAGTGCTCACTCACTTGGATGGTCCCCAGGGGCTCACTGGCTCAGTCAGTGGTTGTAGGCTTGTTTAATTTTCCTTCCCCCCACATTCCCTTCACAAACAGAGCACACGGGCAGGGAGAGAAAGGGGCGGGAGAAGAGATGAGTGTCATGCTGCTCAGGCATGCTGGAGGTGGACGGAGCAGTTTGGGGATCCCCTCCTTCGAGGAAAGCTGCAGCTCACAAACTGGTTGTTACCCGCAGAGAGCGGAGCAGTCATCAGAGGAGGGGGAGGAGAGCAGCAGGTGGATGGAGCCACGGGTTTGCATAGTGGGCAGTGAAAGTGGCTGGAGAAGATCAAAGAAAAAAAAATGAAAATTTTGGCAAAATTTCATGGGATCCAGCATTCAAAGCACTGCCAATAGGTAATTCCCCTGCAATGTTAAACTTACGGGTGTGAGATTGAAGTTTGTCCCCGGGTGGCAGTGCTTTGAATGCTGGATCCCATTTGTGACATAGCCCACCTACCCATCCTTGCTGCAACGTTATGTTTTGAATCTTGTTCCTGATTCCCGGTGCTCTACTCTTCATACGCCATTTATTGGTTACTGCATCTTTTCAGTGCCCCCCCCCCTGTGTTCGCCTCGGGGGGATTACCCATTCAGGGTCCCTCAAATTGTGCCGCCCGTGACCCTCATTTTGGGCTCCCATTGATGTTTAAGGTCAACTCCTCTTGAAGAAGCAAATAATTTCACGAAACATGTTGAGGATCACGCTTAGGACCTACATCTTTTGAGGCTCCACTATATTGTGGGGTTCACACTGTTTAGTCTGTACTGTTCTGTCATAGTGGGCAACCAATTTTTTTGCATTCATGTGTTTCAATTTTTGTTCTTTATAATAAAATAATATTTTTTATACTCAATAGTCCATTCCCTGGGTACTGAGATTGTCCAAAAATAATTCCTAATTGTTGTGGGGCATCTTTTGGAGTAGCTCCAGACGTCCCGTATTCCTTCATTACTTTAAGCTCAAGGATGATGGTAACCGCCCCTATTTCTATATACCTTTCAGATTGAGGCATCACTTTACACTTTTTATATTTGTAACGCAAAAAATAAAAAACGCAGAGATGATCAAATACCACCAAAAGGAAGCTATATTTGTGGTGAAAAAAGGACATTAATTTTGTTTGGGTACAGCTTCGCACGACCGCACAATTGTCAGTTAAAATGACGCGGTGCCATATCGCAAAAAAAATTGCCTGGTCAGGAAGTGGGTAAATCCTTCCGGGGCTGAAGTGGTTAAACAAAGGAGTGAGATTTTGGAAGTCACCCCCAGACTGCATGGAATATAATGGTCCAGTGGGGGGAGGGGATTCCGCCCAGCATCACCTGCCACCAAAGACATGATTGCTTCGTTTTAGGGTCGTACGCTGAATTTCAGTGTCTGTGGGTGTTTGAGCGGACCAAAAGGCTGGTTAGAATAAAAGCATGGTGCCGATTTTAGGCGGTGCACATCTCATTTGGCCCAGCGGGCGAGCGCCAAGAGGCCTTAAATAAAAATGGCATTTTTGCTGATATGAGGCGTTCTTTCCAAACCGTCCTAATAACAGAAAACACTTTTTATTGGTGTAATAACGAAGAGGGAGAGTACAGCGGCCTTCTCTCCATCTATGATATAATGGATGTTTTTAATAGCGCGGCCTCTGGCAGAGGTTTATTCCGGAGTTCACCGTACAGCGCAGACATGAGTAATGGAGACCCCTACACTAAGGCAGCATGAGTCCTCCAGCTGCTGGGAAGCCGCAGCGGAGCTGGAAGATGAAACCGTTCGAGAATCCGGGGAGGTCAGGAGATGCGAGTGCATTAGACGCTGACCACCTTCACCTCTCCGCTGAGAGCCTGCTATTAACGCCGTATTTCAGTGCATACAAACATGACACCATAACGCACAGGACACCGCCATGCCGTAACTCAGATCAGACATCGCCATTTATTGCACTAGTCCGGTGATGACCAGCTGGGGAGGCAATGGGTCTCTATTCCTACAAATTAGAAACTGCACCGTCAACGTCACGGCAAGCACTGCCCTTATCATTCATTCCGCTCAGAATAAGTAATGCACTTTTGAGTGGAATGCCTAAAATTTATACTTACCTTTGTGTGTTGTACCTTGTTGCTGGTCCAGTTTATAGGACAACCCAGTGCACATTATTGTGCTGAGCAGGGCTTTACTTTTCCTCAGAGGATAGGTGCAGGAACTCCCCCCCCCCTTCTGAGTCACTTCTGGTCTCCGCCCTCTACCCACCTCTGAGCACCATCCCTTGGTTCCACCCCTACCCACTTTTGAGCACCATCCCTTGGTTACACCCCCTACCCACCTCTGAGCACCATCCCTTAGTTCTGCCCCCTATCCACCTCTGAGCACCATCCCTTAGTTCCAACTCCTAGCCACCTCTGAGCACCATCCCTTGGTTCCACTCCATACCCACCTCTGAGCACCATCCATTGGTTCCACCCATATCCACCTCTGAGCACTATCCCTTGGTTCCACCCCCTACCCGTCTCTGAGCACCATCCTTTGGTTCCCCACCCTACCCACCTCTGAGCACCATCCCTTGGTTCCGCCTCCTACCCACCTCTGAGCACCATCACTTGGTACCACCCCCTACCCACCTCTGAGCACCATCCCTTGGTTCCACCCCTACCCACTTTTGAGCACCATGCCTGGGTTACACCCCCTAGCCACCTCTGAGCACCATCCATTGGTTCCACCCCCTATCCACGACTGAGCACCATCCCTTGTTTCCACCCCCTACCCACCTCTGAGCACCATCCTTTGGTTCCACCCCCTACCCACCTCTGAGCAACATCCCTTGGTTCCGCCCCCTACCCACCTCTGAACACCATCCCTTGGTTCCACCCCCTACCTTTGTGTGTTGTACCTTGTTGCTGTTCCAGTTTATAGGACAACCCAGTGCACATTATTGTGCTGAGCAGGGCTTTATTTTTCCTCAGAGGATAGGTGCAGGAACTCCCCCCCTTGTGAGTCACTTCTGGTCTCTGCCCTCTACCCACCACTGAGCTCCATCCCTTGGTTCCACTCCTACCCACTTTTGAGCACCATCCCTTGGTTACACCCCCTACCCACCTCTGAGCACCACCCCTTGGTTCTGCTCCATACCCACCTCTGAGCACCATCCATTGGTTCCACCCCTATCCATCTCTGAGGACCATCCCTTGGTTCCACCCCTACCCGTCTCTGAGCACCATCCTTTGGTTGCACCCCCTACCCACCTCTGAGCAACATCCCTTGGTTCCGCCCCCTACCCACCTCTGAGCACTATCCCTTGGTTCCACCCCCTACCCACCTTCCAGTCCTGCCCCTTTTAAAGAATACAGAAGCAGTGAAGTATAGACATGTGCACTGCCAAAAAATGTGTTCGTTTTTGTTTCATTCGTTTTTTTTTCCCAGGTCATTCGTTATTATCTCAATTCGTAAATTCTAAAATTCTAAAATCCGAAAATAAGAAATTTCGAAAGAATAAATAACTAATAATAACTATTAAATTAAAGGTATTGGAATCTCCTTTCAAATTTGCCTGTTAGTGAACGTAAGAAATACCAATTTATCCGAAGTTACGAATTAGCCGAAAAAACTAATGCCACATCTAAACAAATGGAACGGGACGAATTAATAATAAATAATAATAATAAAAAGTTTTTATTATTATTATTATTGTTATTTATTATTATTAATTCATTACGTTTCATTCATTTAGATACATCATTCATTTTTTCAGATAAATTCGTATTCGTTATGTTCACTAACAGCCAAATTTGAACGGAAATTCCAATACCTGTAATTTAATAGTTAGTAATAGTTAAGTAATTATTGGTTAGTAATTATTTGAGATTTTTGAATTTTCTCATTTCGAATTTAGGAATATTCTGAAAAACGTGTTAAAAGGGTTTTCGTTCATTCGGATATTTCCAAATTAACGAATGTAAGAAAACAAATTCGGAACGAAACGAATTTCACATGTCTAGTGAAGTAAATCGCCCGCAGCCAGCAGCAAAAGACCCTTCCTAGCAACAATAGATTCCCCCCCTGCAACAATGGACCCCCCAACAAAAATAGATCCTCACAGCAACAAAAGATTTCCCAGCAGCCAGCCCAGCATCGACTCTCCAGCAGTCAGCAACAGTAGACCCCCTCCATCAACAGTAGATCCTTTTGCAGCAACAATTGACCCCCCCAACCAGCAAAAATAGATTCCTGAAAACAGCTCCAAAAACAATGCGCTTTCAGCACCCCCAACTTAAAAAAAACCCTTATCAACATATAATAATAAAAAAAAAAAAAAACACTAAAGAGCTTACACTTTTATTAACAATTGACATCTGACAGGGAGCCCAGAGAGCACTGCCCAGTCTGTCATTGATAAAAATGATGCAGAAGTAAATGAAATGGACAGATGTTGAACAAAATCAGAGATGAATTTTATTTGTTTATTCTACTTGTTGGCTTTTTTCTTATTGTAGAATATGAATTCACGATTTCTGTATGTTTCGCTGATCTCTTTCAGTTGCCCCGGTGGTGGAGCCAAAGTTTTCGGACATCCGGCAGGCGATGAGGCGCAGTGTGCCGCTGCGGTGCAACATGCTGAAAGGGAGCCCGGTGAAAGTGGCCACCTCCGTCTGGAGGTTCAACCGGAACCTTCTCGTTCCCTCTGTAGAACAGCAAGAATATTCTGAGTACAAGATACCCAGCATGAGCCCGGAGACCAGCGGCACCTACGAATGTAACATCTCTAACGATGTAGGCTCTGACACTTGTGTCTTCCAGGTGACGGGTGAGTGGAGAGGCCGCTCTGTCTTCCTTCTTTAGAAGATGGATTTTATCTAGCCAGGATAATACTGGCTTTGTTAAATTATTTGGTTCCTCAGCTTAAGTCCAGGTTCTCCCCCAAATATTTTATTGTAGTGTTCTGAGTAGAGATTGTTCCTGACAAAATACTAGGCTGGTCACAGACAGAGGGTGGCTATTGTAACCATTACATGATTGGCAATACCCAAAACCCTTATGCCGCGTACACACAAGTGGACTTTTCGACCGGACTGGTCCAACGGACTATGCGACGGACTTTCGGCGGACTTCCAACGGACTTTCCCAACGAACGGACTTGCCTACACACGATCACACCAAAGTCCAACGGATTTGTACGTGATGACATAGACCAGACTAAAATAAGGAAGTTGATAGCCAGTAGCCAATAGCTGCCCTAGCGTCGGTTTTTGTCCGTCGGACTAGCATACAGAGGAGCGGACTTTTCGATAGGAACTGGGTCCGGCGGAGTTCCGGCGTAAAGATTCGAAACATGTTCCAAATCTAAAGTCCGTCAGATTTTCATCCGAAAAAGTCCACTGCAGGTCCGATGAAGCCCACACATGGTCGAATTTCCGCCGGACTCGGTCCGTCAGACCAGTCCGATCAAAAAGTCTGCTCGTGTGTACGCGGCATTAGCCAATGGGATGAATGACTCAACAGAGTTTTGAGAGAGGTTTTTGCCTGTGGGTGGTAGAGTCCAACAACAATTAGGAGACCACAGATGACACAGCAGTGCAGGGGCGGACTGACCATTCGGTCACTCGGTCGCCGACCGAGGGCCCGACGTCAGGAGGGGCCCCATGAGCGGCTCAGTCAGCAGCGGAAAAAAGCCGCCCGCCGCACCGCACGAAAACCCCGTCCTCCTGGATTATTTCAGCTCCCAGCACCGCGGCCAGCCCGCTGCTGAGCAGACCTCGGCTTAGGCTGAGAGAGGCTCTGTCAGCAGGGAGGGGCGGGGCAGGGAGCTCCACTGACGCTCTGACCCTGCCCTGCCCCGCCCCGCCCTTCCTCATGTAGTCTGAGTCTGTTCCACTTCCTAATTAGAGCGTCTCTCCTGCACTTGTGAGAGCTCCGCTCTGGACGACAAAGATCACCGCCCCTACCGACGAAAGCTCCGCCCCTACCAACGGAAGCCCCGCCCCCTACCGGCAAAAGCTCCGCCCCCTACCGGCGAAAGCTCCGCCCCTGGACCTCTGAGAGCGGGAGGTGAGCCCGACTGGTCAGGTAGGTCCTTCTGCCTACATTATATACACGGCCTGTAGACCCCTTTTTTCCCCTAAACCATCCCTGGAAATGTTGTTTACCCCCTGTATAGCTGTGCATTGCTGAAAGTTTAAATTTAAAAACTGGCTACCTGGTCATCTCCTGTAGTCGCATCCCCAGTCTCTGGTTATTTCCTGTAGTCGCATTCGCAGTCTGGTCATCTCCTGTAGTCCCATCCCCAGTCTCTGGTTATCTCCTGTAGTCGCATTCGCAGTCTGGTCATTTACCGTAGTTGCATTTGCAGTCTCTGGTTATCTCCTGTAGTCGCATTCGCAGTCTGGTCATTTCCTGTAGTCGCATTCGCAGTCTCTGGTTATTTCCTGTAGTCGTATTCGCAGTCTGGTCATTTCCTGTAGTCGCATTCGCAGTCTGGTCATTTTCCTGTAGTCGCATTCGCAGTCTCTGGTTATTTCCTGTAGTCGTATTCGCAGTCTGGTCATTTCCTGTAGTCGCATTCGCAGTCTCTGGTTATTTCCTGTAGTCGTATTCGCAGTCTGGTCATCTCCTGTAGTCGCATCCCCAGTCTCTGGTTATTTCCTGTAGTCGCATTCGCAGTCTGGTTATTTCCTGTAGTCGCATTCGCAGTCTCTGGTTATCTCCTGTAGTCGCATTTGCAGTCTGGTTATTTCCTGTAGTCGCATTCGCAGTCTCTGGTTATCTCCTGTAGTCGCATTCGCAGTCTGGTTATTTCCTGTAGTCGCATTTGCAGTCTCTGGGTATCTCCTGTAGTCGCATTCGCAGTCTGGTCATTTCCTGTAGTCGCATTCGCAGTCTGGTCATTTCCTGTAGTCGCATTCGCAGTCTCTGGTTATTTCCTGTAGTCGCATTCGCAGTCTGGTCATCTCCTGTAGTCGCATCCCCAGTCTCTGGTTATTTCCTGTAGTCGCATTCGCAGTCTGGTTATTTCCTGTAGTCGCATTCGCAGTCTCTGGTTATCTCCTGTAGTCGCATTTGCAGTCTGGTTATTTCCTGTAGTCGCATTCGCAGTCTCTGGTTATCTCCTGTAGTCGCATTCGCAGTCTGGTTATTTCCTGTAGTCGCATTTGCAGTCTCTGGGTATCTCCTGTAGTCGCATTCGCAGTCTGGTCATTTCCTGTAGTCGCATTCGCAGTCTGGTCATTTCCTGTAGTCGCATTCGCAGTCTCTGGTTATTTCCTGTAGTCGCATTCGCAGTCTGGTCATCTCCTGTAGTCGCATCCCCAGTCTCTGGTTATTTCCTGTAGTCGCATTCGCAGTCTGGTCATTTCCTGTAGTCGCATTCGCAGTCTCTGGTTATCTCCTGTAGTCGCATTCGCAGTCTGGTCATTTACTGTAGTCGCATTCGCAGTCTCTGGTTATCTCCTGTAGTCGCATTCACAGTCTGGTTATTTCCTGTAGTCGCATTCGCAGGCTGGTCATTTCCTGTAGTCGCATTCGCAGTCTCTGGTTATTTCCTGTAGTCGCATTCGCAGTCTGGTCATCTCCTGTAGTTGCATCCCCAGTCTCTGGTTATCTCCTGTAGTCGCATTCGCAGTCTCTGGTTATCTCCTGTAGTCGCATTCGCAGTCTGGTCATTTACCGTAGTTGCATTTGCAGTCTCTGGTTATCTCCTGTAGTCGCATTCGCAGTCTGGTCATTTCCTGTAGTCGCATTCGCAGTCTGGTCATTTCCTGTAGTCGCATTCGCAGTCTGGTCATTTCCTGTAGTCGCATTCGCAGTCTGGTCATTTCCTGTAGTCGCATCCCCAGTCTCTGGTTATTTCCTGTAGTCGCATTTGCAGTCTGGTCATTTCCTGTAGTCGCATTCGCAGGCTGGTCATTTCCTGTAGTCGCATTCGCAGTCTCTGGTTATTTCCTGTAGTCGCATTCGCAGTCTTATCATCTCCTGTAGTCGCATCCCCAGTCTCTGGTTATTTCCTGTAGTCGCATTCGCAGTCTGGTCATCTCCTGTAGTCGCATCCCCAGTCTCTGGTTATTTCCTGTAGTCGCATTCGCAGTCTCTGGTTATCTCCTGTAGTCGCATTCGCAGTCTGGTCATTTCCTGTAGTCGCATTCACAGTCTCTGGTTATCTCCTGTAGTCGCATTCGCAGTCCGGTCATTTCCTGTAGTCGCATCCCCAGTCTCTGGTCATTTCCTGTAGTCGCATTCGCAGTCTGGTCATTTCCTGTAGTCGCATCCCCAGTCTCTGGTCATTTCCTGTAGTCGCATTCGCAGTCTGGTCATTTCCTGTAGTCGCATCCCCAGTCTCTGGTCATCTCCTGTAGTTGCATTCGCAGTCTCTGTTTATCTCCTGTAGTCGCATTCGCAGTCTGGTCATTTCCTGTAGTCGCATCCCCAGTCTCTGGTCATTTCCTGTAGTCGCATTCGCAGTCTGGTCATTTCCTGTAGTCGCATTCACAGTCTCTGGTTATCTCCTGTAGTCGCATTCGCAGTCTGGTCATTTCCTGTAGTCGCATCCCCAGTCTCTGGTTATCTCCTGTAGTCGCATTCGCAGTCTGGTCATTTACTGTAGTCGCATTTGCAGTCTCTGGTTATCTCCTGTAGTCGCATTTGCAGTCTGGTCATTTCCTGTAGTCGCATCCCCAGTCTGGTCATTTCCTGTAGTCGCATCCCCAGTCTCTGGTTATTTCCTGTAGTCGCATTCGCAGTCTGGTCATTCCCGTAGTCGCATTCGCAGTCTCTGGTTATCTCCTGTAGTCGCATTCGCAGTCTGGTTATTTCCTGTAGTCGCATTCGCAGTCTCTGGTTATTTCCTGTAGTCGCATTCGCAGTCTCTGGTCATTTCCTGTAATCGCATTCGCAGTCTTGTCATTTCCTGTAGTCGCATTCGCAGTCTCTGGTTATCTCCTGTAGTCGCATTCGCAGTCTCTGGTTATCTCCTGTAGTCGCATTCGCAGTCTGGTCATTTACCGTAGTTGCATTTGCAGTCTCTGGTTATCTCCTGTAGTCGCATTTGCAGTCTGGTCATTTCCTGTAGTCGCATTCGCAGTCTGGTCATTTCCTGTAGTCGCATTCGCAGTCTGGTCATTTCCTGTAGTCGCATTCGCAGTCTCTGGTTATTTCCTGTAGTCGCATTCGCAGTCTGGTCATCTCCTGTAGTCGCATCCCCAGTCTCTGGTTATTTCCTGTAGTCGCATTTGCAGTCTGGTCATTTCCTGTAGTCGCATTCGCAGGCTGGTCATTTCCTGTAGTCGCATTCGCAGTCTCTGGTTATTTCCTGTAGTCGCATTCGCAGTCTTATCATCTCCTGTAGTCGCATCCCCAGTCTCTGGTTATTTCCTGTAGTCGCATTCGCAGTCTGGTCATCTCCTGTAGTCGCATCCCCAGTCTCTGGTTATTTCCTGTAGTCGCATTCGCAGTCTCTGGTTATCTCCTGTAGTCGCATTCGCAGTCTGGTTATTTCCTGTAGTCGCATTCACAGTCTCTGGTTATCTCCTGTAGTCGCATTCGCAGTCCGGTCATTTCCTGTAGTCGCATCCCCAGTCTCTGGTCATTTCCTGTAGTCGCATTCGCAGTCTGGTTATTTCCTGTAGTCGCATCCCCAGTCTCTGGTCATTTCCTGTAGTCGCATTCGCAGTCTGGTCATTTCCTGTAGTCGCATCCCCAGTCTCTGGTCATCTCCTGTAGTTGCATTCGCAGTCTCTGTTTATCTCCTGTAGTCGCATTCGCAGTCTGGTCATTTCCTGTAGTCGCATCCCCAGTCTCTGGTCATTTCCTGTAGTCGCATTCGCAGTCTGGTCATTTCCTGTAGTCGCATTCACAGTCTCTGGTTATCTCCTGTAGTCGCATTCGCAGTCTGGTCATTTTCTGTAGTCGCATCCCCAGTCTCTGGTTATCTCCTGTAGTCGCATTCGCAGTCTGGTCATTTACCGTATTTGCATTTGCAGTCTCTGGTTATCTCCTGTAGTCGCATTTGCAGTCTGGTCATTTCCTGTAGTCGCATCCCCAGTCTGGTCATTTCCTGTAGTCGCATCCCCAGTCTCTGGTTATTTCCTGTAGTCGCATTCGCAGTTTGGTCATTCCCGTAGTCGCATTCGCAGTCTCTGGTTATCTCCTGTAGTCGCATTCGCAGTCTGGTTATTTCCTGTAGTCGCATTCGCAGTCTCTGGTTATCTCCTGTAGTCGCATTCGCAGTCTGGTTATTTCCTGTAGTCGCATTCGCAGTCTCTGGTCATTTCCTGTAATCGCATTCGCAGTCTTGTCATTTCCTGTAGTCGCATTCGCAGTCTGGTTATTTCCTGTAGTCGCATTCGCAGTCTCTGGTCATTTCCTGTAATCGCATTCGCAGTCTTGTCATTTCCTGTAGTCGCATTCGCAGGCTGGTCATTTCCTGTAGTCGCATTCGCAGTCTCTGTTTATCTCCTGAAGTCGCATTCGCAGTCTGGTCATTTCCTGTAGTCGCATCCCCAGTCTCTGGTCATTTCCTGTAGTCGCATTCGCAGTCTGGTCATTTCCTGTAGTCGCATCCCCAGTCTGGTCATTTCCTGTAGTCGCATCCCCAGTCTCTGGTTATCTCCTGTAGTAATTTATGATATCTATGGCTATGCATTTTTCTTGAATCCATATTGAGCACTATATTTGATTGGCTGTTTGCTTCTGCTTAGGCCTGGCAAACACGCACAATCGCACATGATGATGACTTCATCATCATGTGCGTGATTGTGATTGTGCGTGTGTGCCAAGGAGAAGCAGCCAATCAAATATAGTGCTCAATATGGATTAAATAAATAGTGGGAAGAATGCCCCTTACATTGGTGGTCAGTGGGAAGAATGTTCCTTCCATTGGTGGTCAGTGGGAAGAATGTCCCTTACATTGGTTATCAGTGGGAAGAATGTTTCTATACATTGGTGGTCAGTGAGAAGAATGTTCCTTACATTGGTGGTCAGTGAGAAGTATGTTCCTTACATTGGTGATCAGTGGGAAGAATGTTCCTTACATTGGTGATCAGTGGGAAGAATGTCCCTTACATTGGTGGTCAGTGAGAAGTATGTTCCTTACATTGGTGATCAGTGGGAAGAATGTTTCTATACATTGGTGGTCAGTGAGAAGAATGTTCCTTACATTGGTGGTCAGTGAGAAGTATGTTCCTTACATTGGTGGTCAGTGGGAAGAATGTTTCTATACATTGGTGGTCAGTGGGAAGAATGTTCCTTACATTGGTGATCAGTGGGAAGAATGTTCCTTACATTGGTGATCAGTGAGAAGAATGTTCCTTACATTGGTGATCAGTGAGAAGAATGTTCCTTACATTGGTGATCAGTGGGAAGAATGTTCCTTACATTGGTGATCAGTGGGAAGAATGTTCCTTACATTGGTGATCAGTGGGAAGAATGCTCCTTACATTGGTGATCAGTGAAAATTATATAAAGTTAAGAAAAATAATTTTAAAAAAAATGTAAAGCACCCCCATGATCCCCGCACATGCTCTATATGAAAAGCTTTATGTAGGATGAGCGCATGTATGTAAACATGTGTCTATAGACGCAAATGCTGGACACGGGAGCCCACCTGCAAGGTAACCCCCCCCGGGAGAGCGCTTCTCCTAGGGAGTTATCTGATGTGGGGAGGAGCCGCGAGAGCCACCCCCAGATGTCGAGGTTCGGGGCCACTCTGTGCGAAACGAGCTGCACAGTGAAGATAAGTATGATATGTTTGTTATTTAAAAAAAAAAAAAAAAAAAAAAACGAGCCTTTACAATCACTTTAATTTTGGAAAGGTACCGTTGTTGCACTTTCTTTAATGTAATTCTGTGACGAACGCATGTAGTGTGGGCAGTGCAAAATGTAGGTAGGGATTTGTGTGGGTGGGAACACATGAGCGGGGACAGGGGGCCCCAGGATCTCCTATTGCCCGGGGGCCCCATGAGTTGTCAGTCCGCCCCTGCAGCAGTGTAATATTGGCCAGCAGCAGGACAAATTAGGTCTATAGATGTTGCCAACTCTTGAAGCCCAGGACTTCTGCCTTGTTTTTACCTTTTCCCATACAGCACTTCATTATACTACAGCATAGTGAAGTCCATAGTACCAGAAGATACTTACATGTCTCATTCCATCATATACCTCCATAAGTAAAATGTATCTAAATGGGAAAACCTTTTGTTCTTGTTTTGGATGGAGTAAGAGAGGGTTATAACCCCTGGAAAGTTTTTTTTTTCTTTTGTCCGTCTGTGCCCCTTTGGGGAGATTTCCCTTCACTTCCTGTCCCATACCCAAAACAGAAATCCCAGGGTTTCACCAGGGTGACAAGAACTAGTGTCGCCATTGGAAGATTTACCCTCTATTACTGTTTTGGTGTCAACTCAAAATTGTTGATCCTCTGGTTTGCTAATCCTCCCCTCTCTCTGGTCCCCTCTCACCTCCCGCTGTATTTCTCCCACACGGCTCACCACATGTGACACCTGCTAGTTTTTCCTGCTCCGTTCGCCCAGCTCTGCTGCTTTTCTGATGCTCAGTCCTCTCTCTCCAGTCCCCGCTCACCTTCTTCTATAGCGTTCCTATGTTGTACACCACGTGAGCCGTCTGCTAGTTGCTCCGCACCAGTCTGGACCCCGCTCACCTTCCTGGTGCTACACGCTGCACACCAGATGTGATGTCTACACCAGACACTTCCAGAACATATACACATAAACCCGGAACTGACTGCTAACAATATCTTTCCAATTCGCTACTTGGTTTACCAGTGCATCCTGGGATTGCTCATACCTGCAATACCTCCAAGTCAAAGAGAGGCTAAAGCTGAATAAAAACCTCTAAAAAGCTGTAAGCAAGCGTTGTCATAGACTTCTATGGAGGCTTTGGAGATGCTTTAAAGCACCAAGAAAGCAACATGGGGTATACTCTTTGAAGAAAAGCAAACACATGTAAACAGGACTGTAAACTTCTCATTTTATATAGTGACAGGTGCTTTGATTAGCATAGAGTGCTATAAAAAAAGAGTGTCCAATGCCATATTTTGAAGCAAATGTAAACAAGCCCTAAGAGGATCATTCCACATTTCAAGACAGTAGACAGAGCCATGCAAATCATTACTTTAAGCCTCAACAGCAAGACACATCTCCAGAACTGCTGGTGTCTAGTGCAAATACAGCCAAATATTACAGAGCCATTTATTCCAAATCACTGTTTAAGACTTTTACATTCCAGTGTATGGAAACCATGGCTTCTATGGATTAGAGCGGTGAAGGCAAACCTTGGCACCCCAGATGTTTTGGAACTACATTTCCCATGATGCTCTGGAACTCTGCAGTGTAGTGGAGCATCATGGGAAATGTGGTTGCAAAAAATCTGGGCTGCCAAGGCTCGCCATGACTGGATTAGAGCTTGGGACCCAACGAGACAGTATAACCATACAAGTTATGCTGAGAAGAGACTAAAGGAATCAAAAAGCCCCTCCAACCATTTGCAGCCCTACAGTGTATTCACATTCCATGATATATCCCAAACATAAGCGGATTATACCTCATTTCACGAGTTCTAGAAGTGATGATGGGCCATAAAGAATTTCTTTGCATGGCTCAGCCCTATGTCCTGAAATGAGGAAAAATCCTTTTAATTTTTGGAATTAGACATTTGAATACCTTTTGTTCTCCGAGTGATTTACTGTTCCAGATGCTGATTGGCTTGGAGGGCTTTTTAGTGCCTTCTAATCATAACCTGTATGGGTATACCACACAATGGCAAAATACTCTGCAGTTAATGGTCCCCAAACATTTCAATACCAACCAAGAGCTTTTTTACATTTTAAATCCTTCCCTTCTACCAGTTTAACCATAAAATAGTCACCGGACAATAATTTAAAGAGGAACTGTAGTCTGCTCACATAATGTGTAATAAAAACATCTTTCAAACGATCCATTCTGAAGCTTCCCTCCAACCACCTTGCAAACTATTTTATATGTACTGTGATTCTCTCGTTGCCAAATATGCTGCAGAATTCTCCCTCCACCAAGTCTGGCTGCAGCCATTTTAACTGTGGGCAGCTGCCTGTTCACTTCCTGGATTTACACAGACACACGACACACCTCCCGCTCGGCAGCTCCCATTGGCCCTCTTATGACTCATCCCCCCCTCCCTTCCTGGCAAAATCTCACAGAGAGCTGTGCATGATGTCATAAGCCTAGGCTAATGACCAGACAAGAAACAGGAAGTGGGCTGTATAAGGTATTTACTGGCAGAAAAAAAAAATGGTTTACTATCCTACGTTAAAACAACAAGGGCAAAAAATGTAATAGATAGAAAGATGAAAAAAATGACTGAAGGTCCGCTTTAACCTTGCTTGCTGAAAAAGCCTGATGTTATAACACCTTAAATCCTACTGGAACCCAGAGTTTCAAAGCTGTAATGCAGCCATTCTCAACCAGGGTTCCATGAAAATCTATGGTTCCTCCAGAGGTTGCTAGGGGTTCCTTGAGCTATGGCTGATTGACCTTCCATCTGATGGTGCCTGCATAGTTCAGTGCCACTTATCAGAGTCAGTGGCATGACACCAATTATCTTTTTAGCTGTGAGTAAGGGTGGCATTGGGACCACCAGTGTAAGGGGCATTCTTCCTATTATCCACCCAATATTATTAATTTTAGCAGGGGTTCCCTGAGGCCTAAAATGTATTTTTAAGGGTTCCTCTGGCGTAAAAGGTTGAGAAAGGCTGCCCTAATGGAGCAACAAATTCTGGTGGACATATCTCAACAATGAGGTCACCAAGCTGTGTAGAAAGTCTTTGTACTGATTAAGCTTTACAGAACTCTTTTTGTGGGAGCCATTTTGGACATGAAATGCCTTTCTAAACCCACATATTCGCTTTTAAACATAGGAGTCACATCATAACTGTGCATGGCCGGTGCAGGGAGAAAAAAAGGTGAGGGGGGGGGGGATCAAGCAGACTCCACCCAATACAGGCTGCCTGTAGAAATCTACAGGAGGGGACAGGGACACGGCCAGTCACACTGCACAAGGAGAGAGAGATCAGAGCTGTGGGAGGATCCCAGTAGGCTCCACCCACTAGAGGCTGCCTGCAGAAAACTACAGGAGGGGGCGGAGACAAGACCAGTCAACCTGCACAAGGAGAGAGAGCAGCAATGACCAGGCTTTATCACAGGAAGCTTCTGCACAGAGGCAAAGTTTCAGACCAAATTACTGCAAGAATGCAGAAGAAATACACAAAGCACACTACGATTCAAGAAGAATACACACAATGAATGTATTAAGATGATTTGTTTATTTTCTGGAGTTCTGCATTAACCACCACTAACAGTAATATTTTTCTATAAAGTGATACATCTGCTGTAGATCAAGACGATGACAGGTAAAGGACATTTGGTGGTTAATTCTCTTTGCTTGTCTATAGGTTTATAGGTAGAGAAATAAAGGCACAAATGAACAGATATGAATAAAGAAACCTTCACATGGAACACGTCAAGGTTCTCTTATTGATATCTATTTACAGTAGTTGTGCAGACATTTTTCTACAATACCTACCAACGAACAAGGAGAGTTAACCAAGAAATGTCCTCCACCCACCATCTTCTTGACCTACAACAGTAGTGTCACTTTACAGGATAATATGAACAGATATCTACAAAGGGGAACCTTGGCAAGAAATACCTCAAGGTTCCCTTGTTATTTTCTGTTCTAATGTGGCTATCTTATTCTATAACTGACCTAGGATCGAGGAAGTAGAGTGAAGAGGTTTTATTCACTTGACATAGTCTGAAAGTTGCAATCCCCCAGTACTCTGGGGGGTACGTAGAGCTGGTTCCTTTTCAGCAAACCCTACAGTTTCTGATTTGTGTAACATGTGCCTCTCTTCCTTGTCCAAACATATTCTGTTCTTATTTCCAGGCAAAGCCTTCAGCCCAGAATTCTACTACGACACCCTAAACCCCATTGAATCCAACAAGCAGGCTAGGAACTACTCATATTTGATCCAGTGGACCCAGAAAGACCCCAGTGCAGTGGATCCAGTAACAAAATACAGACTGGACTGGAAACCGGTAAGACCTGCATTGTTGTTGTGCCATATAAGACACTACAGCTGGTCGACGCGGCATGATGAAACTCGCAGTCCCCCAGAGAGTCATCGCTTGCCTATAACTCAAAGCTAAACTAGATAGTTGGAGGTATAAAGAGAAATTTAGCATGGCAAAAGCTAAAAATAAATACAAAACAAAACTGAATTTCAAGGATATATAATCAAAAGTATTATACAGTATAGTAAAAAAAAAAAAAGTTAAAATGATCATTAGATCCAGAGATACAGGCAGATGAAGTTATAGGAAAATGCCAGTTTTGCCCTTGATAGGCAAGGTATGTCTTATTTTGCTGATGACACCAAGGTGTGCAACAGGGTTGGTATACCTGAAGATATTTGGTGTAATATGGAACGTGATTTGGCATTGCTGAAACATTGGTCAAAGCAGTGGAAACTGCAGTGTAATGTATCTAATTGCAAACAAATGTACAAAAGAGCTAAAAAAAACCCTCCAATATGGAGGAATCAGGTCCTCCTTCCTTCTGCAGAGGGTACAGTATTGGCTACAACTATAGAGGAAAATTAATTTTGGGTGCCCATTTCAGATGGTTGCAAAATGAACAAAAAGTGTGGCTAGGCAGTGGGGAAAGTGAATAGAATTCCTGGTGACCAACACTAGAGGGATCACCAGAAGGAGGAAGGAGGTCCTGATTTCCCTTTATAGATCTTTAGTTATCTCTAGAATGGGCACCAGTAGGAAAGAAGAGGTCCGAATTCCTCAGTTTAGACCTTTATTATCACTAGAGGGATCACCAGCAGGAGGAAGGAGATCCTAATTCCTCTAAATAGAGCTCTGTTTCACTAGAGGGATCACCAGCAGCAGGAAGAAGGTCCTGATTCCTCCCTCCACTAGAGGGATCACCATTAATTAGGAGGAAGGAGGTCCTGATTCCTCTATATAGATCTTTATAGCACTAGAGGGATCACCAGCAGGAGGAAGGAGGCCCTGATTCCTCTATATAGATCTTTATATCACTAGAAGGATCACCAGCAGGATGAAGGTCCTGATACCCCTATACAGATCTTTATATCACTAGAGGGATCAGCAACAGAAGGAAGGAGGACCTGATTCCTCTATATAGATCTTTTTATCACTGGAGGGGTCACCAGCAGGAGGAAGAAGGTCCAGATTCCTCTATATAGACCTCTATATCACTAGAGGGATCACCAGCAGGAGGAAGGAGGTCCTTATTCCTCTATATAGATCTTTAAATCACTAGAGTGATCACAAGCAGGAGGAAGGAGGTCCTGATTCCTCTATATAGGTCTTTAGTCATCTATAGAAGGGTCACCAGTAGGAAAGAGGAGGTCCGGATTCCTCATTTTAGACCTTTATTATTGCTAGAGAGGTCACCAGCAAGAGGAAGGAGGTCCCGATTCCTCTATATAGATCTTTATATCACTAGAGGGATCACCAGCAGGAGGAAGGAGGTCCCGATTCCTCTATATAGATCTTTATATCCCTAGAGGGGTCACCAGCAGGAGGAAGGAGGTCCCGATTCCTCTATATAGATCTTTATATCACTAGAGGGGTTAGCAGCAGCAGAAAGGAGGTCCTTATTCCTCTTTATAGATCTTTATATCACTAGAGGGATCCCCAAATGTAGGAAGGAGGTTCTGATTCCTTTATATAGAGCTTTACTTAGTCATTTAGAATACTGTGTCCATTTCTGGAGACCTCACTTACAAAAAAGTCCAGAGATGAGCAACAAAATTGGTGAAAGGTTTTAGGTATAAAACATTTTAGGAGAAACTGCAGGAACTTGCTTTTTACATTCTGGAGGAAAGAAGGGAAAGAACGGACATAACTAAAACCTTTAAATACGCGAAGAGTGTGAATGAAGGCAGCAGGGCAGAATTTTTCAATGTGAAGCCAAGATCATGTATACTAGGACATGACCTCAAACTAGAAGGAGGAAAGTTCAAGCTAATCTTAGAAAGTATTTTTTACAGAAGTAGTAGCTGATGCTTAGACTAGATGTCCAGCAGAGGTAGCGATTCAGTAAACAGTAAGTGATTGTAAACATGCATGGGATCAATCATAGACCTATATCGAAAAAAAGGGCAAAGGTTGCGGACTTGATGGACCACTTGGTCTTTGTTTCTGTAAATAATGTCTTTGGGTGCTACAAATCCTAATTTCAACTATCCATCTGGTTGAACTAGATGGCCTTGTGTCTTTTTTCAACCAGACTATCTATGTAAATATGTAAAAGCTCAATGAAATAGCATGCGGTGTGGTGTATGATCTTTGCCATGAAGAGGAACATGGCAAAGGTCTTTCTTATGCCGCATACACACGGGCGGACTTTTCGACCGGACTGGTCCGACGGTCTTTCTGACGGACTTTCCGACGGACTTTCGAACGAACGGACTTGCCTACACATGATCAACCAAAGTCCCACGGATTCGTACGTGATGACGTACGACCGGACTAAAATAAGGAAGTCGATAGCCAGTAGCCATTAGCTGCCCTTTTTGTCCATCAGACTAGCATACAGACGAGCGGATTTTTCGACCGGACTCGAGTCCATCGGAAAGATTTGAAACATGTTTTATTTCTAGGTCCGTCAGGCTTTTGGGGGAAAAAAAAGTCAGCTGGAGCCCACACACGATCGAATTGTCCGACGGAGTCCGGTCCGCCGGACCAAGTCTGCCAGAAAGTCCGCCCGTGTGTACGCTGCATTAGAAGCAGTCAGCCCTGGTCCATTGTGTGAGGCGCGGCGGCGCGCGTGGTTGGCTTTAGCACGAGGATGCTACAGAACCCTCATACAAGAACAATGCACCCTCTCTCAAGGCCATTAGTGGCTCTTGGCGGCACTGAACAGATTTCTCTATTGTTCCCTGCATTGAGCATTTAGAAGAAAATAAATAATCCCTGCACATTCTTCATCTCTCATATAACCTGCTTGGAAAGGCTGTAGTTAAACAATATATATATATATTTAAAAAGTACAGCGACCTGTGTAATGTGTGCTCGCCCGTCACAAGTAATAAATTTCACTTGACTAAAGATTCGGCGTGTGATGGAGACGCAGGCTTCCGGCTCCGGTGATATTATACAGCGAAAGGTCATCGACTCTTATTTCGAGAAGGTCAGTGAGGAGAGATGGCAGGTCAGTGACCGACAAGGAATTACAAGTCAGGTGTGGCCTTAGGTATTGATACACGGCGACGGAATTATTGGGCGATACGCGCAACCAGGGACGCCAGTCATCGAGCGCCCATTGATTTTTTCCGGTGCAAGGGTGCAGGATAAACATGACATTGACCATCGGAGGTGTTTATTTCACCCGTCTCTCTATTTGGTTGTTCTGTTTGCAGTCACATATTAATTTCATTGACAGCAGGTTTGCCGCCCGCCCAGATAATAGCGGCGCAAAGCGTAATTCAGTCCAAGAGCGCGGCCGCCCTATCTCCGCACACACCGCTGACTACACATCTGCGAGCAGAGAGCGGAAAATGATTCTCCAACCTGGACTGCGGCCAAACAGCTAAAATAAATGTGAAACAGGTTACCTGCCAGATGTTTGGAACGCTGCTCAGCCAGTCTTGTGATTTACAAACGCCCCTCCCCCCCCCTTTACACCCCCTCTAATAATTCAGGAACAGGAATTGTGGAGCTTATTGCAAAAGTGGGGGCTAAAACTCCAACTTCACACCTTTATACTCAGTCATGCAACACTGTATCCAAATTACATTTTTATCGTTTTTTTTTTTTTTTTTAGACAGAGCTTTTTTTTGGCGGTATTTACCCTGCGTTGCGTTCACACCTATGGGCTTTTTTTGTGCGTTTTCCATTTTGCAGAAACGCGCTACAGTCCATTTAACATGGTTTCCTATGGTACACATTCACATCTATGTGTTTTTTTCAGCCTGTGCGTTTTTGGAAAGGGTTGGAGACTTTTTTCTCCGCAGCAGATTGCGTTTTGCGTGTAATAGACTTCAGTGGAGTCGCACCAAAAACGCAAGTGTTGCGTTTTTGATGCGCTTTTAATGAGTTTTGTGTTCCCCCCTTTAAAAACACTAGCTGGTTTCTGAGGAGGGGCGCGATAGGGCGGTGACGTCACAAGGGGGCGGGGCCACCAGGTGATGATGCAACATGGCCCCGCCCCTACCTATTTAAGAACTGTCAGATAGAGGAGCAGGCAGTCAGCGGTTAGACTTTTTTTCTTTTTTTTTCCCCCCCGGGTTCAGCAGTGTGGCGGGGGGGGGGCGTGAATGACGTTGGATCTATATCGGGGGGACATTATTTTTGACCTTTTAATAAAGGCCCCCATACTCATTCACATGGGGGGGTCAGGATCTGGGGACCCCCTTGTTAAAGGGGGCTTCCAGATTCTGATAAGTCCCCCGCCTGCAGACCCCCACAACCACCGCCCAGGGTTGTAGGGAAGAGGCCCTTGTTCCCATCAACACGGGGAAAAAGCACCCCCCCATGTTGAGGGCATGTGGCCTAGTATGGTTCAGGAGGGGGGAGGCGCTCGCTCATCCCCTCCCTTTCCTGACCTGCCAGGCTGCATGCTTGGATAAGGGTCTGGTATGGATTTGAGGGGGACCCCCCACGCCATTTTTATTTTTTTGCCATGGGGTTCCCCTCTAAATCCACACCAGTCCCGAAGGGCCCGGTATGGATCTGGGGGGGACCCCAAGCCATTTTTTTCTAGAATTTTTTAGCCGGCAATTTTTTTTTTTTAAGACTCAGCTGATGAGTCATTGGTTGTTAAGGATGCAGCTGCCCGCTCATTAGCAACCAGCTATATACAGTGTTTTTAAAGGGGAAACAAAAAACGCAAAACGCATGAAAACTGCATGCAAAGACGCATCAAAAATGCAGGTTTAAAATGCAAAAGGCACTGCAAAGCGCGACTGAAAGACGCATCAACCGCAACTGCATAGATGTGAACCTAGATTTATTTATTTATTTTTCCTACGTAAACATAAAAATTCTGAAAAAAAAACGCAACTTTCTTTGTTTATGTTTTAAAATTTTGCAAATAAATTATCATTCTTCAAAAATTTAGCCCCAAATGTATTCTGCTACATTTCTTTGGTGAAAATAAGTCAAATCAGTGTATGTTATTTAGTCTGTAGGAAAGTTATAGAGTCCAAAAACTATGGAATATAGATCTGAAAATCGATCAAACCTGATGTACTGACAATAAATCTCATTTCTTGAAGCCCGAAAACACAAGGACAGTACAGATACCCCCCAAATGACCCACAAAGAAGACAGTCCAAGGTATTTAGTAAGAGGCATGGGAGCCACCTTTTGTTAAAGGGTGTGGTATGGAAAATGAGGGAACCCGATGCTGCATATTTATTTCCGCGTGGAGTCCCCAGTTAACACCTATACCAGACCCTCATCTGCCAAATGTCCACCATGAAATGATGGACCCCGTCCATGCTCAGAAAAGCCCACACAAAGGTCCCAAAGGAGGGACATCCAACACAGCACAGCCGCAAAAGAACCTTTAAAGTAGATGTGGATCGCACGTGGCTAGGGCGTTGTTTATATTAGGCAGGCATAGGTTACCTAAGAGGTCTATCTAAACGCTTAAGAAAACTATTTTTGCATATACTTATACACCTTTCTATACAGTCAAATATTGAACATACCCATTTTTCCTTCCAAAAAAACGCCTCTGGAGAAGGGACAACGTCCTGAAACATGTTAGACCTATGGAGGAATTTGTAATCGGTTTTGAAATTATAGAAAATTTACTGTGTGCAAACTTTGTTTTGTATGAATATTTTGTATAGACTGTTATCATGTTTTTATAAATATGCTTTTCTAAGCAAAAAACTTTTTCTAATAAACAATATGTTTTTATAAACTTCTGACTGTTCGCCTTCAAAGTCCCGCTGTACCGGGGGGTACAAGTGTTCCCTGTTTTTTGAGGGTTCCTTCTATGATATAATTTGGGATGTTGGCAACCCCCTATGGAGAATTCAATCGCTCCTCTTTGTGGTTCACCACTATACTTATTTATTCCTATGGTACCAACGATGGGGCACTATTCCCCTCCTTAATACCAAATGTGATGATGTTTACTCCCGCTGATGACAGGAATACTTCCGCTCTAGCTGGCTACAATTCCGGCCCCCTAAAATCTGAAGGACAATAAACTGACCCTTTGCTTAGAAAGTTTGGAGACCCCTGGTCAAGAGCAATGGCACAACTATCCACCCACCCCTACATGCCAGGGTTCTAGGTGTTATCCTGGATTCTGAACTCTTAATTTTGGCCCCACATCCAATCCCTTTCCAAAGCTTGCCGCCTCAACCTCCACAACATCTCCTAACTACGTCCCTTCCAAACCAATGGAACCACGAATCTCCTGATTCACTCCCTGGTTATCTCTCGCTTTGACTCCCTCCTCGTTGGCTTACCTTTAAATAGACTATCCCCCCCTTCAGTCCATCATGAATGCTAGTAAATAGAGTAAATTACCGCGCTGTGATAATATAACTAAAAATAATACACCCAAAACAAAAAGCTGCTGCTAAAGTGAGATACACACAACAACCACTGCTGTTCCCGGACATAAGGATCTCCTTATATGCTGTTACCGGCATCCCTGGGGGAACGTCTGAATATCACGGTATCCTACCTGGTCACGGTCCTGGGCTGACAAGTTTGGCAAATCCATTTTTGACCCCCCAGACGGGTTCCTCTGGAGATCTCTTGTGTCCTTATACTGGATAAAGGCCCAGGTCGGGTATAGGCCGCAAGCTTTTCTTGCTTGCCATCTGGTAAGGGAGCATTTCTCTTAGCACTGGTGGTGTGGTGAAGGTTGAAGTACTTACCGTGGGCCATCATTCCTGCTCTTCCCTATGCACGATATGAACTTTGTGTCACCATTTTTGACATATGCCGTTTTTTCTTCACTGGTGATTAAGAAGACGGACTTTTCAGTTTCTTTTTGACCATTTTGATTTATTGAGTGTTTTAATAATTGTACATTAATTCTTGATTACTCACTGTATTCAATTTAATTTGGGGGACCAGCGCTGCTTTTTATTGTTCATCATTAATGCTGCTGCCAGACTCATACACCTTACAAACTGCTCAGTGTCTGCCACCCCTCTCTGCCAATCCCTCCATTGGCTACCACTCACCCAACAAATTAAATTCAAAATAACAATAACGTATAAAGCCATCCACAACTCTGCCCCCAGCTACAGCACTAGCCTAGTCTCAAAATACCAACCTACTCGTTCTTTTCCTTCCTCTCAAGACCTCCTGCTCTCTAGCTCCCTCATCACCTCCTCCCATGCTCGCCTCCAGGACTTCTCCTGAGCCTCTCCCATCCTCTGGAATTCCCTGCCCCAATCTGTCAAGAATATCTCCAAATCTATCCACGTTTAGGCGATCCCTGAAAACTTTTCTCTTCAGAGAAGCCTATCCTGCCTCCACCTAACAACTGTGCTTTAATTGTCTTCATTGGATCATTCCCCCGTAGTTTTTTACCCTTTTGTATCACTTGACCCTCCCTTCTAGATTGTAAGCTCTAACGAGCAGGGCCCCCTGATTCCTCCTGTATTGAATTGTTTATCGTTCCAACAAAAAGTCAATGACAGCCACCAAGACTAAAAGCCTTGTGCACAGGATCAGATTGTTGGCCAACAAAATTTTGTAAACTTTTCTTGCATACACACGGCCACACAATTGTTGACAAACAATTACGTACTTAGTGACGTACTACGTGGTTGTTCAGCTTTTTAGCGCCACCCTTTGGGCTCCTTCTGCTAATTTTGTGTTAGTAGAAGTTTGGCAAGTGTTGATTCGCGCTTTTCATTTTGCGCTTTTCATCCCGTTTCTGAACGGGCGTTCGTCAACCAGCCATGTTGCGGAATCTGAGGAGATAACGTGTTATTTATTATTTGCCTTGGAGTTATTGCTTTGACATTATTTTTTTGGTTGAATAATAATGATTTAATTTGGTATATTTTCTATATTTTTGGATGCATAGAATGCACTTTTTGGTTAAGTTCTGTTGGCAGATAGCATGTCAATTTTATTTGTTTTCTTTTTTTTAATGCACAATAACAAAAATAGTGTAGAATAATACTTGGCTATGTGTTTTACTTCAAATGACAGTTTGTGAGTCGCAGTTACATTTTAAAAAATACAATGTAAAATTGACCAGGGACACCAACATAGTTGTATCTTTGATCTTAAAAACTACGGGATAATGGTGTTGTGGTAACGTGCACAAATAAAAAAAAAAAAATAAATAATAATAAGATTATTCTTGATATCACTAGAAAAAAAAAGCCTTTTAAAATTAATTTGCAATAACTCCATCAGTATCACCAGCAGGGAAGCCTCATTATTATCCCATGAAAGAAGAAGAGAATTGTGCGCTGCATTTCCAGATTTCATAATTTGCCGTGTCACGAATGTTAATTCTCCATTACGAACGCTAGTTTACAAGACCGACCGCTTCCGGCTCGTTCCTTTCTTCTGAGCATGCCCGTTTGTACTTTGAACTTTTGTCCGACGGACTTGTGTACACACGCTCGGAAAATCCGACAACAGACATTTGTCCGTGGAACATTTGAAAACTCGCCATCCAACATTTGTCCGCGGAAAATCCGACGACAATTGTCCGATGGAGCGCACACACGGTCGGATTTACCGCCAACGGCCTGTTATCGAACATTTCCCGTCAGAAAATCTGATCATGTGTACGCGGCTTAAGACACAGGACCTGGAGAGGCGACGCGTTTCACACTGTCAATAGTGCTTCTTGAAACGCTATTGATAGTGTGAAACGTGTCACCTCTCCTGTTCCTGTGTCTTAGTGGCTGTCGTTGACTTTTTTGTTGGAACAATAGACTGAGTTTGATTGTTTCTGGTGGTGTGCAGCCTTTTCTACTTTTCCTATTGACATCGGTTAGCGAGCCGTGGCTTGCACCCAGCATATCCGGATCGCACTGATTTACTCACCTGGAGCTGCGGTTTCTCCTTCTGCATTCCTTTGAATTGTATTGTAACTGTTCTGCTTGTCCTAACATTCTAAAGCACTGATCAAACTGTTGGTGTTATAAAAATCCTGTATAATAGTAATAATAATTGGATGTGGACTTCGCAAGGTTCCTCAGCAAAGGTCGAAAGGCAAGAGAATGGAAAGGAGGAAAAACTTTGCAAGCGTGCGATTATAGTTCTTGATTTATTTTTAGCTGTTACCTGCAATTTTTGAATCTGGTGGCAGGTCCTCTTTAATGAACTCCGAAGCGCAATGGATCCTCCCCGTGAATGGAAAGCTGGGATTTGCGCTCTTCGTCTCGGACCCGCATTGGTTTTATTTCTGGACAGCGGTGGGATTTGCATCGCAAAGCCGGAGCCGCGTATGCGTTAGAGTTTGACCTTTCCTGGAGGTCCTTCATCCAGCCCTCACTCCGTACTCGGAGCGGCCACGTTTCATCAAGCGGCCTGGGTAATAAATGAATCACAATGCGATCTCCCGGCTACGCAGAACGACTTTAATATCCTTTCTATGCGGAGCGCGGCGTGTGTTTGTATCGGAGTGCAGCCAGCCGCCGTGCCGTCATTTCATTAAAGCCACCTTGAAAGGATAATGGAAGAGATAGGGCTGGATGTATGGAGCCTCTTAGACCGCGTCATACTCCGCGCACTGCGCTGCGGGATCAATAAGCCGCTGTCTCGCTTCCAGCATGAAAAGCTTCCTTTTCTGAGCAGATAATACACCCTTTAAGGTGGGTCACCGGGGGGGCAGCCATTACTGTACCTCGGCTGCGATTCGCAGAGCAAAGGATAGCTATTTAACAGACGCAGAAGATCGCCATTCACTTACAATGCCAGGAATTATTTTATTGAACGTCATCAAGAAATTCTGCACTGATGATTGCATGAGAAATAAAGATAAAAAAAAAAGAAAAAAAAAAAGGAACTAAAAATTTAAGTGGTTCCAAAGGCAGAAGGTTTTTTTTTTGTTTTTTTTTTTTACCGTAATGCACTCGTCTGTATCCTAACGCTTTCATTCCTAAGATCTCATTGGCTGCAGAAAAAGTTGATAATCATAGTTGGGTTTCCTTTGTGAGGGTTCCAATGATGAGGCATCAGGCCGAATTATTTTGATATAAAAATAATTGCCAGACGAGGCCAGATAACCGTTAGACTGGCACGTTCCCGGCGGGGAATTTAACCCTGCGGAGGATTGCTCATTAACACGCCGTTCTAATTGAAACGTTGCAGAGTTTTGTTGCCTCATTAGTCCCGGGTTTGAAGACTCCGCCATCTGCGAGCGCACTCGGAGAGTGAAGATTGCGCCATAAGGGGGTCTGTAGGAACGCGTAAGGCGGCCATCGTTATCGCAACAGTTTACAGAACACATAAATGTGAGATGGAAGGGAGTCGGGATTCACCGATATTGTATATGTAGCACATCTCTGACACTCCATAGGCAGGATAGCACCTCCAGAGGCCAGGGGTGGCTAGCATTTACCCCCCCCCCCCCCCGGTCTAAGTCCATGGCTAAAAGGGAGGAGCAGAGAAAGGAAATTGGGCGCCAGTCACATTTGTCATTTAAAATTTTTATTGCAGAACAGTTAAGGTGGTGAGGGTTAGGGTCCCAGATACCATAGGCCAGCCATCACTAAATGACGGAACCCGGTCCATACACAGACCGAATGACAGTCCTATCTGGACCACGGCTCGACATTCTGCTTCCCCCGCTCGTGGCACAGCATTCATCCTTTCAAGCAGGTGGAAGGTAGAAGGCGCGGCATGTCCTGGCAGAGGGTGGGAGCTGCCCAACTTTTCTATTTAACAAGCCAGTGATTTGGTGCTAGGATGTGGGGCGGTCCTAGCAACCAACCACCTGCCTGCCTGTTGGGCAGCTCCCACCCTCTGCCACGCCTTCTTCTTTTTCAACTACTTATAGTATATAATTATCTACTGTATATATTAGAAATATATATATATATATATATATATATATATATATATATATATATATATATATATATTGTATATTACAATTATATTCATTTATATATATATATATTTATTCATTTAATATAATTATTAATATTATAATAATACTGTTACTATAATATTATTGATAATATATATATATATATATATATATATATATATATATATATATATATATATATATATATATATATATACTATTATAGTATATTATTATTACTTTTATATATCTATATAACTTTTATATGTATTTTACATAAAAATGTATTTATAATAATAATACTATAATATTTTATAATATTGTAAATAGTATATAATATATTATTATTGTTACTATTATATATATATATATATATATATATATATATATATATATATATATATATATATATATATATATATATATATATATATATATATATATATATATATATATATATATATATATACTATAATTTATTATTACTATAATAATAGTATAATATTTATTATTATTTTATTTCTTTTTATTTATTATTATTTAATAATAATAATATACTATTATTTATATATATATATATATATATATATATATATATATATTAGTATAGTATATTATTTTTATATTAATAATATTATATTAGATAGACTTTCACATTATTATAAAATAATTATGGGAAGACGATACTACCCCATAAAAACTCTTTTCAATTTCTTCCACCACTTTTACTATGTAACTCAATTATTTCTGACTTCTAAACACTTGGTACAATAAATAAGCCGCCTACAGAAACAAGGTTTAAACTGTGAAATGACTTTGATTGGAATCTATTGATTTTGTTCCTTCTCGCCCGAGGCTATTATGTTGTAAGAGTGTGTTAAGGAGAGGGTGGCGGAGCCTTCGAATATCTGACACAGAGCTGCAAATTAAATAGGCCGGCTGCAAAAGTTTAGGCTTTAAATAAGATGTAATTGGGGAAACCAGCATGAGTTTAATGAGCCCTCGCCAGCTGTAGATTGGAGCCAGTCAGTGTTTCGGCTAAATGAGTAAAGCCGGGCCATACACCCGTAGAATTTTCATTCGAACGTTCGTATAGAAATTCTGAAAAATAATCGTTCATCAGCGCATTCGATGGTATCATTATTAACACAACAACGTTTGTATGAAAACTCTGAAAAAGTTCATTCGGTTGCCATGCCAGTGTTTGGAATTCCACAATCACAGCTCGGATTTATTTAGTTCAATAAAAGTTTTTCATAGTTATCTTTTGATTTTGCTCATCACTACGGTCAGAAATAAATGTCTATTTGCACCCATTACCTATCAGAAAATCAAATGAATATTCAGAGAATCAATTAAACTCCGCTGGCTAAATAATAACTAGATCTAGGTCAGGGTCAGGAGTGTGTAATGTACATAATGCAGGGGTCAGGAGTGGGTAGCATACAAAGTACTGGGGTCAGGAGTGGGTAGCATACAAAGTACTGGGGTCAGGAGTGGGTAGCATACAAAGTACTGGGGTCAGGAGTGGGTAGCATACAAATTCCTAGGGTCAGGAGTGGGTAGCATACAAAGTACTGGGGTCAGGAGTGGGTAGCATACAAAGTACTGGGGTCAGGAGTGGGTAGCATACAAAGTCCAGGGGTCAGGAGTGGGTAGCATACAAAGTACTGGGGTCAGGAGTGGGTAGCATACAAAGTCCAGGGGTCAGGAGTGGGTAGCATACAAAGTGTAGGGATCAGGAGTGGGTAGCATACAAAGTGTAGGTATCAGGAGTGGGTAGCATACAAAGTACAGGGGTCAGGAGTGGGAAGCATACAAAGTGTAGGGATCAGGAGTGGGTAGCATACAAAGTCTAGGGGTCAGGAGTGGGAAGCATACAAAGTGTAGGGATCAGGAGTGGGTAGCATACAAAGTACAGGGGTCAGGAGTGTGTAGCAGGGGTATAAAATGTGTGGAGATCACAGAGTTCAAATATGTGTAGATAACGTACAAAATGCAGGGGCTAGGGGTATGTACTGTACAATGTGCAGAAGTCAAGGGTGGGTAAAGTACATACTTCAAGGTTCAGCAATGTTTAATGTACAGAGTGCAGGTTTCCGAAGTGTGTAACATACAGAATTCAGGGGTCAAAAGTGGAAAAAATGCAGAGTGCAGGGGTCAGGAGTGGGTAATGTGCATAATTCAGGGGTCAGGGGTGTGTAATGTGCATAATGCAGGGGTCAGGAGTGGGTAGCATGCAGAGTGCAGGGGTTAGAAGTGGGTAACATACATAGTGCAGGGGTCAGGATGGGCCAGGGCTTGATCCTGCCCCCCAGCCAACAGGCAGCCAGCAGAGAAAGGGTTGGCGTGCACAGTGGACTGTGGATAGATTAGGGTGTGACAACAATGTGCTAACCATGGGAGGGGTTTAACACTTGTACAGAGCCCAGAGGTCAAATATGTGTATATAACGTACAAAATGCAGGGGGTTAGGAGTATGTACTGTAAAATGTGCAGAAGTCAGGTGTGGGTAAAGTACATAGTTCAGGGTTCAGCGATGTTTAATGTACAGAGTGCGGGGGTCAAGAGTAGGAAACATGCAGAGGGCACGGGTCAGGAGTGTGTAATGTACATAAAGCAAGGGTCAGGATTGGGTAAAATACATAGTGTAGGGGTCGGGAGAGGGCCAAGGTCTGAGATTTCCCCCACAGCCCACAGGCAGACCGCAGAGAAGAAGGAGGTGGTGTGGACAATGGGCTGTAAAGAGATGAGGGTGTGACAACATTGCACTACCAGTGGGAGGGGTTTAAAAATTGTACAAAGCACAGGAGTCAAATATGTGTTTATAATGTACAAAATGCAGGGAGTATGTACTGTACAGTGTGCAGAAGTCAGGGGTGAGTAAAGTACATAGTTCAGGGGTCAGCAAAGTATAATATACAGAGCACAGGGATCAGGATAGTTTAATGTACATAATTCAGGGGTCAGGAGTGGGTAACTTACAATGTTCAGGGGTCAGAATTGGGTAACATGCAGAGTGCAATAATCAGGGGTGTGTAATGTATATAATTCAGGGGTCAGGAGAGTTTAATGTACATAATTCAGGGGTCAGGAGTGGGTAGCATACAACGTTCACGGGTCAGAAGTGGGTAACATGCAGAGTGCAAGGGTCAGGAGTGAGTAATATACAGTACATAGTGCAGGGGTCAGGGTGGGGTCAGGGTGGGGCCAGGGCTTGAGCCTGCCCCCCAGCACACAGGCAGCCAGCAGAGAAGAAGGTGGTGTGCACAGTGGACTGTGCATAGATTAGGGTGTGACAACATTGCGCTAACCGTGGTAGGGGTTTAAAACTTGCACAGAAGTCAAATATGTGTATATAACATACAAAATGCAGAGATCAGGACTGTTTGTACTGTACAGTGCCCAGAAGTCAGGGGTGGGTAAGGTACTTAGTTAAAAGTTGAATGTACAGAGTGCAGGGTTCAGGAGTGTGTAACATACATAATGCAGGGAGCAGAAGTGGGTAATATACAGAGTGCAGGGGTCAGGAGTGTGTAATATACATAATGCAGTGGTCGGGAGTGTGTAATATACATAATGCAGTGGTCGGGAGTGTGTAATGTACAGTGTTCAGAAGTCAGGGGTGTGTAAAGTACATAGTTCCAGGGTCAGAAATATTTAATGTGCAGAGTGCAGAGTTCAGGAGTGTGTAATGTACATAATGCAGTGGTCAGGAGTGTGTAATGTACACAATGCAGTGGTTGGGAGTGTGTAATGTACAGTATTCAGAAGTCAGGGGTGTGTAAAATAAATAGTTCCAGGGTCAGAAATATTTAATGTGCAGAGCGTAGGGGTCAGGAGTGTGTAACATACACAATGCAGGGAGCAGAAGTGGGTAACATACAGACTGCAGAGGTCGGGAGTGTGTAATGTACATAATGCAGTGGTCGGGAGTGTGTAATGTACAGTGTACAGAAATCAGGGGTGTGTAAAGTATATAGTTCCGGGGTCAGAAATATTTAATGTGCAGAATGCAGTGGTCGGGAGTGTGTAATGTACGTAATGCAGTGGTCGGGAGTGTGTAATGTACATAATGCAGTGGCCGGGAGTGTGTAATGTATGTAATGCAGTGGTCGGGAGTGTGTAATGTACATGATGCAGTGGTCGGGAGTGTGTAATGTACAGTGTTCAGAAGTCAGGGGTGTGTAAAGTACATAGTTCCGGGGTCAGAAATATTTAATGTGCAGAGTTCAGGGGTCAGGAGTGTGTAATGTACATAATGCAGTGGTCGGGAGTGTGTAATGTACATAATGTGGTGGTGGCGAGTGTGTAATGTATGTAATGCAGTGGTCAGGAGTGTGTAATGTACATGATGCAGTGGTCGGGAGTGTGTAATGTACATGATGCAGTGGTCGGGAGTGTGTAATGTACAGTGTTCAGAAGTCAGGGGTGTGTAAAGTACATAGTCCTGGGGTCAGAAATATTTAATGTGCAGAGCGCAGGGGTCAGGAGTGTGTAATGTACATAATGCAGTGGTCGGGAGTGTGTAATGTACATAATGCAGTGGTTGGGAGTGTGTAATATAGGTAATGCAGTGGTCGGGAGTGTGTAATGTACATAATGTAGTGGCCGGGAGTGTGTAATGTACGTAATGCAGTGGTCGGGAGTGTGTAATGTACATAATGCAGTGGTCGGGAGTGTGTAATGTACAGTGTTCAGAAGTCAGGGGTGTGTAAAGTACATCGTTTCGGGGTCAGAAATATTTAAGGTGCAGAGCGCAGGGGTCAGGAGTGTGTAATGTACATAATACAGTGGTCGGGAGTGTGTAATGTGCATAATGCAGTGGTCGGGAGTGTGTAATGTACATAATGCAGTGGTCGGGAGTGTGTAATGTACAGTGTTCAGAAGTCAGGGGTGGGTAAAGTACTTAGTTAAAGGTTCAGTGCTGTTTATTGTACAGAGTGCAGGGGTCAGGCGTGTGTAACATACATAATGCAGGGAGCAGAAGTGGGTAACATACAGAGTGCAGAGGTCGGGAGTGTGTAATGTACATAATGCAGTAGTCGGGAGTGTGTAATGTACAGTGTACAGACATCAGGGGTGTGTAAAGTACATAGTTCCGGGGTCAGCAATATTTAATGTGCAGAGTGCAGGGGTCAGGAATGTGTAATGTACATAATACAGAGGTCAGGAGTGTGTAATGTACAGGGTGCAGGGGTCAGAAGTGGGTAAAGTGCATAGTTCAGGGTTAAGGAGTGGGTATTGAGTGCAGGGGTCAGATATGGGTAATGTACTGAGTGCAGGGGTCAGGAGTAGGTAACCTTATAAGTGCAGTGGTCAGGATTATGTAATGTATAAATACATAATCATTTAAAAACTCACTGGCTTGTGAACCGGAGGCTGAAGTTCAGATTTAAAATTCACTTTTTCAGCAAAGTATCCATTTTCATACGAATGAACCTGCTAATCTCCAATAAAAACAATTTCTATAACGAGTCAATCTGCAGCACAGAATGGAATTCTCTCTCCAGCTACAATGTTACTGTTCCCCTAATGACTCTGTTTGGTGTATAATGGGCAGTTATTTCTGTCACATAGCAAAAAATTTGAACAAAATATTTCTTATAAACTTTGTACGCTATAAACAGTGAGCTCTTTTTAAGACAAAGAAGAGTACTTCTCCCCCCGGCAATATCAATACATGGAATGGTAATCATTTCCACTAAATTGTCAGCGCTCTATAAATACCTGTAATATAAAAACAATAATACAACTAAAACCCTCATATAAAATATACAACGTTATTTGTTCTGCCGCCACATAAGGAAAATTATCTGTCAAAAACCAATTTCAAAGCAAGGATATGAAATAAAAACACTTAAATGATAAGTACACTTTTAGTGCACTTATCCCTCTCAGGACCAGATCTTTCATCAGAAACTTCCAGATATGGCAGCTGAAGTTTTATGCAAATCTTGACTTTTTCCCGGCAAAAGTCAAGCTTGACTGCAGCCATTCCTACTACCCTGCTAGTCACTAAAAGCTTGTTCACACCATAAGGCACGCAAGTTCCGTTCCAGTACAACGCGTTTCGGCAGTCCATTAATTGCAATGGGCTTCCCAACGTGGCGGAACACATAAAAAGTACTGCAGGCATGATTTTTAAAATTTCGCTAGATCAAACCACTTGGTACACCCTTGTTTCCTAGATGCATGGGGGTGCCATTAGGAATAAATGGCACCCCCGTGCTCCTGCAGAAGACTGTTCTTTTCTGTGCGGATCGGGAAAGCGTTCCTGCACCACAAAACAGCCTATCGCTTTAACCCTTTGTCTTTCAAGGTACATTTATAAATGGCATTGTGTACAAGGGGTTAAAACAAGCTAAAAACTGCTACTACAGTAAACATCTGTTTCCTGATCCCCTCTGCAATGAATGGAGCCAAAAGTGTCATGTACTACTTCACTTCCGGGTTCACAGCTGTCATTTCCTGGCTACTGTAGCTGAGGATGCAGCTTATCAAGCATCATCTGTGCTTGATTAGCCACAATAGTGAATGGGGGGGCAATTGGGGTCTAATAGACCCCTGATGTCTCCATAAAGAGGGCTCGTCACTTGCCCAATGCTTTCACATGGGGGCTTGTTAAAAATGATAAAATTGCCCTGGACAGCAAGTGCATGGGTCTGGTGTCGATTTTGGTCGGATCCGTGCTTTTTTCTTGCTTTTCATGTGAGGTCCCCCCTTAATATCCATACCAGTTTTGGATAAGGGTCTGGTATAAATTTATAGGGGGGAACCCCACTCAGTTTTTTTGTGGGGTCCCCCATTAAAATCTTTATCAGACCTTCATCTGAGATAAGGGTCTGGTATATATTTCTAGGGGGGACCCCAGGTAGTTTTTTTTTTAGTGGCGTCCCCATTAAGATCTTATCAGACTTTCATCCAGGGTAAGGGTCTGGTATATATTTCTAAGGGAGGGGGCATGCAGTTTTGTTTTTTTGTGTGTTTGGGGGTCCCCTATTAAAATCTTTATCAGACCTTCATCCGGGATAAGGGTCTGGTATATATTTACAGTATAGGGAGAACCCCACGCAGTTTTTTTGTTTTGTGTGTGTGGTTCACCATTAACATCTTTTTAAGACCATCATTTGTGATAAGGGTCTGGTATATATTTCTGGGGAGGGGGGCCCATGTAGTTTTTTTGTGGGGTCCCCCATTAAGATCTTTATCAGACCTTCATCTGCGATAAGGGTCTGGTATAGACACACTGGAGCTTGGGAGGAAGGTTGCAGGGTGCAGAACCACAGGAGAAAACTTGCCTTCGAAAAGATATTGGAGTTGATTTACTCAAGGCAAAAGGACTGTGTACCTTGCAAAGTGCAGTTGCTCCAGAGCTTAGTAAATGAGCAGAAGCTCTGTTGACTTCTATCATCCAATCATGTGCAAGCAATTTTTTTTTTTTTTTTATTGTCCTTGCACGCGATTGGGTATTCTTTTGCTAAGTGAAGTCTTACCTCATTTACTGAGCTCTGGAGCAACTGCACTTGCAGAGGGCAACTGCACTTTGCAAAGTTCACTACCGTATATACTCGAGTATAAGTCGTTCCGAGTATAAGTCGAGGCCCTAATTTACCACAAAAAAAATGGGAAAAACTTATTGACCCGAGTATAAGACGAGGGTGAGAAATGCACAGCTACTGTAAGTGGAAAAGAGGGTCAACAATGCCCATTTGCAGCATCACTGTGCCCATTTGCATTCCTCACTGTGCCCATTTGCAGCCATAGGTCCCCTGAACTTCAAACTTGGTAGTTAAGGGTTCCTAGATGCCCCCTAGCTGCAGCCAAAATTTGGGGTCTCTGAACCCAAAGGGTCCCGAAATGACATTGCTGCAGATGGACACAGTTGACCGAATTTGGGGCCCTGTATCTTGGGGCCACTTAGTGCTAAGAACCCCAAATTTGGTATGCAAACCCAGTGGAACTAGCACCATAAAATTTCCAAAGCTGGGGTTACTAGCACCAAGTGGCACTGAGATACAGGGCCCCAAAAATCAGTTCAGAAAATGTCAAGCACTTTTCTGCAGCAGAAAATGACATTTTCTGAACCGGTTTTGGGGCCCCGTATCTCAGGGCCACTTGGTGCTAGGAACCCCAGCTTTGGATATGTTATGGTACCAGTTCCACTGGGTTTGCACCCCAAATGTGAGGTTCCTAGCACTAAGTGGCCCTGAGATATGGGGCCCCAAAATCGGTTCAGAAAATGTCAAGCACTTTTCTGCAGCAGAGAATGACATTTTCTGAACCGATTTTGGGGCCCCGTATCTCGGGGACACTTAGTGCTAGGAACTTCAGCTTTGGATATGTTGTGATACCAGTTCTACTAGGTTTGCACACCAAATTTGGGGTTCCTAGCACCAAGTGGCCCTGAGATACAGGGCCCCAAATGCGGTTCGGAAAATGAAATTTTTTGCTGCAGAAAAGTGCTTGACTCGAGTATAAGTCGAGGGGGGTACATTCAGCACAAAAAAATGTGCTGAAAAATTCGACTTATACTCGAGTATATACAGTATTTGCCTTTAGTAAATCAACGCCTATGCATTATGAAATGCACGCTACATCTGTCTGCCTTGGATGTTACGAAACTCGGAGAAACGGGCTAATCCAGGTGTTGAATATAACATAGTTGTAAAGCTTCCTGATAGTGTTCACCGATTGATTTTTAGTGGTTGCCGAAAGAAGCTCTTAAAGTGGCGTTAGTTAAAATATATACTTGTTGTCATGGTAGCACCAGCAGGTTAGTGTTTGTGAGAGGTTTGACGGGCCCAGCTGTCATTTAGCACTTCAGAATGTCAATGTAGGGATGAGAGGCGTTATCTTGGCAAAATGGGTTTATTTGCAAAATTAGTAAATTTGCCCATGAAATTAGCCTCTAACTTTGCCATATGACACTGCTGGAATTTGCTTGAGAACAATGTACCTTCAAAAAAAAATAAAAACCTTCTATTAGCAAGCCCTGTGATGGCCCACCAAGCCACCGCCAACAAAATTTGGCGGATAAGATTCCTAGTGTGCCACATTGAAGCAAAGAATTCCTAGTGTGCCACATTGAAGCAAAGAATTCCTAGTGTGCCCCTTTGCTTCAGTGTGGCACACTACGAATGCCGCTCTTATCCGGCAAATTTTGCTGGTGGTGGCTTGGTGGGCCATCACGGGGCTTGCTAATGGATGGCCCACGCTGACCGTACGCAAATTTGCATTCATGGCTTGAAGGATTTATACCGGGGTGATGATGTGCAGCTGCAGGCATCACCCCGGTACCGTTTTTTAGAGCAGACGGTTGGCTCTTTAGTGGTAACAACCGGTACGGCTAAAAGCCACTTGACTGTTATCCTAAAGGAGCGGGAGGGGATGTCCTCCCCTCCCGCCGCCTTCCGCCGCTCTTCCCGGGCCTCCCGTCCCACCGGGAGCGTCCGCCGCCTAGGATGAGACCAGTACGAAGCCAGACTCGGCTCCAATCGGGTCTCTGATGTAAAATCCCCGGAAGCGGCGTCACAACGTCACTTTACTCGGCTGCCATTGGCGCCGGTTTAAAAAAAAAAAAACGACAGTATTCAGAATCGCCAAATTATGGTGATCTGAATGCTTTTAAGTGCAAAGGAGAGATTGGAGGTCTTTTAGACCCCCCCCCCCCGATCCCTCCATAAAGAGGACCTGTCACCGCCTTTTACTGTCACAAGGGATGTTTACATTCCTTATGACAGCAATAAAAATGATCACATTTTTTAGCCCCGCGTGTTTGTGCAGTAATGAAAACACATGCGTAAGTTGCGCCCACAAATGTAAACTGTGTTCATATCACACATGTGAGGTATCGCCGCGGTCGTCAGAGTGAGAGCAATAATTCTAGTACCAGACCTTCTCTGTAACTCTAACCTGGTTATATTTTTAAAGTGTCCCCTTTTAGAGATTTTGAGGGACCGTAGTTTGTTGCCATTCCACGAGCGTGCGCATTTTTAAAGCATGACATCATCTTTCACATTATACCAAAAAATTGGGCTAACTTTACTGTTTAGTTGTTTTTTTTAATTCATGAAAGTGTATTTTTTTTCGCCCAAAAATGTGTTTGAAAGACCACTGCGCAAATACCGCGTGATAAAAAACATTGCAACAATCATCATTTTATTCCCTAGGGTCTCTGCTAGAAAAATAGATGGGGGTTCTAAGTGATTTTCTAGCAAAAAATATAGATTTTAACTTATAAGCAACAAATGTCAGAAATAGGCTTAGGCGTGAAAGGGTTAATATTGATGCAATTAGTGTGCTGCAGGAAAACATATAGATAATAGTGGTGTGATATATACTGATAGGCCTGCAGGGGTTTAAATTTTGGTAGTATAGTCATGTAACAGAGCTGACCTGTCAATATGGGCAACAAATTGGCAGTTGTTACATTGCATAGGAAACAAATAGGCAATCGTCAAAATATATGGCAACAAACGAGCAATTGTTACAATACATAGGAAACAAATGGGCAATTGTTATAATACATAGGAAACAAACAAGCAATCGTAAAAATAGACAAGAAGAAATGGGCAATCCTTACAATTCACAGCGAAAAAAAACTGTGACAACACGTGGGAGGCAAACAGGCAATTGTGGCAATACAAAGGTAGCAAATGGGCTTCCATTACAATATATTACTTTATGGGAAACAAACAGACAGTTATTATAAATACAAAGGGCAACAAATGGGCAATGATAAAAATAAATAAAAAATGGGGAAACAAACAGGAAACGGTTTGTTTCCCCATTCTTTTCATTTATTTTTTTATCATTGCCCATTTGTTGCCTTTTGTATTTGTAATAATTGTCTGTTATTACATGGGCAACAAAAGGGCAACAAAAGGGTAATTGTTACTATGTGTCACGTTCTTTTCTTTTACAAAGAGGTGTATTATTATTTAGACATGTGCATGAAGAAAAAATTTGTTTCGTTCTCGTTATGATTCGTTAATCTAGTTATTTCGTTTAGTTAAATTCGGTTGATTCGTTCAATTCGTATTTGGAATTCATATTCGGAATTTTAGAATTTTCTTAGAATCTAAAGTTTTTTTTTTTTAATTTGAAACATTCAAATTGATACATTTTCGAATCAGTCGAAACGAATATGTTATATTGTTTTTCGATTCGAATACAGCAAAGTGAACAAACAAAAGAAAAATCTTCATCAAATGATTGCAATGGGGGTTATTTACTAAAGGAAAATCCACTTTGTACTGCAAGTGCACTTGGAAGTAAAGTCGCTGTAGATCCGAGGGGGGACATGCAAGGAAAATAAAAAACAGGATTTTAGCTTGCACATGATTGGATGATAAAATTATCAGCAGAGTTTCCACTCATTTCAGATCTACCCCTTAGATTTAGGGCGACTGCACTTCCAAGTGCACTTCCAGTGCAAAGTGGACTTGCCTTTAATAAATAACTCCCAATGACTCTTTAAATTACATTTGGCTTGACAAAAACAGCATTATTTCCAAATGGTACTCTAATAACCCGCACAGTCTTTGATTTCAGCAATATGTTTAGTTAGAATTCGACTCGAGTTCAATGTAAAATTCGATTCGAATTTCAGTCCAATTTCAGTTCGAATTTCCAAAATTCGGATGAATTGCGTTACGTTATTCGGAGCATTCGGTAAAATTTGTTTATATTGTAATTCCGGTATTCGGATAGATCTGAATCTCCGAATAACGAAAAATCAGTCCAAAGATTTATTTGGAACTAAACGAACCGCACATGTCATTATTATTCATTCTAACATATTAGCTCAAAAGCGTCGTGTTCTTTTCTATATCTTAAGTCACGTATGTCCCCAGCTAACCAGGGGGACACAAGTACAGATCCAGAATAGGTGAAAGACTATTTTAACCCACAGGCAGGACTTTTTTTTCAGCAAGAATACAGGGAAATGCAGTTCCGGCACCTCCAGCACTGAATGTAAATAATGGCAAAGGGGTATTGGGTTGTGCTGGAGGGTCCATTCATGCTGGCCGCTGGGAGATCTATTGTCACTACGGCAAATTATTGTTGCTGGGGGGTCTTATGTAGCTGTGAGGGAATGTACTGTTGAGGGAGAGATCTAATATTGCTGGCTGCTGGATGGTCTATTAATGCTGGCTGGCTGCTAAGAGATCTTTTGTTGCTGGTGGGAGTCTATTGTTCCTGGGGTTGATCTTCTTGGGGGGGGGGGGGGGTTCATTTCAGGTGCCCTAGTGTTGCTGGGGTAGGATCTCTTGTTGCCAGGGGATCTATTATTGCGGGTGGTCATCTATTGTTGTTTGGGGAACTATTGTTTCTGGGGGATCTATTGTTGCTGGCTGCATTTTACGTCTTTTCTTGTTATTAACAAATTTCAAACAAATCACTTGGCACCGCAAAATGATACAGTAGTAACTTGGATTACAAGCATAATCTGTTCCAACAGAATGCTCGTAATCCAAAGCACTCGTATATCAAAGCGAGTTTCCCCATAGGAAATAATGGAAACTGAGATAATCCGTTCCAGTGTCACTGCTAGTGTATGCAGTACCGCATGTGGCCAGAGGTGGGGGGGGCACAGGAGACACTCATAAACACTCGGAGAACCTCGGAGACCACTCTGAGACGCTCTGAGACACTCGGAGACACTCTGGAACGCAGTGTTTCTGGATGTTTCCGAGTGTCTCTAAGCATCTGAGTGTCTCCGAGTGGCTCCGAGTGTCTCCGAGGATCACCGGCGCCCCCACACCTCTTGCCACATGCAGTGCGGCACACCCCAGAGGCTTGAATCCTGCTCGTCTTGCGATGCAACGCTCGTAAAACGAGTCAGGATTTAAAAGAAAAAAACTGCTTGTATTGCAAAACGCTCGTATAGCGCAATACTCACAATCCGACATTTTACTGTACTTCTGTTTACCTAAAAGGAGGTGGGCAGGTGGTAGAACCAAGGGACGGTGCTCAGAGGTGGGTAGGAGGTGGAGACAAGGGGGTGACTAGGAAGTGGGTAGTTCCTGCACCTATTCTCTGAGAAAAAAGCCCTGCCCACAGGAGCCAATTAAATTCAATGGTATCTCTATAAAAGCTACCAATTTCACTTTCCTCATTGACTTTATGGGGTTGATTTACTAAAACTGGTGCAGCTCTGGTGCAGCTCTGCATAGAAACCAATCAGCTTCCAGGTTTTTCGCCAAAGGTTAATTGACCAAGATGAAGTTAGAAGCTGTTTGGCTACCATGCACAGCCGCACCAGATTTTTCACTCTCCCCCAATGTGTATCTATAACCAAAACATTTTTTTCTTTACAAAAAAATATACCGATTATATTGTGATGTCCTTTGCTGTAAATAAAACAAGGATCGCATTTCATTTGATTTCAGGCAAACACGAAGGGTACAAGCACCGCAACCGTGGAGGTGAAGGATATGAGGAAGGGAGTCCTCCATAGGTACCGGCTCACCGATCTCAAGATTCCCCAGAGTTACGAGATCAAGGTTACACCAATCACCGCCTTTGGACTCGGAGACCCCGCCACACGCATCTTCCGATACACAGAGCGTAGGTACCCTATTGCCACTTCATACAGCTGTTGTGTTGTTGTACATATTGTGTTTTTTTACCTTCCTTAAGCTGAATCTTCTCTTTTCATATACAAGAAGCTGTTGTCAACTTCCGTCGGCCATAGGTGCCCCAAGATGGTGACAAAAAGTGAAAATTAAGTCTGTGCAAATGTTAAAGGGTCACGTCACACAAAACCGATTAGCCATTAACAGAATCTTTTGGAGAACAATCCAATTACTTTAAAATTCAGGTTGTCAAAGATTTTATGGTATCACAATCGATGGTGGCCCACCTGGCCGAGTATCTATGTTAGCCTTTAAATTGATTCCTGAATCCACATGGATATCCATTGGATGGTAGGTCCAGGATATACCTTCGACCATGACTTATGTTTAAATTGAGATTAAACCTTACCTCCGACCCCTGTCATTCAACTGTCAAATGGCAGAGCCTCTACTGCCCAGGTGATGGGTGCATGAGAGGATGTGGTCATTAGCCTAGGATCCAGGGGGCTCTACAGAGCTGAATGAGAAGACATGGTCATTTGTCTAGGATCCAGAGGGCTCTACAGATGTGAATGGGAGGATGTGGTCATTAGCCTAAGATCCAAGGGGATCTACAGAGGTGAATGAGAAGATGTGGTCATTAGTCTAGGATCCAAGCAGCTCTATTAAGGTGAATGAGAGGACATAGTCATTAGCCTAGGATCCAAGGGGCTCTACAGAGGTAAATGAGAGGATGTGGTCATTAGTCTAGGATCCAAGGAGCTCTGCAGAGGTGAATGAGAGGATGTGGTCATTAGTCTAGGATCCAAGGAGCTCTGCAGAGGTGACTGAGAGGACATGGTCATTAGCCTAAGATTCAAGGGGCTCTACTAAGGTGAATGAGAAGACATGGTCTTTAGTCTAGGATCCGGGGGGCTCTACAGAGGTGAATGGGAAGATGTGGTCATTAGCCCAGGATCCAAGGGGCTCTACAGGGATAAGAGGATTGATTGGAAGACTAACACAATAACTTCCTGGCACCAAAAGGTTTTTTTAAGGCTCAGTAAGGGACCAGGTCTAGGGCTTGTTTTAGGAGTTAGAGTTGATGTTAAGGCTAAGTTCACATTGGTGGAAGTCTCTACTGCCCCTCTAAAAAAGCTATTCTTGGTCATGGAACACCCATCAAGCTGTACATGGTGTCATGAATTATAGATGTTTGCATTTGTCACTGAGAATGGGTAGATGACTTGTTATGGGATACGAAAGTAATCTTAATTCCAAAACAGATACTGTTGTGTCAGTAACTTGCTCCCAAAATCAGACGCATGAAGTGGATCCTAGGTTTAAATCCACTGGATGGGCTATAGACTCATCCATCGCGCACGATAATGGGACCCAAATTATCTTCTGTATGGCTCACTAAGCAAGTAGCCTAGACTTGTCTGGCTTTAAAACTCTGGTTCACCCTCAGTCATCCAGCTATACCAGGGTTTCTCAGCCAGGGTTCCTTCAGAGGTTGCTAGGGGGTTTTTTGAGAGATGAGCAATTTCTGCCTCTCAGATAAGTTCCCACTGATGCCATTGATCCTTTTAGCTATCTATAAGGGGGTAAGTCTTCCGAATAACAACAACAGGTGTAAGGAACATTCTTCCCACTGACCATCACACTAATGTATCATGGGGTTGTAAATATAGTCAATTTAAGCAGAGGTTCCCTGAGACCTAAACATTATTTCAAGAGTTCCTCTGCATTGAAAAGGTTGAGAAAGGCTGCCCTAATGCAATGAATGAGGCTCCTCACTTTGCTAGAACTGGCAGAAATGTAATGTCTATTTCGGGGACAGCTATCTACATGAGTAAATTTCCCTTACGTACAGTATAGAGAGAGGACTAGCATTTGTAGAACTTAAGATTTTTTGGAACACATTAATTACCTTCTAAACCCTAAACGAAAACTGTGCCAACATTAGTTAACCTAAACACTCATAACCATGCTACTCCTTTTTACTTACAGATCTATTACATTAACCATGACCCCAATCCTGAGTAGAGATGGGCAAACTTTTTTAAAAATGGGAATACAAACTTGTGCATTATAGAACAACAATTGATGCAAAATTGGGAAGTTCCTGGCAGTCACACATGACAGGATGATGGGGATGACAAATGGATAAATTGGGAGGCCCTGGGGAAATTACAAAAACTAGCAGCAGCTCTTAGCAACCTGGAAGAAATAGGGGAATAAAAGGGAATACTTAGAAAACAGAGAGGGCCCTGATGGCACTGGCAGTTAAGCTAAGAGTGCGTAGGCTTGGATAAAAAATATAAAATTAAGCTCCTTATGGAGTTCAACTTTAAGACATTACCAAAGCCAGGACTGTCATTTAAAATCTTTGGGCCCTGTGCAGCCTACATGACCATGCCTGGGTACCCCTGCTGACCCAGTGGGACCCAGTACAGTGCCTGTATTCTCTGTACACACAACAGGGCCGTCATTCAAAACCATGAGACCTTACGCAGCCTACCTGAACGTGCCTGGGTAACCCTACTGACCCAATGAGAAACAGGACAGTACCTGCCTCCTGCATACCCAAGCCACCATTAGAAATCATGGGACCCTATGCAGCCTTTCTGATCATCCACAGGTAACCCTACTGACCCAATGGGGCCCAGGACAAAGCCTCCCTCCTCTGTACACACAGGGCCACCATTAGAAATCATGGGACCCCGTGCAGCCTACCTGACTGTGCTCAGGTAACCCTACTGACCCAATGGGGTCCAGAACAGTGCCTGCCTCCTCCATATACAGGGCCACCATTAGAATCATGGGACCTGATGTAGCCTGACCTACTGACCCAATGGGGCCCGGGACAAAGCTTGCCTCCTCTATACACTCAGGGCCACCATTATAAATCATGGGATCCTGTGCCGCCTACCTGACCATGCCTGGGTAACCCTACTGATCCAATGGAGCCTAGGACAAAGCCTGCCTCCTCTGTGCACACAGGGCAACTATTAGAAATCATCAGACCTTGTGCAGCCCACCTGACAATGCCCAAGTAACCCTACTGACCCAATGGGGCCAAGGTCAAAGCATGTCTTCACTGTACACACAGGGCCACCATTAGAAATCATGGGACCCTGTGCCACCTACCTGACCATGCCTGGGTTACCCTACTGACCCAATGGGGCCAAGGACAAAGCCTGCCTCCTCTGTACACACAGGGCCACCGTTAAAAATCATGGGACCCTATGCAGCCTACCTGCCCATGCCCAAGTAATCCTACTGACCCAATGGGGCCCGGGACAAAGCCTGCCTCCTTTGTGCACACAGGGCCACTATTATAAATCATGGGACCTTATTCAGCCTACCTGACCATGCTTAAGAAACCCTACTGACCCAATGGGGCCCAGGACAAAGCCTGCCTCCTCTGTGCACACAGGGCCACTATTAGAAATCATGGGGCCCTGTGCAGCCTACATGATCTTCCCTGATAGGGGTTTAAGGCAATTCTACCAGACCCCATAAGGTCAGCAGAAGGGCCCAGGCCCAGTAAAGGAGGACTGCTTGTAACCTCCCATCAGTAGCCCTAACCATAGCCCCAACCCTAAACCTATTAAATCTTCTAACTTTTACAAATACCAAGTAAAAAAACCTAAACCAACTAACTACGATACAACTCAACTTAAGACGGCAACATGGCAGGACAGTTTTGAGCCACAATATAACAAGGGCAACATATTTATTGCTGAAATAAAATGAACCAAGTACCCGTAGATAAAATAAAAATATGATATTTTTACTGGAAGCAGCAGAGGAATAGATGCACTGCTTTGCCTCACTCACATTGGCCTGACACTGGGGAGGTTATCTTCGGGGGTCTTAGTTCTGGTGTTATTTGGTAGACCTGGGCTTGTGGTTCTTTTCTCTCTAGGTAAACCTGTCAGATCCTATAACGCACCAGTGGCTGACGTGGAGAGACCGCATCTAATGTTTTCACCACATTCCTGCTCCTTCTCCGACCCGTTTCCCATCAACGTCTCCTGTGAGGGGATTCGGCTGAGCGGATGGCCGCAGACCAGTGACGCGTAATGCCTGAGAGATGGAGAGAGAATGTGCGTGAGCGAGCCGGCCCCACAGCCCACGTTATAATACCTCTGAATCATCGTGCTGAATAATTTATATCTCTCAAATTAACCCCTCCCAGCCCAGGACACAGATACAGTGCCTTGAAAAAGTATTCATACCCCTTGAAATTTTCCACATTTTGTCATGTTACAACCAAAAAACGTAAATGTATTTTATTGGGCTTTTATGTGATGGACCAACAAAAAGTGGCACATAATTGTGAAGTAGAAGCAAAATGATAAATGGTTTTTAATTTTTTGTTTTACAAATAAATATGTGACAAATGTGGCGTGCATTTGTATTCAGCCCCCTTTACTCTGATACCCCTAACTAAAATCCAGTGGAACCAATTGCCTTCAGAAGTCACCAAAGGCAACAAAAGTCTGATGGAGCAAAGTCTCATCGTGTGTACACAAAAACATCGGACTTTTGTACAAACTACAGTTCGCAGCTGCGAGAATGTTTCCAGCGCAATCCGATCGCGCTGGTTCTCGGCGACAGGGTAATGTACATCTCGCACTGGCTGCAATAGGGAAAACACATTTTCCTATTGCGGCGGGCGCGAGAGGGAATTCCCCTCTGGGGGAATACCAGGCCCTTCGGTCTGGTATGGATTTTAAGGGGAACCCCCTACGCCGAAAAACGACGTGGGGGTCACCCCCAAAATCCATATCAGACCCTTATCCGAGCACGCAGCCTGGCCGGTCAGGAAAGGGGGTGGGGACGAGTGAGCGCCCCCCCCCTCTCTGAGCCGTACCAGGCCGCATGCCCTCAACATGGGGGGTGGGTGTTTTGGGGGAGGGGGGCACCCTGCGGCCCCCCCACCGCAAAGCACCTTGTCCCCATGTTGATGAGGACAAGGGTCTCTTCCCGACAACTCTGGCCGTTGGTTGTCGGGGTCTGCGGGCGAGGGGCTTATCGGAATTCGGGAGCCCCCTTTAATAAGAGAGCTCAGAGAGCATTCCAGCTGGAGAGAGTGTCGTGTCAACATCGGAAAAAGAGAAGAGGAAAGAAGACGATCCAGAAGTCTTGGCCACCACTAGCAAAAGAGAGGCAGAAGATAGCGGAGGAGCCGGCAGAAGATCCGGACACCGGGAGAAGACGCCGGAGAGACCCCCGAAGTCGGAAGAAGACCCCCCGAAGTCGGAAGAAGATCCCTCTCCGGCGTCTTCTCCCAGTGTCCGGATCTTCTGCCGGCTCCTCCGTTATCTTCTGCCGCTCTTTTGCTAGCGGTGGCCCAGACTTCTGGATCGTCTTCTTCCCTCTTCTCTTCTTCCGATGTTGACACAACACTCTCTCCAGCTGGAATGCTCTCTGAGCTCTCTTATTAAAGGGGGCTCCCGGATTCCGATAAGCCCCTCGCCCGCAGACCCCGACAACCAACGGCCAGGGTTGTCGGGAAGAGGCCCTTGTCCTCATCAACATGGGGACAAGGTGCTTTGGGGTGGGGGGGCCGCAGGGTGCCCCCCTCCCCCAAAGCACCCACCCCTCATGTTAAGGGCATGCGGCCTGATACGGCTCAGGAGGGGGGGGGGCGCTTGCTCGTCCCCACCCCCTTTCCTGACTGGCCAGGCTGCGTGCTTGGATAAGGGTCCGGTATGGATTTTGGGGGGACCCCAATGCCGTTTTTTCGGTGTAGGGGGTTCCCCTTAAAATCCAAACCAGATCTAAGAGCCTGGTATGCCCCTGGAGGGGAACCCATGCCGGTTTTTTATTTAAAATTTGGCGTTGAGTTCCCCCTCAAGATTCATACCAAACACAGTGACTGGCATTGGCGGGGATCCAAGTCGGATCCCCGCACCAGTGTTTTTTTTTTACTTTTATTGCTGTCACAAGGAATGTAAATATCCCTTGTGACAGTAATAGGTGGTGACAGGTACTCTTTATGGAGGGATCAGGGGTCTGAAAGACCCCCGATCCCTCCTCTGCACTTCAAAGTAATCAGATCGCCAAAAACGGCGATTCTGAATACTGCGTATTTTTTTAAATTCAGCGCCATTGGCAGCCGAGTAAACGGGAAGTGACGTCATGACGTCGCTTCCGCGTTTACAATTAGAAGGCCCGCCCCCAGCCGCCAGAGGCAGCCGATTGGACACCGGGCCTCCCGATCGCACGGGAGGCCCGGTAAGAGTGGCGGGAGGTGGCGGGAGGGGGGACGTCCCCTCCGCTCCTCCGGTATAACAGCCAAGCGGCTTTCAGCCGCATCGGCTGTTATATACAGATAGCCGATCGCCGGCTCTAAACAACAATACCGGGATGATGCCTGCAGCTGCGGGCATCATCCCGGTATAACCCCCGAAGGCCAAGTACGCACATCTGCGTACGGTCGGCGGGAAGGGGTTATAAAAGGTGTATTCAGAGCCCCGGAGGAGCTTACACTCTAATGTCCCCATCACAATCACATACTATTATTATTATAATACATTTATATAGCTCTGACATACACTGCAGTGCTGTACAGAGATCACTGACTCACATCACATTAGTCTCTGCACCAGAGGAACTTACACTCTAATGTCTCTAATGTCCCCCACAGTCATATACAGTGGAACCTTGGATTAGGAGCATAATCCGTTCCAGGAGAATGCTTGTAATCCAAAGCACTCGCATATCAAAGCGAGTTTCCCCATAGAAGTCAATGAAAACAAAGATAATTAGTTTCCACATTGACTTCTATTGCATGCAATACCGCATGTGGCCAGAGGTGGAGGGGGTGCCGGAGAGACTTGAAAATACTCAGAGACCGCTCAGATGCACTCTGAAGCCCTCAGAAAAGCTCAGAAACACTGGGAAACAAAGTATTTCCGAGTGTTTCCGAGTATTTCCTAGTGTTTTTGAGTATTTCTGAACGGCTTCGAGTGTCACCGGCGCCCCCGCACCTCTGGCAAAATGCGGTACTTGCACACCGCAGAGGCTTGAATCCTGAGACAACACAAATTTACAAAAATCTGCAGGGGATCAAATAATTATTTTCGCCGCGGTATACCACAGTGTTGCACAGGGAGCCCTGAGCCGGTCTCCTCCAGTCTCTGCACCAGAGAAGCTTACACTCTAATGTCACCTGCACCACGAACAGTTTTAAGCTAAATCTGATTAATCCGCCATATTTAATTGGAAGGAGAACCACGCAAATGATACGAACTCCATGTCTACAGGGTCACTGCAAGGTTAATGCAGTAACCCCGGCGCCATTATCATGCGCGCCATATACTGGGACTGTAAATATAATTGAAGTTAATGAGAAATGGCCTTCGTCCAGTGGAGTGTTTTACAATATACTGTATTATGAATGTGTTGCACATGTCAGATGCTGGTTGCTATGGTGGGATCCGCGCAGCCTGACGCCCCCCCCCCCTTCCCCCAACACACCTGTAAATAATCCGTACCCCTCCCTACGCGATACAGCGGGAGCCCAGCCCCGCGGTTGTTTGCAGCACGCTCCATGTTAATGCGGATTTATGGCTTTGCGTTACCCTTCCAAGGAGAGACAGAAATCTCCTCTCTCAGCACCGGGCTGGCCAAGGCCTGTTTTGTTTCTTATCACAGGACAATAAAATCCTTTTATGTCCTTCATATTGCTGAGGCTTTGCAGTCTGCCGTTTTAGATTTAGCTCTCTCCTTCGTGACGCTCGGCCTGCAGTCCCAGAACTTCATTGTCCCCACCGTGACCCCCGCAGGGGTTATTGTAGGACAGAAGAATTTGGAATAAAGGATGTTCCCTAAGGACGATCCCCCCCCCCCCGCTACAAATGTCTAAAGGCAGCAATTACAAGCAATTTAATTGCTATAGTCGCTGGTGATTTGTCGCTAACATGTGATTTGTTGCTCCTACAGGTAATAAAATGGGTTAAAAAAATGTCACTAACATGCCAAAATCTGCATTTTTTTTCTAGAAATTACTTTAAACCTCAAAACATTTATACATTTTCTGAAAGCAAAGGCCTTGAAGAATAAAGGGTGACGGTTGCAATTTTTTATGTTGCACAATATATTCACAGCCATTTATCAAACTCAGGGCTTTTGTTTAGCAGGAATGCAGGAGGGCATCTCCAGTATGGCGAGGGGTGCTGGGGTATGCTGGAGGGTTCGTTGATGCTGGCTGCTGCTAGACATGTGCACTGCCAAAAAATGTGTTCTATATATTCGGAATGTATAATGCGCTAATATTGAGCTCCCAATATAACACGGTGTGATCTCTTAATGATTAATCAGTGAATCATGTGCAAAATAATCAAATGGAGCATATTATAAATGACATAACATCCTTCACCATAACAAAATCCTATAACTAAATATCAATGTGATAATAAATTATTGAACAGAATTAAAAAGAGAAAAATAAAGATGAGATATAGTAATGTGATGAACCACAGTGCACAGGTATCTCAATAGGACAGCATACTGCTGTGAAAAAATATAACGTCTTTGGTGATTTGATGAATATAGATGGGTTTCAATGGGTAATCCCCAGTGATAGCTGGCTTGCTCATATATTCATCTGCTCATTAGCATGGGCTGGCTTCTGGCTTTCAAAGAACTTCCGCAGTATGAAACAACACAAAAAAAAGACCATTGCGCAGGCAGTGTGATATGTAATCCCTATAAACTAAGGTTAAAAATTCACTCACACTTTTCAGCAGAATAAATTGCATATGGTAAGGTCAGTTGCATACAGCTAACAGCTGGGATCTCCTCATACGCCAACAGTGTACACACAGCACTGCACTGCTCGCGGTCGGGAGGAGCCAGTGATGAGCAGTGCTGTGCGTACACTGTTGACGTGTGAGGAGATCCCAACTGTTAGCTGTATGCAACTGACCTTACCATATGCAATTTATTCTGCTGAAAAGTGTGAGTGAATTTTTACCCTTAGTTTATAGGGATTACATATCACACTGCCTGCGCAATGGTCTTTTTTTTGTGTTGTTTCATACTGCGGAAGTTCTTTGAAAGCCAGAAGCCAGCCCATGCTAATGAGCAGCTGAATATATGAGCAAGCCAGCTATCACTGGGGATTATTCATTGAAACCTGTCTATATTCATCAATCACCAAAGACGTTATATTTTTTTCACAGCAGTATGCTGTCCTATTGAGATACCTGTGCACTGTGGTTCATCACATTAATATATCTCATCTTTATTTTTCTCTTTTTAATTGTGTTCAATAATTTCCTATCACATTGCTATTTAGTTATAGGATTTTGTTATGGTGAAGGTTGTTATGTTATTTATAATAGGCTCCTTTTGATTATTTTGCACATGATTCACTGATTAATCATTAAGAGCTCACACTGTGTTATATTGGGAGGTTAATATTAGCGCATTATACATTCTGAATATATACAACACTTTTTGTGTGATATCAGTTCACATACACAATAATTGCAGCTATATTATTTGGTCATCTTCTAGCATTTGTCACTTATTTATTTATTTACTAGTTAATATCAGCGCTTTAGTACACTTTTTAGAAAAAATATGTTCATTTTCGTTTCATTAATTTTTTTTTTTTTTTTTTCATTTTTCTGGTCATTCGTTATGATCGCAATTCGTAAATTCGTACATTCATACATTTGTAAATTCGTACATTCGTAAATTTGTAAATTTTGTAAATTCGTAAATTCATAAATTCGTACATTCGTAAATTAGAAAATTTGTATATTCGTAAATTCGCACATTCGTAAATTAGAAAATTCGGAAATTTGGAAATTCGAAATTAGAAAAGCAGAAAATTCCAAAATCTGAAATAGTAACTAACTATTATATTAGGTATAAGTATTGTAATTTCCTTTCAAATTTGGCTGTTAGTGACTGTAACGAATACGAATTTATCCGAAGTTATGAATTATCTGAAATAACGAATGCTGCACCTAAACAAATGGAACAGAACAAATTACTAATTAATAATAATAAAAAGTTTTTATTATTATTATTATTGTTATTTATTATTAATTCATTACGTTCCATTCGTTTAAATGCGGCACTCGTTATTTCGGATAATTCATAACTTCGGATAAATTTGCATTTGTTACATTCACCAACAGCCAAATTTTAAAGGAAATTACAATACCTATAATTTAATAGTTAGTAATAGTTAAGTTATTATTAGGTAATAATTATTTCAGATTTCCGAATTTACAAATTTACGAATGTAGGAAGGTACGAATTTACAAATTTTCGAATTTACGAATATTCGGAAAAATTCGTTAAACAGGTTTTCGTTAACTTGGATATTTCGGAATTAACAAATTTGTCGAAATTCCTTAAAAACAAATTCGGAACTAAACAGATTGCACATGTCTAGCTGCTGCTGAGGGGGCTGATCTATTGTTGAGGGAGGGGGCTATTGTTGCTAGGTATAGGGGTGTTATGTTGCTGGGAGGGATCTACTGTTGAGGGGAGGGGTCTGTTGCTGCTGGCTGCAGGAGGGTCTAATAATGCTGGCTGCTGGGAGATCTATTGTTGCTTCTGGGGCCTTTTGTTCATGAGGTAGATCTGGTGTTGCTGGGGAGGGGGGGGGTAAAACGGTCCCAGTCTCCCCCGGAGGAACTACCGAAAAGTGATCTGGTGGCTATAGAACTGCCCTGAACACTTTTGCCAAACAGCCAATCACAGACTGCAAAAAATGATACCAAGCTCATGGGTTTCTCAAATGGCCCTCCACTTTTCCCTGGGGTGCCACAAGCACGAGGATAAGAGGACTCTGTGGTGATGGAGGACTCTGATGTGATTGGGGGCTCTCATATATAGAGAGAATTCTGTAATGGGGCACTGACTTATAGCGGGGACTTTGATGTGATGATTGTGAAATGAAGGGGGAGGGACCTCCGATGTGATGGGGGCATTTGATGTGATGTGGGGGTTCTCATGTATAGAGGGGACTCTGACTCTGTCAAGGGAGTTCTGATGTATGGGGGGGACTTTAATGCGATGAGAATATTGTGACATAAAGGGGGACCTCTGATGTGATGGAGGCCTATGATGTATTCGGGGAGGCCTATGATATGAATTGGGCTTTTTAATGTATGGAGGGAACTCCTCTGACTTTGTCATGGGATACTCTGACTTATAGGGGGGATTTTGATGTCGTTGGGAGACTCTGACATGAAGAGAGGACCTCTGAAGTGATGGAGGCCTATGATGTATTGGGAGGGGGGGCCTCTGATATGAAGGGGGGTTTTGATGTATGAAGGGAACTCCTCTGACTTTGTCATGGGATACTCTGACTTATAGGGGAGACTTTGATGTGATGGGGAGACTCTGACATGAAGAGAGGACCTCTGATGTGATGGAGGCCTATGATCTATTGGGGGGCCTCTGATATGAAGGTGATTTTGATGTATGGAGGGAACTCCTCCGACTTTGTCATGGGATACTCTGAATTATAGGGGGACTTTGATGTGATGGGGAGACTTTGACATGAAGAGAGGACCTCTGATGTGATGGAGGCCTATGACGTATTGGGGGGCCTCTGATATGAAGGTGGTTTTGATGTATGGAGGGAACTCCTCCGACATTGTCATGGGATACTCTGACTTATAGGGAGGACTTTGAGGTGATGAGGAGTGTCATGGAAATTCCACTATACGCTGTGCGTAATCCATGTCACTTTCAGCCTTTTGGTATAATGCATCTTAATACGACCCTGTTTCCTGTATCTTCCCAAGTAACACAGACATGACCACCATCCTCACATCCTTAGCTCCACCAACCGACTGATCATGGGAGCAATCTTTATTTATATAACGATAGAGCTTGGTTGCTTCACAAATCAGCCAATTAAGCACAGGCAAACAGGAGGAGTTATACAAATCTCAACCAATGAACAATGGCTAGGGGAGTCTTGTGGGGGTGTCTGGGCAGGGGCAGTGTGTATGATTTCCCGCCCCCTGTCTCTGTCTGTAAACGATCATCTTCAGCTAGATAAAGAACATTTGTATTGGGGGGCCTCTGATATGAAGGGGAGGGTTGATGTTTGGAGGGAACTCTGACTTTCTCATGGGATACTCTGACTTAAAGGGGGGACTTTGATATGTTGGGGAGACTCTGACATGAAGGGGGGACCTTTGACGTAATGAGGGGCCTCTGATGTGATGGAGGCCTCTGATATGAAGGGGGGCTCTGATGTGATGGGATAATCTCTGATGGGAATCATCCCAGACTGAGGAGCCTCAAAATTTTGTATACTTAGGCGTGCTATGACCAAAAAATTTTGAGAAATGTTGGTATAGTGTATGGGCAGCCTAAGTGATTGCACAAATACAGTCAGGTCCATAAATATTGGGACATCGACACAATTCTAATCTTTTTGGCTCTATACACCACCACAATGGATTTGAAATGAAACGAACAAGATGTGCTTTCAATGCAGACTTTCAGCTTTAATTTGAGGGTATTTACATCCAAATCAGGTGAATGATGTAAGAATTACAACAGGGACCAAAAGTAATGGGACAGATTAACAATCATCCATAAAACTTTCACTTGGTAATACTTGGTTGCAAATCCTTTGCAGTCAATTACAGCCTAAAGTCTGGAACGCATAGACATCACCAGATGTTGGGTTTCATCCCTGGTGATGTTCTGCCAGGCCTTTACTGCAACTGTCTTCAGTTCCTGCTTGTTCTTGGGGCATTTTCCCCTCGGTTTTGTCATCAGCAAGTGAAATGCATGCTCAATTGGATTCAGGTCAGGTGATTGACTTGGCCATTGCATAACATTCCACTTCTTTCCCTTAAAAAACTCTTTGGTTGCTTTCGCAGTATGCTTCGGGTCATTGTCCATCTGCACTGTGAAGCGCTGTCCAATGAGTTCTGAAGCATTTTGCTCAATATGAGCAGATAATATTGCCCGAAACACTTCAGTATTCATCCTGCTGCTTTTGTCAGCAGTCACATCATCAAAAAAAAATACAAGAGAACCAGTTCCATTGGCAGCCATACATGCCCACGCCATGACACTACCACCACCATGCTTCACTGATGAGGTGGTATGCTTTGGATCATGAGCAGTTCCTTTCCTTCTCCATACTCTTCTCTTCCCATCACTCTAGTACAAGTTGATCTTGGTCTCATCTGTCCATAGGATGTTGTTCCAGAACTGTGAAGGCTTTTTTAGATGTTGTTTGGCAAACTCTAATTTGGTCTTCCTGGTTTGAGGCTCACCAATGGTTTACATCTTGTGGTAAACCCTCTGTATTCACTCTGGGGAAGTCTTCTCTTGATTGTTGACTTTGACACACATACACCTACCTCCTGGAAAGTGTTCTTGATCTGGCCAACTGTTGTGAAGGGTGTTTTCTTCACCAGGGAAAGAATTCTTCGGTCATCCACCACAGTTGTTTTCTGTGGTCTTCCGGGTCTTTTAGTGTTGCTGAGCTCACCGGTGCGTTTTGATTTGGCCACACCTAATGTTTTTGCTATCTCTCTAATGGGTTTGTTTTGTTTTTTCAGCCTAATGATGGCTTGTTTCACTGATAGTGACAGCTCTTTGGATCTCATATTGAGAGTTGCCAGCAACAGATTATAAATGCAAAAAGCACACTTGAAATGAACTCTGGACCTTTTATCTGCTCCTTCTAATTGGGATAATGAGGGAATAACACACACCTGGCCATGGAACAGCTGAGTAGACAATTGTCCCATTACGTTTGGTCCCCTAAAAAGTGGGAGGCACATATACAAACCATTGTAATTCCTACACCGTTCACCTGATTTGGATGTAAATACCCTCAAATTAAAGATGAAAGTCTGCAGTTAAAGCACATCTTGTTTGTTTCATTTCAATTCCATTGTGGTGGTGTATAGAGCCAAAAAGATTAGAATTGTGTAGATGTCCCAATATTTATGGACCTGACTGTATATACGAAGACACAGTTCCTCCTAGACATGTGCACTGATAAAAAATGTGTTCATTTTTGTTTCATTAGTTGTTTTTTTTTGCTTTTTTCGAAAATTCGGAAATTCAAAAATTCGGAAATTCAAAAATTCGGAAATTCAAAAATTCGTAAATTCAAAAATTCGAAAATTCAGATTTTCAAATTTTCGAATTTCCAAATTTTTGGAATTCGGAAATTCAAAAATTCGAAAATTTGAAAATTCTAAATTTAGAAATGTGAAAATCCGAATTTTCAGATTTCTGAATTTCCAAATTCCGAATTTTAGAATTTCTGAAAAAAGCAAAAAAACTAATGAAACGATAAACAAACAAATTTTTTGTCAGTGCACATGGAGTTTCCTTTCAAATTGGGCTGTTTGTGAATGTAACGAATACAGATTTATCTGAAGTTACAAATTATCCGAAATAATGAATGGAATGGAACAAATTAATAATAAATAATAATAATAATAAAAAGGGTTTATTAGTATTATTAATTATTTGTTACTATTAGATCATTATTAGATCATTACGTTCCATTCGTTTAGATATGGCATTCGTTATTTTTAGATAATTTGTAACTTCAGATAAATTTGTATTTGTTATGTTCACAAGCAGCCAAATTTGAAAGAAAATTCCAATACCTATAATTTAATATTTATTATTAGTTATTATTTCAGATTTTCGGGCTTTCAAAATTTTCAGATTTTCATTCTTTTAAATTTTCTATTTTTCATTCTTATTTTGGGATTTTGAAATTTCCAAATTTTTGAATTTTCAAATTTATGAAATTTCCAATGTTCAAATTTCCTAATTTTGAATTTTAGAATTTCTGCAATTTTCCAATTTCCGAAATTCGAATTTCCAAAATTTTTCAGTTTCTGAAATTTCGAATTTACACATTTCCAAAATTCCAAAATTTAGAATTTTCGAAAATGTGGAAATTCGGAAAATCAGAAGTTCGAAATTTCAGGAATTCGGAAATTTCGGAATTAACGAATTTGTCAAAATTTGTTGAAAAACAAATTCGTAACTAAACGAATTGCACATGACTAGTTCCTCCAGACAACGCCCCGGTAGACTGGTACTTTGACACCTCAGATGGATTTGGCATGGCACATACATGGGTGGGGGTTGTATGGGGTAGAGATTGGACAAAATGCTGGATGGGATACACACTCTACAAATGTAATATTGTAGTATATCTATGCAATACAAACAAGTCATAAATAAATATTAAGATGTTTTATTTCTGTCTGCAACCTAAAATCTTCGTTATTTTAAAAACAATTATCTGATATGAAACACGTTCTACATAAATTATTCTCTAATATTATCATGATTATTATTTTTACTGTCAACATCTTCTTTTTTTCTTTTTTTCTTTAGTTCTATAACTTAAAACAAATACTAAATCATATATCAAATTCTCTTCCAGCGATCAATTACCCAAACCCAACCGGTGAGTATTGCGCCGTGTCTCCAACCATCACCTCCGGTCACTGTCATCTCCATTCCTATAAATTTATAGAGACCCAACAGCCACCCATCACCTCAATACCTTCATCCGCTGCCATCCGTATTCCATTCTCTGTCTACTGTCATCGGTTTTACTATTACTTGTAGTTAGTGCCGTCACCTCCATTCACCTCCATCTCCCTTCAATATTGTATTCAACATACCCAACTGTCATCGTTTCCCCCCATTATCATCTCTGTACTCTATTGTATCTAGTTTGAACAACTGTCATTTCTTCCATGCGTTGCCATCTTCCTTCCTTAGGCCTCGTCCACACCAGAGTGCAGAGATGTGAGTTTTTCTGCACGTGTTCTGCAAGGGCACAAAGAAAACAATTGTTCTCTATGTGCCCTGTGTTCACACCACACTAGTATCATGTGCTGATTTTTTCTGCACAGGAATCTGCAACCTGTATAAAACTCACCGAAACGCGCATAGAAAATGATGTCATCGCAAGTGAAATCTGCACTTTTTTTCATCAGTTTTTCTGCATGTATGGTGTGAACGAGACCTTACTGTATCTAGAGTACTCAATAACCACCACCTCCGTCTACTGCCTTCTCCCTTCCCTTCCAAACTGTATCTAGTGTACCCAACTACCATCAGCTTCGTCGACTGGTGTGAACCTTTCCTATTGTATCTTACTGTCATCTCCTCCATGTACTAACATTTCCCTTCCCTATTGTATCTGGTGTACCCAACCACCATCACCTTCATCCACTACCATCTCCCTTTCCATATTGTATCTAGAGTACCCAACTGCCATCACCTCTATCCACTGCCATCTCCCTCATGTACTGTATCTAGTTTACCCAACTGCCATGCACTGCCATCCCCTGCCATTTTCTTTACCTGTTGTATCTAGTGTACCCAACTGACATCACTTTTAGCTACTGATATTTCCCTTCCTTATTGTATCTACAGTGTCCAACTGCCATCACCTCCATCCACTACCATCTCCCATCCGAACTGTATCTAGTGTATCCAAACGCCATCACCTCCATCCACTACCATCTCCCATCTGAACTGTATTTAATGTACCCAACTGCCATCCCCTCCATCCACTACCATCTCCCATCTAAACTGTATCTAGTTTACCCAACCGCCATCACCTCCATCCACTACCATCTCCCACCGAACTGTATCTAGTGTACCCAACTGCCATCACCTCCATCCACTACCATCTCCCATCTGAACTGTATCTAGTGTACCCAACTGCCATCACCTCCATCCACTGCCATCTGCTATCTGAAGTGTATCCAGTGTATCCAACCACCATCACCTCCATCCACTACTATCTCCCATACGAACTGTATCTAGTGTACCCAACCGCCATCCCCTCCATCCACTACCATCTCCCATATGAACTGTATCTAGTGTACCCAACTGCCATCACCTTCATCCAATACCATCTCCCATCCGAACTGTATCTAGTGTACCCAACCACCATCCCCTCCATCCACTACCATCTCCCATCCGAACTGTATCTAGTGTACCCAACTGCCATCCCCTCCATCCACTACCATCTCCCATATGAACTGTATCTAGTGTACTCAACCGTCATTACCTCCATCCACTACCATCTCCCATCCGAACTGTATCTAGTGAACACAACTGCCATCACCTTCATCCACTACCATCTCCCATCACAACTGTATCTAATGTACCCAACCGCCATCCCCTCCATCCACTACCATCTCCCATCTGAACTGTATCTAGTGAACACAACTGCCATCACCTTCATCCACTACCATCTCCCATCACAACTGTATCTAATGTACCCAACCGCCATCACCTCCATCCACTACCATCTCCCATCTGAACTGTATCTAGTGAACACAACTGCCATCACCTTCATCCACTACCATCTCCCATCACAACTGTATCTAATGTACCCAACCGCCATCACCTCCATCCACTGCCATCTGCTATCTGAAGTGTATCTAGTGTATCCAACCGCCATCACCTCCATCCACTACCATCTCCCATCCGAACTGTATCTAGTGTACCCAACCACCATCCCCTCCATCCACTACCATCTCCCATATGAACTGTATCTAGTGTACCCAACTGCCATCCCCTCCATCCACTACCATCTCCCATCCGAACTGTATCTAGTGTACCCAACCGCCATCCCCTGCATCCACTACCATCTCCCATCTGAACTGTATCTAGTGTACCCAACTGCCATCACCTCCATCCACTACAATCTCCCATCTGAACTGTATCCAGTGTACCCAACCGCCATCACCTCCATCCACTACCATCTCCCATCTGAACTGTATCTAGTGTACCCAACCGTCATCACCTCAATCCACTTTCATTTCCCTTACCTATAGTATCTAGAGTACCCAAATGCCATCACTTTCATCTAATGACAATTCACTTCCTTATTGTATCTAGAGTACCCAACTGCCAACACCTCTATCCACTGCCATCTTCCTTAAAGTGATTGTAAAGGCTTGTTTTAAAAAAAAAGCAAACATTTTATATTTACCTGTTCTGTGCAGTTGGTTTTGCACAGAGCAGCCTGGATCCTTCTCTTCTCGGGTGCCTCTTCGCTGCTCCTGGCCCCACCCTCCTGTCGAGTGCCCCCACAGCGAGCAGCTTGCTATGGGGGGCACCCGAGCCGAGTCACGGCTCTTTGTGTCCATTCAGACATGGAGCCCCGCCCCTGCCCCCTCTCTTTTCTGATTGGCTAACTGACTTTGAGTAACAGCAGCGGGAGCCAATGGCGCCGCTGCTGTGTCTCAGCCAATCAGGAGGAGAGTCCCAGATGGCTAAGACACTTGTGAACATCGCTGGAGAGAGATGGGGCTCAGGTAAGTATTAGGGGGTGCTGGGGAGGCTGCTACACACAAAATGTTTTTTTTTTCTTTAAGAACTGTATGCAGTGTACCCAACTACCATAACCCCCATCCACTGCCATTTCCCTTACCTATTGTATCTAGAGTACCCAAATGCCATCACCTTCTTCTAAAGACAATTCTCTTCCTTATTGTATCTACAGTACCCAACCGCTATTACCTCCATACACTACCATCTCCCATCAGAACTGTATTTAGTGTACCCAACCGCCATCACCTCCATCCACTGCCATCTCTCTTATGAACTGTATCTAGCTCACCCAACTGCCATTACCTCCATCCACTGGCATTTCCCGTACCTATCGTATCTAGAGTACCCAAATACCATTACCTCCATCCACTGCCATCTCCCTTCCATGTTGTATCTATTATACCCAACTGCCATCCCCTCCATCCACTGCCATCTCCCTTCGCTATTGTATTTGTGTACTCAACTACCATGTGCGTCATCCACTGCCATCATACTTCCATATTGTATCTAGAGTACCCAACGGCCATCACCTCCATCCACTGCCATCATACTTCCATATTGTATCTAGAGTACCCAACGGCCATCACCTCCATCCACTGCCATCATACTTCCATATTGTATCTAGAGTACCCAACGGCCATCACCTCCATCCACTGCCATCTTCCTTCCATATTCTATCTAGTGTATTAACTGCCATCACCTACATCCACTGCCATTTCTTTTCATTATTGTATCTATTGTACCCAAATGTTTTTGTAGATAAAAGTATTCTAAGCAAGTACAGGGCTCTTTGTTTAATACTCCTACAGTTATGCCCCGTACACACGATTGGACTTTCTGACAACAAAACCGTGGATTTTTGTACGAAGGGTGTTGGCTCCAACTTGATTCCAAGCATGCGTAGGCTTTTGCCAGACGGACTTGTGTACACATGATCAGAAAGTCCGACAACAAACATTGGTTGGCGGAAAGTCCGACAACAAATGTTCGATGGAGCATACACGCGGTCGGACTTTTTCGCCAACAAGCTCACATCCAACATTTGTTGTCGGAAAATCTGATCGTGTGTACGGAGCATAACTCTCAGGCTAGGTTTAGACCTGCATCTAAATCGCTGCTCCTTCGGAAAAGCGCAGTCAGGCAAGGAGCTGAATTTAAAGGCAAACCTTGATTGATAGGTCATACTTAGTCTTGGTCTAAGATCTTCAATCATATTTAAGCACCAGTGGTTTGGGAGATGGCAGGACAGAAGCCAGCCTCTTTGCAAATATAACAACCATAATTCCAAAGATATTCAAGCATAAGAAATATATTTCTTCTCAACTGCAGTAGCTCATAGCATCCAATAGGAACTTACTGCGGGTGCCAAACCGGTACAAGGTGGATTGTGATTGAGCCCTATGGGTTAATGCACATAACAATGAACCTGCTGTATGATTTGGCCTGTGTTATTTAATTTTTTTTTTTTTTATCGTATTGCAAAGCAGGTTGGGTTTTGAGATTATTTGAAGGGAAACGAGGCTGAACAATTTACAACGATGCTTTTTAATACAATGAGTGGTGAGAAACATTGAAAAGTAACTTGTGCACATGCCAGGACTAATTATATATCGGTGAAATGTCAGGAGCCGTGTACGGGTGATGAGCAGAAATGCTGCCATTTAATAGTAAATCACATTATTGATTTTATGGTGTCTTGGGGGATATGTGGGAAGAAAACACCTTTTCTGAAATGTACATTTTCTATTTGATCCATAAATTCTAAATATTTCACACTTTCCGCCTTTCATCTATTTTTAATCTTGACACAAAAGCAGCACAGTCTGTTGCTCTGTAATGGTAGATTTTTCTCTGTATCAAATGGCACAGCTATGCCAGATGACATTAATTACTGCACAGAGGCATGGAAGGCGGCCCCAGAGACATACACCAGGGTAAATGAAGCTAAAAGGCAATGCTAGGCAGATCTTTAGAGTTAAAATCCATACTTTACACTATGTGGAAAAGTTTTGTAGACAACTGATCATCAAACCTATATGAGCTTCTTGGACATTCCATTGGAATGCAATGGCCGGTAATATGAAGTTGGACCTTCCATTGCAGCTATATCAGCCTTCACCCCTCTGGGAAGGCTTTCCGCAAGATTTTGTATCATGTTTGTGAGAGATACACTAATTCAGCCAAAATAACACTTGTGAGTAGGGTTGAGATCAGGGCTCTATGGAGGACACTCAAGTTACTCCACACCAAACTGGTCAAATCATGTCTTTATGGAATTGGTTTAGTAAAACTAGCATAACAATGAATCCCTTTAAAGCAACTGATGAATCATACGTAAATAGCAACTGTTACACGATATGGTCAAAAATCCATGGAAACCTGACCATCACACCTATATGAGTTAATTGGTCATTCCATTCCATTCCAATGCCATGGCCATTAATATGGAGTTGCCCCCACCTTCTCCGTGACCAGTAATATGAAGTTGTTCTCCTCTTCCATGGCCATTAAGATGCAGTTGGTCCCCCTTTGTGTCTAGAACCTTCTCCGCTCTTCTGGGAAGGCTTTCCACAATATTTTGGAGGGTGTCCGTGGGAATTTGTGTCCATTTGTGAGGTCAAGTACTGATCACAATTGGCATTCCAAAGGTGTTAGGTAGGGTTGAGGTCAGGACTCTCAAGTTCCTCCACACCAAACTAGTCAAACCATGTCTTTATGGAGCTGGCTTTGTACACAGAGGCACAGTCATGGTGAAACAGAAAAGGGTCTTCACCAAACTGTCACCACAAGGTTGGAAGAGAAAAATTGTCTACAATGTCTTCTGAGGTTGTCTGGTGGAATGTGTGCCCATTTGTGAGGTCAGGTACTGATGCTGGGTGAGAAGACCTTGTTCACCATCAATGTTCCAATTCACCTCAAAGGTTTTCAGTAGGGTTGGGGGTTGGAGTTCTTAAGGCCACTTAAGGTCCTCCACACCAAACTCATCAAAGCATGTCTTTATGGAGCTGGCTTTGTACACAGGGACACAGTCATGCTGGAACAGGAAAGGGTCTTCATCAAACTGTTACCACAACTTGGAAGCACACAATTGTCCACAATATTTTTGTATGCTGTAGCATTACCAGGGCCCTTCATTGGAAACACTTAAACTCAATCATCTGGAGGGGGGTTCACATACTTTTGACCATAAAGTAGGTATGAAGGTAGTTTTTTTAAGTCTATATAGCAACATCATATGCTGTAGTGCTGTACATAAATGTTCCAGAGGTACATCCTCCTCTGTAGAGAAATGGAACAGTGACAAGGAAAACATGAGAGAGGGTCCTGCCCATATGGACCTACATGAAGGTTCAAAAAAGAGGTAAGGGAAGGGAATATGTTGTATAGGTTTTGATAGTGTGAGCTATGTCAAATGTGGAAGAAATAACTGATCAGAGATTAGGGAGTGTAGCTCAGATTGTATGCTGATCAGAAGAGATAATTTATAAGGGTGCGTATGAAGGTTTTAAGAGTTGGGAAATGGCAAGTGGACAGGAGTTCCAGAAGGCACATGAGAGGTTCCGAAAGCATTAACATGAGGAAGTGACCAAAGTGGAGATGTCACGGTCAGGCTTGGAGACCAGTAGCTATAGCAGTCAAATCATAATAAAAAACGCAATTGGCGGGGTCCTGATGACCAGTATCGTTGGTCAATTCAGGTAACAGGTTACCGGCTCACCTAATATGGTGGTGTTCCTTATCAAAACAGGAGAAATAGTCCAAATAAAAGAGGAGTGGGAGTAGGACCCAAGGTGTCCTTGCCTTCAATGAAGGAAAAGGAACAAACTGTGGTTTAACCTGATATAACTTTATTAGAACAATTAGTAGAAAAAACATTTATCATTGAAAGGAAAGCATAAACAATAGGAAATTGCGCATGGTAAAAACTGACAACGTTGTCACTTGAAAACGCATGCCCATGAGCTCAGCCATATCCCGGTCATCCACACGTGTCAATCATCTCAAGTTATTAAGTGTGACTTAATATGTAATGCTTACATGTGTTAGGCGAGGTGAGTTCCTGGGAAAACATGGTAGCACAAGTCGGTATCCGTATTGTGCTTAACCTTGGACCTCCAGACTCCCTATATGCCTATAAAGCTGCTGCATTAAGTCTTTACAGTGTTGAAAAAAAGCATTGGTCATCACAGACAAATAAATGCAATTCTTCCTGGAAAATATCCCTGCTAGTGAACAAGGCAGGTTTGATTTCTGAGTATAGCACTGTCAATCATACAGATAGTAAAATAGTAAAATGCAGCACGCTGTGGTGTAAGCATGCGACTTGAGTCAAGGAGAAACAATAGATCCACAGTAAGCCTGTTAGTCATTCAGCGCCATGTTTCCATGAAACATTAAAGAAAGCACCGCATATAAGTTGGATAGGAAAATATAGTCAGCTGAGTCAAATCACAGAGCCTCAAAAAATTGGTCCTCAATTGCAGCGACAAGGTGGTGAATCCAGAGTCCTTTTGCAGGGGTCCGCAGGTGTGCAGGATGCGAATCTCTGTATTCCTAGTCCTGGTGAAACGCACAGGATGTTATCCACTCAAAACCAGCATGGGGCCACCTGGCCGTTTACTTTCAGTTTTCAGGTGTTCGTGGATTTCTAGTTTGCGGAGATAGGATGAGGGCTAAAGAGTGATGAAAAGCCCAGGTTGGCTATCAGCAGAGGGCATGTGTAGGCGCACACACCGACACGTTTCACCCACTTGTGACGTGGGTTTCTTCAGTAGAGAGGCTCCCACCAACCAGCAGGATAAGTACACAGGAAGGTTACCCTACTAGAGAATGATGCAGACTCACCTGAGCTTTGCGGCCTAAGCACTAACCGGTGTTCACCAGAGCTCCTAATGGTGGAGATGAGTTTTGCTGTGTGTTAGTACCAGGTTACGGTCCTCAGGATCGCCCCCACCAGGAGGTGAGCAAACCGAAGTCCAGTAGAAGGTATAGCAGGTTGGGAACATGCAGAAGCGTAGTTAGTAAAAAAGCCAAAGGTTGGTAACAATTAGTTGCAGGGTGGGTTTAAGCAGAAGCGTATTCCGTAAACAAGCCAAAGGTTGGTAACCAATGGTTTCAGGTTGGGATTAGGCAGAAGCATAGTCGAGGAACAAGCCAAAGGTCAGTAAAGCGTCGCAGTGGAGATATACATGGCAGCAGGAGTGACAAGAGTGAGATATTGGCTGTAGAGTGCACAATAATCTGGCAAACAAGAAGTGCAAAGGCATGGCTAGGAAGTTTGTGGGAGAAGCAAAGGGTTCAAGGTTCAAGAGAAACAAGGTTCAAGGCAAGATCATTCACGGAATTGTCCAGGGAGCTGTCCAGCATTCAAGATAGCTCAGCAAGAAAAGGCACTACCAGACACAGCAGAGGTCATAGGTTCAGACTCGGGTCCTAACAGTGTGAGAAGTAGTACAAGGAGCCAAGCAGCTCGTGTTATTACAAGAATCATGCTCATAGGAGCAGAAGGCAGAGTGACAGAGAGATTAACCCAACATAGTGATGTTACCCTTATTCATATGCTGGGGGCAGGTCCAGGATGACCTGGGCTTAGGGAAAGTGGGTTGAATGAAGCTGGCCGTCAGACTGAGGACATCTATTGGCAGGAAAAAGTACTGCAGGGGAAAGCTTTGAATTGAAGTTAAATATTCCAGCAAAAGCTAGTTTTGCTGGAAAATTATATTGTTTAATTTTTATCCTGTTATGTATGTCTAGAATTCTGTTATAAGGATGGGCTGGAGTGATGCCAGTACATTTGTTGGCAGCTCACAAAGGAGAGAATTACAATATGATGATGCATAATTGGGTATGCACAAGCATTTTAGCTGTATCAAGCATGTTGAAGGGATGGATGCAGGACATCTTACAGAAATGGAGATGACAGCGGGTGGTTAGGGATTGAATGTGACGTTTAGATGACAGAGCAGAATCAAGTAAATCCCCTAGGAGAAAGGCTTAGGGACTGGTGGTGTTTGGGTATTGCCAACTCTAATTATAATTTCAGGAGTGGGAGAAGAGCAAGATGGTGGAAAAATGACAAGATATGTTTTATTCATATTGAATTTAAGGAAATGAGTGGACATGAAAGCAGAGGCACCAGACGGACAGAAAACTCAAGAACTGAGATCAGAAAACTTAAATAAAGATACATTTGAGAAAAATCTACAGAGGAGATTCTGAAGGCCAACTGATCTCATCAGCTATTGAAGACAATAACTATAGTTGGGAAAGAGTAGGGTGCCAAGAACAGGACCTGGAGAAACCAACAATTATAAGGTGAGGAAACAAAAAAGTGTGAGAATAAAGGACACTGAAGGACATCCATAAAACTAGGAAGAACCAATGAAATGTGAAAGCTTTTATACCCCAGAAAGGAGTGGTCAACAGCGTCAAAGACCAGGGACAGATTGATAAGAATGAGAAGGAAGTAGTTGACTTCAGATTCTACGTTGAAGGAGATTATGGATGTAACACTCTCCTAGTTATGTTGCTAGGATGTTAGGCAAATTTTAGTTCATTTGGCTCCTCCGTAACCAGTGGAGCAGCTGTTGATTGCTTTGGGCTGTTCTGTGTTTTACAGGCTGAAGGTTTGAATGTTTCCCCTTGTATTCTAGAGGATTCTAAAATCATAATGGGCTGGAAAGTCAAATAAGCAGTCTGAATATTTATGGGACCTTAGCAGCTCCCTGGGGATGTGTGCCCAGTAGGTGGCTGAGGAGCACATAAATAGTCTAAGGCCTGGAACAGCCAGGAAGAGAGATAGTCCTGTCTCTGCTGATGGAGTTTGGTGCATGTTCATGGAGGTCCCAGCTGTGGCATAGCTGGGGGGCCTACTTTTAAAAATCTTTTCTGAAGCCATTCAAGGGATTTTCACCTAAGGACCTGTTCTGGAGAGCTCACTGAAGAGTGCCTGGTGGAAAGTTGGAAAGGGTCTGGCTATCCTATGGCATTGTGAGCAATAACCTCTTCCTGACTGAAGAGTGTCCGGTGGATACTGGAAGGAGTCATCCTGTGACATTGTGAGTACAGACCTATGCCCCAAGGTCCTAGTAAATGTGTGCTGTTTTCCTTTGGGTGGAAGTGCCAGTGGTAGCTCTAACTGAAATAGCTTTGACAAGGACTCTGGCCATCTTTATTTGCTTCTGCTTAACCCCTTGGTGCTGGAGCCTCCCGACCCTTTAACCACTAGCCGACCAGAGCACGACGATGTACGTCGGCACAATGGCATGGCTGGGCAAATGGACATACAGGTACGTCCCCTTTAAATTGCCGCCGGGGGCCTGCGATCATGTCACGGAGCGGAAGAACGGGGAGATGCCTTTGTAAACAAGGCATTTCCCGGTTCTGCCTAGTGACATGACAGGGACCTACTGCTCCCTGTGATCGGGAGCAGTGATCGCTGTCATGTCAGTGGTAGCCCATCCCCCCTATAGTTAGAATCACTCCCTAGGACACACTTAACCCCCTTGATCGCCCCCTAGTATTTAACCCCATCCGATGTGTCCGCCATAATGTCGCAGTCACAATAAAAATCGTAGATCTCCGCCATTACTAATTAATTAATTAAAAAAAAAATAATAAATATGCCATAAAACTATCCCCTATTTTGTAGATGCGATAAATTTTGCGCAAAGCAATCAATATATGCTTTTTGCGTTTTTTCTTGGTTTTTTTTCACCAAAAAAAATATATATTTATTATAGCAAAAAAAAGTTAAAAATATTGCTTTTTTGTCAAAATTGGCGCACTTTTTTTGTTTATAGGGCAAAAAATAAAAACCACAGAGATGATCAAATACCACCAACACCAAAAGAAAGCTCTATTTGTGGGGAAAAAAAAGGACATCAATTTTGTTTGGGTACAACGTGGCACGACCGCGCAGTTGCCAGTTAACGCGACGCAGTGCCGAAGCGCAAAAAGAGCTCTCGTCAGGAAGGGGGTCAATCCCTCCGGTGCTGAAGTGGTTAAGGGGTTTTAGATGCTGGGAGGCAGGGCAGGGTCTATGATGATGCGACCCCCATGATTGGCTGTCACAGTGGTCACGTGATCAGAAAGCTAAGCTTTCCGTTAGCTTCCGGTAACTGTGTCGGGAGCGCGCAGGGCACGCACTCTTGGCACAGCTGTATTTACATTCTGGTGCACAAATAGAAAAAGTCAAATGCCTCTAACATTAGTGTTTTTAATGCTCAGTGTCCTTTTTTGTATTATTGTTATATTGATCAGGCAACGCACTGACACCTTTGCAGCCATTGTGCTATGTGCTGGGTGTTTAGTGTGCCCCTGTACCTTTAGAAAGGGGTGGGCTCCCTTCAGTCCCTCTGCCCTCCATCTATCCATCAGAATGCATGTGCTTCCATCGTGGAGTCATTCATAAGTTAGTGATAGGACTACAGATACCAGGGTGCCTTGGTAGGCCCTGTAGCTTACGCATGTATTTGCAGATGTGTGCAGACTAAACCCCTGTTTTTAACACATACTGTTCTAGTCCTTTCACACTGGGGCGGTGGGGGCAGTAGCGGTAAAGCGCCGCTAGTTTTGGCGGGCCCTTTACCGCTGTTATAGCGGTGCTTTGGCGCCACTATTCGGGCAGGAGCGGGGCGCTTTTAACCCCCTAGAAGGTGTTAAAAAGGGGTTTAAAGCGCCCGTGTAGCGCCGTTTCCGAATCGCTTTGCAGGCATTTGGCAGCGCTGCCCATGCATTCCAATGGGCAGGGGCGGTGGAGGAGCGGTGTATACAAACCGACCCAAGGATGCTGCTTGCAGGACTTTTTCTAACGTCCTGCAAGCGCACCGCCACAGTGTGAAAGCACTCGGGCTTTCACGCTGGAACTGCAGGGGAGGCATTTTTCAGGTGCTTTACAGGTGCTATTTTTTAGCGCAAAAGCGCCTGCAAAATGCCCCAGTGTGAAAGGGGTCTTAGACGGGTTAATTTGGTTGTCCACAGGCTGGTCGGTAAGTGAGCTTGGAGCTTTCCTTGGATTTTTCCTTAGCTTTTTTTCCAATCAGTGTGCATGAGGCCTAAGTTGGTAAAAGACAGGCAAACTGGTACATCCACAGAAACCCAGAAGAATTCTGACGCGTTTTAGCCAAAGCTAAAGCAGAGGGGGTTTTATTAGGGTATATTGAGGGCTGGTGTTTTGACTAAATGGAGAAGGATGGAGGGGGTCTTAAGAGAGTATTCCAAGTGCTGGTGTTTTGTCTAAATGAGGAATGGAAGATGTCAGTATAAAGGGATGGGTTGAGGAGCAATAATATTTTATAAAATAAAGAATAAGGACAAATGAGGATTGAGATGGGATAGAGTAGGATGAAGTGAAGGGAAGGTAAGATGAGACCTGGAAGGGAGAGAAACCAACAATGGGAGTGCATGAGTCCCAAACTCGCTCATCCATGTCTTTATGGACCTTGCTTTGTACATTGGTGTGCAGTCATGTTGGAACAGGAAGGGGCCGTCCCCAAACTGTTCCCACAAAGTTGGGAGCATGAAATTGTCCAAAATGTCTTGGTATGCTGATACCTTAAGAGTTCTCTTCACTGGAACTAAGGGGCCAAGCCCAACCCCTGAAAAAAAAAACCCCACACCATATTCCCCCATTCACCAAATGGTTTGGACCAGTGCACAAAGCAAGGTCCATAAAGACATGGATGAGCGAGCTTGGGATGGAGGAATTGACCTCCTGACCTCAACACAATAGAACACCTTTGGGATGAATTCGAGCGGAGACTGCGAGTCAGGCCTTCTCTTCCAACATCAGTGCCTGACCTCACAAGTGCGCTTCTGGATGAATGGTCAAACACTCCCATAGACCAGGGGTCTCCAAATTTTCTAAACAGTTTACTGTCCTTCAGACCTTCTGGGGGCCGGAATGTAACCAGTGTGAATAGAAAACGCTTTGGCGTCAATGGGTGTATAAAATGCTTCATCATTGGTGTTAGTGGGAGGAATAGGGGCAATCGTTGGTATCAGAGGAAGGATTAGTGCCCCATCAGTGGTGTCAGTGGAATCAATGGTGCCCCATCGTTGGTGCCCAAGGGCCAGATAAAGGCAAGCAAAGGGCCACAGTTTGGAGACCACTGCCTAACCACACTCCTAAACCTTGTGGACAGCCTGCCCAGAAGAGTTGAAGCTGTTATAGCTGCAAAGAGTGGGACAACGCAATATTGAACCCTACGGACTAAGACTGGGATGCCATTAAAGTTCATGTGCGTGTAAAGGCAGGCGTCCCAATACTTTTGACAATATAGTGTATATGGTTACCGCTATTTTTGACTGTCCCTGACAGATGTCTCCTCTTTGCATGGTCCAACCACAAACGGCAGTCATAGTCATCTCATGTCGTGTCTGCAGGATTTCTACCATCATCATGGCCACTCTTCTCCCCCCACCCTATCCCTTTTTCTAGGGTGGCATGACATGTTCATTTCCCCAAACATGCTCAGACCCAACAGTTATCAGAAAATACATTTCGACACTTAATACTGAGCTCGAGAAAAAGCCAATCCTGCGAGAAGAGAAAGATGTTAACAAATGAGCAGATCGTTGAGAACATTTGTTTTTTTTTTTTTGCTACTTCTCATAAAAGAAGGATTATGGAAAGCAGGGTGAAAGGTGGAGTGTTCCTTTCACTGGAGAAAACGGACGCTGGGGCTGGCGCGCCGACCTCCGGATGACATCGCGCGTGACTTGTAGATCTGCTCTTCTTGTTTAATTCCGGTGGGGACTTAGCATTGGGACTGTAAAAAAGGTCATGGTTTGCATTCTTGTTAGGGCTAAATGAAGTGGAAAGGAGAGGTCGGGCTTGGCTTGTTAGAGGATTAAGTGGCAGAACGATCGTAGGAAGGTGGCGCTGAGATGCAGACGCAGCAGGGAGAGAGAGCCGCACGGTGGAGGCCGCACTGGTCACCTGCCTCCACCTTAATGTGCTGTATTAGAAGAAGAAGAAGAAGCTTCTATCATCTGTCCTTTCTCAAAAGACGGCATTTCAAAGACAAAACCTCCTGGGTTGAAGATCTGGGGAACCTCAGACATAGTAAAATCTGTTTTGTCTGACAGATTTCACTTTGCCAAAATTTTGCCAAAATTTCAAAGGGACAGAGGTCTTCCTAATTGAGTAATCTATGTGTATCAGTGTAAAGCTGGGTTCACACCTCAGTACGGAGCGGTTCACAGCAGGGGATCCGGTGCGTCCCCGTTCACCGTTTCAGGTCTGATTTCGGTTCAAATTTTGGGGCTGATTTTGGTCCAAATTTTGGACTGAATTCCGGACCTGAAACAGATCAGTGGATGCACAGGACTCCTGTGCGGAGATCTCCCGGAGATGTGTGAACCGGCTCCATTCAGAGCCAGTCACAGTCCCCCAACATGCGAATTGGATGTGGGGACACCCGCATCCAATTCGCAATAGTGTAGTAAAAGTAAATGCAACCTGTTCACAGGAGACCACTAGGAGAGACACACGCTGAACATCTATCAGTCCAAGTGTCTCCCTGTATACAAATTGGAAGAAGGACACCTGCTTCCTGGCCTGCCCTTGTGCATATACCCAGGGCATTCGCGATTTCCGGTGGCCACTGTGTTACTTTCGATGCTGTTTTTAATTTTCATGGAGTGCGCTACAAGTGTCTGATTGCTGCAACTAGTTTCTGTATCCTATTTACCCCTGAGGAAGGAGTATCTCTTGTAGACTCCGAAACGCGTCGGACGAAGTATCAACCTCACTTACCATCTACTTCAACTATATGCAGTATCAGTTATGGTTGATATGTACACTCCATGATCTATGTTTTTATCTTTGTATTTTCAATAAATGTTGACCTTTTTCTATTCTATTGTTCTGTGACCTTATCTAAGTGCCGTTAAAGTCCTACCCCAGGGGGATCCCTTTCTTTCTATATTCGCAATAGTGTGAACCCAGCCTAAGAAGTAGCACCAAATGTCGAAATCTCCCAAATTTTGCTGAAATTTTAGGGAAACGGAGACTTCGTTTTGCTCATCATTTCATCAGCACAAGATATAGCAAGGCTAAATTTAGATGTACAGCTATTATTTCCGCACTGCTGAAAGGTGAACCGTAGTGGATCACTTTTCAGAAGCCTTTGACAGGCAGTGTGGAGCTCCTCTGTGCAGAATCACGTACCTGTATGTGATTCTGCAGTTCCAGGTCTGGGACACGCACACGCGCGCCACCGGCGACCCGCTCCTGCTGTGACTGGACATAGCGGGAGCCAATCAGCACCCAGCGATCATTCGGGAGACAGGCAGATCTGCCTATGTAAACAAGGCAGATCACCGTTCTTTGACAAGGGAAGACCATGATCCACAAACCAGGAAGACGGATCTCTGCCTTCCCACAGTACAAGCACCTCACCCCACACAGCTAGCCAGCACTCCCTAGGCACACATTTTACCCTTTGATCGCCCCCCCGAGGTCAACCCCTTCCCTGCCAGTGTCATTAAAACAGTGACAGTGCATATTTTTAGCACCGATCACTGTATTGGTGTCAGTGGTCCCTAAAAAAGTGTCACTTTTAGTCTCCGATTTGTCCGCCGCAATGTCACAGTCCCTCTATAAGTCGCTGATTGCCGCCATTATTAGTAAAAAAAAAAAAAAAAAAGAAAGAAAAAAAATTCCATAAATCTATCCCATAATTTGTAGACGCAAACCAATTAATAAAAGCTTATTGGGATTTTTGTTTTTTACCAAAAACATGTAGAAGAATACATATTGACCTAAACTGATGAAGAAATTAGATTTTTTAAAATTTTTTTATTGGATGTTTTTTTTTTTAGATTGTAAGCTCTAACGAGCCGGGCCCTCTGATTCCTCTTGTACCAAATTGTAATGTAACTGTAATGAAGAATTAATAGAATTACCGGTGTTATAAATGTCGGCTCATACGATATTTATACGATATTATACGATATTTATCTATATTACCACATATTGATTTATTATTATTTATTATTCTTATTTATTATTATAATAATAATTATTATTATTTGTTATTATTATTTCACTTTTGTTTTGCTTTGGTGTTACATTACTGTTTGATAATCTGTTCACATCCTATGGTACACACACCGGGTACATCACTATTGTTAATGGATTAGTGCATGCTTATATTATTATTATTTATGCTAATGTTTAGCGTGATTCTATTAATTCTTCATTTTTAGACACTGTATTTTGTTGCGCAGAAGAATTGCTGCTTTCATCACTCTATTTCATATTTAATATTCAATATTTATTAGCACGGTTTATGTTTAGGTACACTATTTAATTTCACCCTAGCGCAGTTTCTTTCTTTTTTCTTTTTACAATGTAACTTGTAATGTCTGCCTTCATTTTGTTAAGCGCTGCGCAAACTGTTGGCGCTATATAAATCCTGTATAATAATAATAACAATAATAGTAGCAGAAAGTAAAAAATATTGTTTTTTTTTTTTTTCAAAATTGTCGCTCTTTTTTTGTTTATAGCGCAAAAAATAAAAACCGCAGAGATGATCAAATACCACCAAAAGAAAGCTCTATTTGTGGGGAAAAAAAGGACATAAATTTTGTTTGTGTAGAGTACCGCACGACCGCGCAATTGTCAGTTAAAATAACCAAGTGCCGTATCGCAAAAAATGACCTGGTCATGAAGGATGGGGGGTAAACTTTCCGGAGCTGAAGTGGTTAAACATTGTGCACTTAGAATCACTTTAAAGGGAGCTGGTGGCGGTGGGAGGGGGGGGGTGAGGTTGGCAAAAAACGCAGCTCAACCATCTGGTTTTACCGCCCCTCAACACCTGTAACTCCAGATGCAGCATTGAATCTTCCTCTTTAGGTTTGCACAGAAAACGTCTCTCTCTGGAATGGTTTTTTTTCTTTTTCCGGGATTTTCCCTGCTGATGTTGCAGCGAGCCGACATTTCTAACACCGGTAATGAGATGTTCAGTAAGAAGCTGCAATGCCGCCCTCCGTACAGATTGAGTGAGTAATATCTGTTTCCATACAGACGTAGCCAGCGGTCCGCTGAGAGAGCTTCGGCTGACGACTACGCTGCCGGCATACACAATCAGCAGCGAGGTCTGCCAGATGGCTGGGATGGGAGGGGGGGGGAGCAGAAATACGGCCTTCCTCTCCTGGATTGAAATGGCTTCCTCTGATTTCACCGCACACTGCGAACTTCTCACTAGGTGCATTGGAAGCTGCAGCAAGTCAGATACAGACCGCCTCATTTCCTGGTTGGAGGACACTGGGCATCATCTAGCTCTTTCCTCTCCAGCCTGGCTGTCCCTGGCCCCGCCCCTTTCATTGGATTTCAGTTCTTTCAATCATCCATTATCTAGGGCGGTCTCCCGCCAGGTGCTGCACATGGGTAGTTGGGCACGCCCCCCCCCCCCCCCCCCCATGACTGCAGGTCTACTTGTGTCCAAAAAACTGGAACAAGCCCTGAAGGTTGCTTTCCATAGGTCTGGAGCGCTTCTTTACACGACATACCAAAGCTGAACTCTGGGATAAGCAAATATTGTCTAAATCCATTCATCATGTGTATTCTGCTTTTTTTTTTCCACAATACATTTTTTTTTTTGATAGGTTTTTTTGTAATGTTACAAATTAACACTTTGTATCAAATATGTGTATTCTGAAATCTCGATGTGCTTTGAGTATTTCTTCCAGATCTGTGCAGTAATCCAGTGTGAGACTTCCTGTAATAAAGACCGCCCACAGCTGTCCTCTCTCCTTGTGCAGGGGGACTGGTCTTGTCTCCGCCCCCCTCCTGTAGTTTTCTACAGACAGCCTGCAGTAGGTGGAGCCTTCTTGGCCCCTCCCACAGCTATGCGTTCTCTCCTTGTGCTGGGTGACTGGTCTTGTCTCTGCCCCCTCCTGTGGTTTTCTATAGGCAGCCTGTAGTAGGTGGAGCCTGCTTGGCCCCTCCCACAACTCTGCTCTCCCTTCTTGTGCAGGGTGACTAGTCTTGTCTCCGCCCCCCTCCTGTAGTTTTTTACAGGCAGCCTGTAGTAGGTGGAGCCTTCTGGGCCCCTCCCACAGCTATGCTTTCTCTCCTTGTGCAGGGTGGCTGATCTGTCTCCGCCCCCTCCTGTAGTTTTCTACAGGCAGCCTGTAGTAGGTGGAGCCTACTGGGCCCCTCCCACAGCTCTGCTCTCTCTCTCCTTGTGCAGGGTGACTGTTCTTGTCTCCGCCCCCTCCTGTAGTTTTCAACAGGCAGTCTGTAGTAGGTGGAGCCTGCTGTTCCCCTCCCACATCTCTTCTTTCTTTCCTTGTGCAGGGTGACTGGTCTTGTCTCCGCCCCCTTCTGTAGATGTCTGCAGGCAGCCTGTAGTAGGTGGAGTCTTCTGCCCCCCCCCCCCCCTTCCCTACAGCTCTGCCCTCTCTCTCCTTGTGCAGGGTGACTGGTCTTGTCTTCGCCCTACTCCTGAATTGTTCTGCATGCAGACTGTAGTGGGTGGGGTCACTAGGCCCCTCCCACCGCTCTGCTTTCTGCACAAGCTATGTACAGCACAGCAATGAGGTCAGTTACTTTTACAAGATAATATATGGGTTTGTAAAGGTATTTGGTGCCTGCAGAATGGATTTAGATCCTTTGTGGCTGTTGAGGAATATATTTAAAGTGTTACTAAACCCACAACAGTAAAATCAGTCTGTATGTGCAGTAAAGCATGCTTGTTATACTCACTGTGAAACCTAAGGGGTTAATCCTCTGCATTGTGTAAAAAGGCTGTTTGATCCTGTCTTCTGTGACCCCCCCCCCCCCCTTCTTCCACAGTCCCCAATCCAACTCTTGATAGAACAGAGCCTTGGGGGCACTCTGTTCATGCTCAGTTTGATGTGTATTGCTAGAAAATTAGTTTTTTTCTTGAGAGGGTGCATGTGATCAGCACAGGGCCAATCAGCACTGTCCAGACAGAGGGTCAGGGGTCCTGCAGCATCATAGGACAGTCAGAGGATAATGAAAACTCCTCCTACAAGCTTTAACCAGACACTGATAGAAGTCACAAGACTGCTATATACTGCTGATGAGAAAAGGCATTTAGTAGTTTATATTTACTAAAATAATTGCATTTCCATGTTCTGTGTACTGTGGGAAACCTGATATAGTGAATGCAGGCTCCGGGGTTCTGCAACACTTTAAGCTGACATTTATGTGTCCAAAGTTCAGCTTTTTTCATCAGGCAGCTGTTGGCAAGATTTACAGAGTGGGTAATCGCTGCATCTGGGACTCGGCAGGAGATTCGGGAGCGTATGCTCTGGGTGCCCAGCACTAGTGCACCCCTTCCAGGTAAATTAGTGGAGCCAAGTGCCAGAACCTGCTCTGGCATTGGACTGCAAGGCTAAGCCCGGATATGTGGGACATCAGGATTTTGCTGAAATTTCCGGGACAGTCCCGCGGAAGCCGGGACAGTTGTGAGGTTTGGCTTCAATGATGTTTTGCTATATGTGCTGCATATTCTGGGCAGAGCTCATGAGAAAGGCCAGCACAGGAGCTCACGCTCTCTTTTGGTTTTTTAGCAGATAACACGTGCAGTTTCGATGACGAAAAGCTTTGCGGGTTTGTGCAGGATAAAGACGACTCCTTTGACTGGATCCGCCAGAGTTTGAAGACGAGAGATCCCAAAAGGACGGTGAACACGGGGCCAGAAAAGGACAACAGTGACACTGAGGAAGGTAAGGCAATGCACCATATTGGGTCAGTCATCGCTACCCTTGCCATCAGGGTCACCAACCATCCAGAAATGTACGGATGGAACAGGTGTCTGCAAATTTAAATCTCTTTAAAATATATTAATTTTATTTTCAATATAAGCCAAACACTGTGTTCTAGCCACTTTAATTTGAAGGGGACCTGTGATCAGGTATATTTGCTAAGTAACATCTCAGCCTAGGCAAAGTCACTGGCTAGAACTTAGGGATTGCTTTTTAATGATAAAAAGGTAGAACTTTTCTGAAAAAATGTTTTTTGTTGCTGTATATTGTGACATGTCAGGAATTTATTCATGCAGACTTGTAAAATGAATGACAGGTCCACTTTACCTGCTCAGCATTTCTGATGTATATGGAAAGGATAACGTCTTCCCTCGGTGAATCACACAGCCGCAGTCATCGTCGCCAGCAGTATTTTAAAGCTGCCAGTCGTTCAAAAATGTCCCCTTGTTGTGCTCCCACCCACACGCCATATGCCCATCCCCTGATATTTATAGAGGGAGGGAAATGTTTCCATTTTATCCTCTTGCTGTGTTCGCTACACATGTCAGAAGACGGCGGCTGCCATATGTGACTGGCATGTGTCTCTGCTTTATATTGAGGAGAGAAACGTATATATTTTCTATTTTCTGCTGGAGACAGAAGAGAGAGAGAGAGAGAATGAGGGAGGGAGAGAGAAAGAGAGAAAGAAAGAAAGAAAGAAAGAAAGAAAGAAAGAAAGAAAGAAAGAAAGAAAGAAAGAAAGAAAGAAAGAAAGAAAGAAAGAAAGAAAGAAAGAAAGAAAGAAAGAAAGAAAGAAAGAAAGAAAGAGAAAGAAAGACAGGAGGGAAGAAATATAGAGAGAGATAGAGGGGGGAAAGAGAGAGACAGGAGGGAAGAAATAAAGAGAGAGAGAAGGGAAGAACGAGAGAGGAGGGAAGAACGAGAGAGAGGGGGGGAGAGAGAGAGGAGGGAAGAACGAGAGAGAGGGGGGGAGAGAGAGAGGAGGGAAGAATGAGAGAGGAGGGAAGAATGAAAGAGAGAGAGAGGGGAGGGAAAAACGAGAGCGAGAGAGGGAGAGAGAGGGGGAGAGAGAGAGGAGGGAAGAACGGGAGGGGAGGGAAGAACGAGAGAGAGAGAGAGGGGAGGGAAAAATGAGAGAGACATAGAGGGGGGAGAGAGAGAGATAGAGGTGGGAGAGAGAGGAGGGAAGAACGACAGAGACATAGAGGGGGAAGAGAGAGAGAAGAGGGAAGAACGAGAGAGAGAGAGAGAGAGGAGGGAAGAACGAGAGAGAGAGAGAGGAGGGAAGAACGAGAGAGGGGGGAAGAATGAGAGAGAGAGAGGGGAGGAAGAACGAGAGAGAGAGAGGAGGGAAGAAGGAGAGAGAGAGAGGAGGGAAGAACGAGAGAGAGAGATGGGGGGAGAGAGAGAAGGGAAGAACGAGAGAGAGAGATGGGGGGAGAGAGAGGAGGGAAGAACGAGAGAGGAGGGAAGAACGAGAGAGAGATAGAGGGGGAGAGAGAGAGGAGGGAAGAACGAGAGAGAGAGAGGAGGGAAGAACGAGAGTGAGAGAGGAGGGAAGAAGGAGAGAGAGAGAGAGAAGGGAAGAACGAGAGAGAGAAATGGGGGAGAGAGAGAGGAGGGAAGAACGAGAGAGGAGGGAAGAACGAGAGAGAGATAGAGGGGGGAGAGAGAGAGGAGGGAAGAACGAGAGAGAGAGGGGGGAGGAGAGAGAAAGAAAAGGGAAGAAATAGAGGGAGGTGGAGAAAGAGAGAGGAGGGAAGAAATAGAGGGGGGAGAGGGGGGGGGGAAGAAATGGAGAGAAGGGAAGAAATATGATTTAAAAAGAGTAAACAGAGTTGATTGATAATAAATGGCTTCAGCCAAACACTAACCATGAGTGAAAGAAAAGTTTTTGTGTTATCATTCATATTCTCTGAAAAATGGCCAAGAAATCAAAAATTCTGCCAGGGTATGTAAACTTATGGGCACAACTGTAGGTATATAAAAATAGAAAAAATAAAAAGGGAACTAATCGGACATGATCTTTAAATAGGCACATGCGCTGTTTTCTGTTCGTTCCTCCTCATGCATAGTGGAGAATACTATCAAATGTCTATTACTCTACTGGCCTATTATTTTATATACACGTGTACTCAATAACATTGGCCAAATGGTGACAGATCCTCTTGGGTCAACGCGTTTCTCAAATAGCTTCTTCAGGACCACTTTGGGATCAGACGAGGATAAAAATATATATATATAAATGCACATACAAAATATTTGGTCAATGCCAACAATTGTCTAAATATTTTGTATCTGTATGTGTATATTTTTTTTTTATTAAGATCCTTCTATTGTATATAGTAAATGCTGCTACCTCCTCATCTGATCCCAAAGTGGCCTTGAAGAAGCTATTTGAGAAAGGTGTGGATCCGCCACCACTTGACCAATGTTATTGAGTACACATGCATTTAAAATATTAGGCCAGTAGGGTGGTAGACATTTGATAGAATTCTCTACTATGAGGAGGAGGAATGAACAGAAAACAACTTATGTGCTTATTTTGGGATCATGTTTGATCCAGTTTGGATCCTATATGACTTACGTAATGATACGTTTTATTGAATGCGTGGTCTCCTATGTATCAGTAAAGTACAATTAGTTCCCTTTCTATTTATATATATACATAAAAATATATATATATATATATATATATATATATTATATATATATTTTTTTTTTGTATCAAATGAGGAATCACCTTCCTGATGCAGATCAGAAAGACATGGGGGCCCCTTTATGGTTTCACTATGGAGCCCCTCCTGCTACGTACAGCCCTGAGCACATGGTAGCAAAAATGGGGGTGGGGGGAGCTTAAAACGAGACGCAGATTGTGACGGTTACAAGATTAAAGGTAACTAATTAGGTCCCAAGCAGAATTCATTAGGATTTGGTTCCTGTCAGAGCTCTGTGCAGTGAACCATCGTTCCTGACCCGGGTGTTCGGCTAAACTCTTCCCACACATATGGCGTTGGCTGCTGCAGAGCAGTTCAGGACCATTGTTCCTTAGAATGGTGACAACATGGCAGAGATTTTACACTGGGGTCCCCAGAACTGGCTGGCTCTCATGTCTCTGATGTTCACATTCACTCCAAATGGCGCTCAGGTTTTTGGAATCGCAGCCGTCGGAGAAAGCCAACATCTGTGAACAATGGAATGAGCCGTGGCTAGCTGTTAGGAGAATATCGCTGTTTGGGAAAGCTCTATATCAGAGCCACCCAGGAACAAAATATATATATATATATTGCAGATTATTAGATTAGCCCTTAGGTATGGTGGCTGCCTTGCTTTTCTTGTTTTAATAAGTGTTTTTCACTATATTTTACCCATTGGTGCTGGCAATAACATCCTGATCTAGGGTGACAACACTCTCTCGCTTTACTGTATTGATGGAGCAGCAACATTGTCACCCTAGGACAGAACTACACAACACCCCCTCCCCTTTTCTCTATATGATACAGTGGAGGTGTAATGTCCCCACTACACATTTCCCTGTGTGTAGCTCGACATGCAGCTAAACTTTCTTGTTCTGCAATAAGCCAGACTGAGTGTAAGTTTGAAGCTTTATCAACAAAACAGGGTGGGTGAAACTATTGAGGAAAAAACAAATACAGATATATATAATCAATACAGTAAAACCCCAGATTTCGAGTAACGCGGTTTACGCGTTTCGCAATACGAGCTGTTTAAAAAAAAAAAACCTGACTCGGGTTTGCGAGCGTTGTCTCGCAAGATTCAAGTCTCTGGGTTGTTGCAGTACCGCTTTTGGCCAGAGGTGCGTGGGCGCCGGTGACGCTCTGAGACATTTGGAGCCACTCAGAGACACTTGGAAATACTCCGTTCCCAAGTGTCTCCGAGTGGTCTCCAAGTGTTTCCGAGTGTCTCCGACGCCCCCCCCCCCCCAACCTCTGGCCACATGCGGTACTGCATAGACAAGCAGTGGCTGTGGAAAAAATTATCTGAGTTTCCATTGATTCCTATGGGGAAATTTGCTTTGAGAAGTCTAGAGGATAGGAGAGGCTCTGGAGAAGTCTAGAGGATAGGAGAGACTCTGGAGAAATATAGAGGCTCTGGAGAAGTCTAGAGGATAGGAGAGGCGCTGGAGAAGTCTAGGGAATAGGAGAGGCTCTGGAGAAGTCTAGAGGATAGGAGAGGCTCTGGAGAAGTCTAGAGGATCGGAGAAGCTCTGGAAAAGTGCAGATGATGAAAAGGGCTCTGGAGAAATCTAGAGGATAGTAGAGGCTCTGGAGAAGTCTAGAGGCTCTTGAGAAGTACAGAGGATGGGAGAGGCTCTGGAGAAGTCTAAAGGATAGGAGAGGCATCTGAGAAGTCTAGAGGATAGGAGAGGTTCTGGAGAAATCTAGGGGAAAGGAAAAGCTGCTGAAAAGTCCAGATGATGAGAGAGGTTCTGGAGAAGTCATGAAGGTGAGCATGGGAGGAGGTGACGAGGGAGCTAGAGAGCACGAGGTCTTGGGAGGAGCATAGTGGACGATTTGGGTGATAGTATGGGATGAGGTTGGAGAAAGAGGATCGGATAGGCTCTGGAGAAGTCTAGACCAGTGTTTCTCAACTCCAGTTCTCAAGGCGCCCCAACAGGTCATGTTTTCAGGCTTGCCATTATCTTGCACAGGTGATTTGATCAGTTTCACTGCCTTAAGCTGGGCTCACACTGATATGACACGATTGTTGTATGACTATCATCCTACTTTGTCCTGCTACATCTGTCCTACATCGGTCCTACTTTGGTCCTACTTCCATCTGACTTGAATGAACAGGATAATATTTTGCTCTGACTTTGAGATAGTACGACTTGTCCTTTGACCAATCTAAACAATCCCAGTGTGACATAAATTATTTTTACTGCTGCTGTATTCACCATGTGTGATGTCACAAGTTGGATGGTTAGGACAAGGATCCTACTTTGATCTGACTTCAATAATATTCAATGGGCTGAAGTAGGACCAAAGTCGGACCAAAGTAGTGCAGGGAGCATTTTCAAAGTTGGACTGACTTGTGTCAGACCAGTTAAGATGGCTCTCATAGGGAATCATTGATTTGCACACGTCATGCGACATGAGCTCCCAATGTCGGAGCGTTTGTCGTGCAAGTGTGAACCCAGCCTTAGTAATTACCACAACATTTCACCTGAGGGAAATCCCAAAAACATGACCTGTTGGCGCACCTTGAGGACTGGAGTTGAGAAACACTGTTCTAGAGGATAGGAGAGGCTCTGGAGAAGTCTAGAGGCCTTGGAGAAGTCTAGAGGATAAGAGAGGCTCTGGAGAAGTCTAGAGGCTTTGGAGAAGTCTAGAGGATAAGAGAGGCTCTGGAGAAGTCTAGAGGATAAGAGAAGCTCTGGAAAAGCCTAGATGATTAGAGAGGCTCTGGAGAAATCTAAAGATAGTAGAGGCTCTGGAGAAGTCCAAAGGCTCTTGAGAAATCTAAAGGATAGTAGAGGCTCTGGAGCAGTCCAAAGGCTCTTGAGAAGTCCAGAGGATGGGAGAGGCTCTGGAGAAATCCAAAGGCTCTTGAGAAGCCCAGAGGCTGGGAGAGGCTCTGGAGAAATCCAAAGGCTCTTGAGAAGTCCAGAGGATGGGAGAGGTTCTGGTGAAGTCCAAAGGATAAGAGAGGCTCTGGAGAAGTCTAGAGGATAGGAGAAGCTCTGGAAAAGCTCAGATGATTAGAGAGGCTTTGGAGAAATCTAAAATATAGTAGAGGCTCTGGAGTAGTCCAAAGGCTCTTGAGAAGTCCAGAGGATGGGAGAGGTTCTGGAGAAGTCTACAGGATAGGAGAGGCTCCTGAGAAGTCTACAGGATAGGAGAGGTTCTGGAGAACCCTAGAGGATAGGAGAAGCTGCAGAAAAGTCCAGATGATGAGAGAGGCTGGGGGAGCATAGTGGACGATTTGGGTGATAGTATGGGATGAGGTTGGAGTCAAAGGAAAAGTGATGTTTTAGGGCACAATGGACTTTAAATAGGTCTGGGGGGGGGGGGGGGGGTTTCAAAGCTCCCTTCAACTATCCTGTATTAGGGATGAGATGCATGTTTTCATGTTTGACCAGAACCCAGCCTGTTTGCGATATGGCAAAATGCCAAAAAAAATGGCTGTATGCAGCCAGTTCACCCGCTCAAACTTTCAGCTGCTAGAATTTACACACACAGTCCAGGATCCTAGGAGGCTTCATTGACTAAATATGGCATCATATCACAACAATATAAATTGATTGTCAGTCACCATGACCCACGACCTGACAACGTTGCCCTATCACACTTGCATTGCAAATGACAAATCCCTGGTTGCTAGAACGTTAGAACAAACAGCTGGAGATCCTGGGTGATGCCTGGACAAGGATATCTCTGTCCTTCTGGAGATGAGCGCATTGTCAGACAGTAATGTGATCTCTTTGTGAGATAATAAATGTCTAGAAGTGTTATACTGACATAGCACTGAGCATGCATGTATCGAACATAAAAAATATATCCGATGACAGGTCCACTTTAAGGGGGTGTGTTTATAAAAATTTACATAGCTGTTTGTCCCTCGAACCTGTGTGTAAATTCACTCTGTACAAATGAGGCAAAATCGAAAGTTCTCGGGTAAATTCTCTGAACATTGAATGTGTAAATGGGGAAAATACTGCATTATGGCCACTAGATGGAGGTGAAGAGCATATTTATTTTCTCTAATAGTCAGCACCATCTAGTGGTCATAATGTGGTATTTTCCCCATTCACATACTTGATCTGTTGAGAATATAGGCTGAGAACATTTGATTTAGCCCCATTCGCACAGAACAAATTTAAATGCAGTTTAAATGTGATTTTTTTTTTTATAACTATACCACTGAGTTTAATACTCTGCATGCAACGCTATGGATGAAGTTTTTGTCTACCCCACTATTTTACTTTAAGCAACGTGCCCGAGTACAGGTGTGAAGACGTTCTGAATTTACCGGATTTGGTCTCTTCCTTCAGGTTTCTTCATGTACATCGAGGCGTCAGCGCCGCGGAAGGCGGGGGACAGAGCACGGCTTATCAGTCCCATGTACAACGTGACCATTACCAAACAGAAACCACCCAAAGCTCCATCCTACTGCATCTCCTTCTATTACCACATGTGGGGGAGACATATAGGTGAGTCGCTTGTTTCTATAGAGCCAACCTATACTGTAGTGATGTATCCTGTTGTGTCTTGTGGGTGGGAAATGAAGGAGAACCTCCCCAATGGGGTGCCAGCCATTCCCTAAATAAAAATAAAGTAGAAGGGCTGATAACAGCGTCAGGTGGAAATGGCAATGCGTTGGAGTCTACAAGAGGGAGCCTGCCGGGGTATTTTCACGGACAGTTTCACCCGTCCACTGACTTTTACAGATGGGAGAAATCATAATTAAACTGTATAAACAACATCAGAGTACCCCTTTACATCAAAGTCCTCTTTTACACCAGAGTTCCTAGAATCTCCCCTTAAATCAGAGTGACCCCTTACACAGAGTCCCCCTTTACACCATAGTCCTCTCTTACACCAGCGTTCCTAGAATCTACCCTTAAATCAGAGTGACCCCTTACACAGAGTCCCCCTTTACATCATAGTCCTCCCTTACACCAGCGTTCCTAGAATCTCCCCTTAAATCATAGTGACACCCTTACAGAGAGTCCCCGTTTACATCATAGTCCTGCCTTACGCCACAGTTCCTAGAATCTCCCCTTAAATCAGAGTGACCCCTTACACAGAGTCCCCCTTTACATCATAGTCCTCCCTTACACCAGCGTTCCTAGAATCTCCCCTTAAATCATAGTGACACCCTTACAGAGAGTCCCCGTTTACATCATAGTCCTGCCTTACGCCACAGTTCCTAGAATCTCCCCTTAAATCAGAGTGACCCCTTACACAGAGTCCCCCTTTACATCAAAGTCCTCCCTTACACCAGAGTTCCTAGAGTCTCCCCTTAAATCATAGTGACACCCTTACAGAGAGTCCCCGTTTACATCATAGTCCTGCCTTACGCCACAGTTCCTAGAATCTCCCCTTAAATCAGAGTGACCCCTTACACAGAGTCCCCCTTTACATCATAGTCCTGCCTTACGCCACAGTTCCTAGAATCTCCCCTTAAATCAGAGTGACCCCCTACACAGTGTCCCCCTTTACATCAGAGTCCTCCCTTACATGAGAGCCCCCCACCCCCTGTACATCATAGTTTCCTTTTACATCAGAGTCCTCACTGAAATCAGAGTGTCCCTTTACATCAAAGTTAACTTGTACATCATAGTCTTTCCTTACATCAGATTCCACCTTTACATAATAGTCCTCCCTTACATTAGAGTCCTTAGAGTTCCCCCTTAAATTCAGAGTGATGCCTTACATCAGAGCCCCAGCGTTTCCCCTTAAGTCTGCATTCCCCTTTACTTCAACGTCTACCGTTACATCAGAGTTCCCCCTTACATGATTACATCAGAGTCCCGTTCTCAGCAGAGTGGAAGCCGGTAGACAAAGCAGACCTAAAAGAGGAACTTTCACTCCTCCACTGAATGCTGGGACCTGGGGCAAGCATATGATTGGTTGCTGGCATGGCGGGTGGTCATAGCAATCAACAACCAGGGCTGATAACAGCGTTGGGTGGAAATGTCACTGAGATGGAGTCCAGAAGAAGGAGCCCACCAGGGTACTTTCACAGACAGTTTCTCCTGTGCACGGACTTTTACAGACTGGGGAAATCCGGGTGCTTTTTACAAGCTGTCCGTGAAAATACGGCCAGCTGGGAGTCATGAAACAAACACTAATAATAGAACATTGTGGATTTTTCTGGACTCTTCGGTCTGACGCTCTCACTGGACCTTTGGTGGCCAACCGATACAAACTGATTTCCATCCTCAATGGAAAGATTCCAAAGAGAACACAAAAGTGGAGATTTACTAAGACTAGTACAGAAATGGCTTTTGGGAATGGGTGCGGCGCCGCAAAGTCGGTGTGGCACCGATTCAGACTGTGCCATTCCTGGCAATAGGCTCTGATTTGGCATGCCATTTGACATGTCAAATGGCATGCCAAATCGGCCCAATGTGAACGCGGGCTGTGTGCCGGTGTTCCGTCAGTTTAGGCAACCCGTCGGATTTCGTAACGGAAGTGAGGTTCCGTAACGGCCATCTTGGTGCACCCCTTCACTCGTCCACACTAAGCCTACAGTCTAAAGTCGCCAAGCGGACTTCTTTTTACACCCACCGAAATCTGGCATTTCACATTTATTTTTTCAACAAAATTGAGCTTATATCGTGAATTAAAGGATTTGCAAGTCCGTCTGACTTTTTTTTTTATGTTGAACTTTAAAAGCAGCGGTAAGCCTGCTGATCTCACACGTTTGCTGATCTGACAGCAGTGGTGGCCCGTCCATAGGGGGTGCACGGGCGCCGCCACCCCCCCAGGAGTAAAAAAAATATATATATATATATATATATATATATATATATATACACACACATATATATATATATATATATATATATATATATATATATATATATATATATATATATATATATTTTTTTAAAGGCCCTTTCAAAAAAAAAAAATAGAAAAAAATTGCCTTTAAGTGCACTGTGTTCGGGCGCCGGACACAGTGCACTAGGGGAAGCGCCACGTCAATGCAATCACGAGATTGCAGACACGGCGCTTCATTTGCAGGATTTTTACCTGCTTTGTGGCGCATTCCATCGCACCAAACAACTTCCGCTGGTGCTTTGTTCTTGGAGTTAGGACGTTACTTCCGGTTTCCCTGTGCCAGAGGGAAGCCGGAAGTGAAGCCAGAAGCTCCGTGGAACGCACGGCCCGAGCCGAGCTGGTAAGTGAGGCTCTAAGGCTGCAAAAAAGGTGAACTGCGAGCGCCATGCTTGGTGCTCGCAGTCCACTCAGCTGTGTTAGGAGAGTGAATGACTATTAACTTTCCTAACACTGAACCGCCTCTCGGCCAATCGGGTGCTCGGGTCTGTTACCTGTCACCTGATTGGCTGAAATGACAGTCGCTGCTATTGAACGCCTATCAGGAGGCAGGAGATGCATGAAGGACCCCGTTAGTCGCAGTCACCCGCTGCCCCACAGACACAGGGTAAGTGCCGGGCAGACGGCGAGGGGGCGGGGGGCACACTGGCAGCATTTAATGAGCACACTGGCAGCTTTTGATGGGCACACTGGCAGCGTTTGATGGGCACACTGGCAGCATATGATGGGCAGTTGGGCACACTGGCAGCATATGATGGGCACATTGGCAGCATATGATGGGAACACTGGCAGCATTTGATGGGCAGACTGGCAGCATATTATATGCACACTGGCACTTTTTTAGCACCAGCCACCACTGTCTGACAGAAGACCGATGCTTTTAAATTCAAGGTCAAAACAGCATGATGTCTGGCATCGCGCTAGTGGGAACCCAGCGTTAAACCTGGAAGCTGATTGGTTTCTATGCAGAATTGCACCAGATTGTGTGCTCTCCAGTTTTAGTACATAATCCCCAAAGTAATCCCCAACTGTGCAGATTCCGCTGCTTAGACCCCTTTCACACTGAGGCAGTTTGCAGGCGTTTTAGCGCTAGAAATAGCGCCTTTTATACATGTGCACTGACAAAAAATGTGTTTGTTTTCGTTTTCGTTTCATTCTTCTTTTGCTTTTTTGTGGAAATTCGAAAATTCAAAAATTCAGAAATTCGAAAATTCGGAAATTCTGAAATTCGAAAATTTGAATTTGGAAATCCGAAAATTCAGATTTCCGAATTTTCAATTTTCCGATTTTCAAATTTTCAAATTTCGGAAATTCCTAAATTTGAAAATTCGGAAATTTTCGAATTTGGAAATTTGAAAATTCAGAATTTTCAAATTTCCGTATTTTCAAATTTCCATATTTTGAATTTCCGAATTTTCGAATCCCGAATTTTCGAATTTCCGAATTTCTGAACTACTGAACTTCCGAACTTTCGAAATTCGGAATTTTCCAATTTCGGAAATTTCGGAAATTTCAGAAATGAAAAAATTCGTAAATTTCTGGAATTAACAAATTTGTCAAAATTAGTTAAAAAACGAATTCGGAACGAATGAATTGGAATTGCACATGTCTAGCGCCTGAAAAAACTGCCTCCCATTCATTGGAATGAGTGTTTTCACAATGGGGGGCAGTGCGCTTGCGGGACATTAGAAAAGGTCCTGCAAGCAGCATCTTTGGGGGCGGTGCGGGCGCGCAGTATACAGCTCTCCCAAAACGCCCCTGCCCATTGCAATGAATGGGCAGTGCTTCCGTAGTGCCATCGGAAGCTCTGCAACATGGGAGTTTTGGGGTTAAAAGCTCTCCGCTAGTGTCCAAAAAGCCGCGCTTAAACAGCGGTAAAGCGCCGCTAAAACGAGCGGCGCTTTACCATGAACGTGGCCCCAGTGTGAAAAGGGTTCTTAGAGGGAGACGGGAACTGGCCGGCACTTTGGTTTTGGTAACATTGTATCCGCGTTCCGCCTTTTGTTATTGGTAAACAATTAGCGGGCGCAGAACGGCGGTTTCCAGGGAGCAAAAATTCACAGAAAAGCTTTTTCACGGATGATTAGCATTTCATCAGCTGAGCAGCTGCGGAGCGCTCGGCATACTGATCCCGTATACAGACTAATCGCACTGTTGTGATGGGGCACCTGTTAGGATTAGGGGAGGGGGGGGTGTTGGAGAGCTTGGTGCGGACGCACAGACACAAACAAATATGCCGCAATTCATTCCTATCACTGGTTTTGTTGTTCCACCATCAAGTGGAAGAATTGGGATGAACGGAGGGAATTCGCCCAATTTAATTGCAACAAAGTTATCCATTTCCTTTTTGCTGAACTTTTCTCCAAATTGGCCTCAAATTTCACCAGATTGCAAAATTGTTTTTTTTTAAAAAAGCAAACAAAACAAAGCACACTGGATATTGTTGGTAAACACCCTTAACCCCTCCCCCCGCGGTGTCTCTTTAACTCAACTATTATGCACAGTGGGGGGTTTGGAAAGTCTGCTTGATCACGTGAGCGCTAGACATGTGCAATTTGTTTTGTTCCAAATTAGTTTTTTTTAACATTCGAATTTTGGTAAATTCTAGAATTCGTAAAATATAAAAATCCGGAAAGTCGGAAATTTGAAAATTTGGAAAATTCGAAAATCCGAAAATAAACAAAGACTCGAAAGAACCAAAATCCAAAAATAAGAACGAAAATCCGAAAATCTGAAATATTAACTAACTAATAATAACTTAACTATTACTAACTATTAAAAAAAAATTCGGAAATTTGGAAATTTGGAAATCCGAAAATAAACAAAGACTCAAAAGAACGAAAATCCAAAAATAAGATCGAAAATCAGAAAATTCTAAAATCTGAAATATTAACTAACTAATAATAACTTAACTATTACTAACTATTAAATCATAACATAACGAATACAAATTTTTTTGAAGTTACGAATTTTCCGAAATAACAAATGCCGTATCTAAACGAATGGAACGTAACAAATTAATAATAATAAAAAAAATCTGAAAACCCGAAAATTCGAAAATCTGAAATAATAACTAACTAATAATAACTTAACTATTACTAACTATTAAATTATAGGTATTGGAATTTCCTTTCAAATTTGGCTGTTGGTGAATGTAACGAATACGAATTTATCCAAAGTTACGAATTATCCGAAATAATGAATGCCGCATCTAAACAAATGGAATGGAACAAAATAATAATAAATAAATATGTTTTTATTATTATTTTGTTACATTCGATTTGTTTAGATACGGCATTCGTTATTATGGATAATTTGTATCTAAACGAACGGAACGTAACAAATTAATAATGATAAATAACAACAATAATAAAAACTTTTTATTATTATTATTAATTATTTATTCATTCCATTTGTTTAGATGTGGCATTCGTTATTTCGGATAATTCATAACTTCCAATAAATTCGTATTCGTTACGTTCACTAACAGCCAAATTTGAAAGGAAATTCCAATACCTATAATTTAATAGTTATGTATTAGTAGTTGGTTATTATTTTAAATTTCCGGATTTCAGATTTTTAAAATTGTAATTTCTGAATTTCCGAATATTCAAATTTACGGATTTTTGAATTTACGAATTTACGTATTTCGGAATTTCGAATTGACAAATTTACGAATTTTTCTCATTTTGATCATAACGAATGACCTGAAAAACGAAAGAAAAAAAAACGAATTAAACTAAAACAAACACATTTTTTCGGTAGTGCACATGTCTAGTGAGCACTGTGATTGGCTGTCATAGGGGTCACATGGGCGGGAGTCGTACCCGCCTGCTCTCGTTACTGGATCTGTGATTGCTCAGTCACTGCGCTCTCAACAACAGAAACCCATTGACGTTCATGTGTGTGGTGTGTGGGCCTTAAGACCCACCCACTTTTCTGTCACACGTATGTGTTATGTGGGCAGCAAAAAATTAAAGTGGTTCTAAAGGCAGAAGGTTTTAAACCTTAATGCGTTCTCTGCATTAGGATAAAAAATGTCTGCATGCAGCTCCCCATCCCCCCCTTTATGCTTAGCTGTGCCCAATTTGGATTCAACAACGTGCACAAGATCAGAGTCTCTCTATGCTCTCTCCTTCCTCATTGGCTGAGGGCGAGCAGCGGGAGCCATTGGCTCCTGCTTTTGTTAATTACAGTGAGTAAGGAGGGACCAGGGGGCGGGGGCACTTAGATTAAGAGAGGGGGAGGAGCCTGGAGCGCCGGGGGGACCAAGAAGAGGAGGATGAAGGCTGCTTGGTGTGGAATCATTGTAAAAAATTTCAGCATTTACTATCACTTATTTACACTTGGCTGTCATTGCTGCTCCTCTGAAAAGCTAACCCTGGTGGATCGCTTTTTAGTTGGACACAGCAGCTTTCAGATTAAGATAAATAGCCAAACATGGAGGCTCTTTACCATGTGATCTACACTGATAATCAGGGCACTGACCAGCCCCAACAGTGCCCATCAGTGCTGCCAATCAGTGCTTATCAGTGATGCCTGTCAGTGCAACCTATCAGTGCTGCCAATCAGTGCCCATCGGTGCCGCCTCATCAGTACCCATCAGTGCCGCCTATCAGTGCAGCCTCATCAGTACCCATCAGTGCCACCTATCAGTGCCCATCAGTGCCGCCTCATCAGTGCCCATCAGTGCAGCCTCATCAGTGCCCATCAGTGCTGCCAATTAGTGCCCATCATTGCTGCCAACCAGTGCCGCCTATTAGTGCAGCCTCATCAGTGCCCATCAAAGCCGCCTCATCAGTGCCCATCAGTGCTGCCAATTAGTGCCCATCAGTGCTGCCTATCAGTGCAGCCTCATCAGTGCCCATCAGTGCAGCCTCACCAGTGCCCATCAGATCAGTGCCGCCTATCAGTGCCCATTAGTGCCACCTCATCAGTGCCCATCAGTGCCCATCAATGCTGCCTCATCAGTGGAGCCTATCAGTGCCCATCAGTGCAGCCTCACCAGTGCCCATCAGTGCCGCCTATCAGTGCCACCTCATCAGTGCCCATCAGTGCCGCCTCATCAGTGCCCATCAATGCTGCCTCATTAGTGGAGCCTATCAGTGCCCATCAGTGAAGGAGAAAAAATTACTTATTTACAGTATTTTATAAAAGAAACAAAGAAAAACTTGTTTTTTTTAACAATTTTCTGTATTTTTTCATTTGTTTAGCAAAAAAAATAAATAAAATCCAGTGGTGATTAAATGCCACCAAAAGAAAGCTCTATCTGTCTCAAAAAAATGGTCAAAATGTAGTTTGGGTACAGTGTTGCATGACCGCGCAATTGCCATTCACAGTGTGACAGCGCTGAATGCTAAAAATTGGCCTGGGCAGGAAGGGGGTAGAAGTGCCCGGTAGGCAAGTGGTTGAGAACACCTTTTCCATGATAAAAGTCAGGCTGCTCTGCGAATTCGGGGCTGATGAGGAAAAATGCAGGATCCCATTTGGTGATGATCGATCCCCAGCAAAGTGAAATCATCTCCCTATTTCTCACAGAAAGCGTTAGCAAGCCGTTTGGCACACAGCCACACATTGCCCCCTGTGACCGGCCGCCTTCCAGCAGCAAGCCTGATTGCGCATTTTCAAAACGTAGCAAAGCATCTGTGCGATGGTCCGGGGGGGGACGCCGGGCACGCTACTTGAGAGTTTGCTGCATTTTAGAGGGATGCAGTTTGCATCAGCTGGAGAGAACCGGGCCCTAGGGGGCCCCGGGAACTCAGGGAGCCAGGCAGTGTGTATAATAATCCAGAACATTACAGGGAATGTATATCTGTAATAATGAGCCGATACAGAGGATGTGACCCCATGTGACCAAAGAGCGTCCTGTGTGATCCTCATCACTATCATTACGCAATGCATCAGTACAATTATACACAATGTATCAGTATCATTATACAATGTATCAATATCATTACACACAATGAATCAGTGTTATAGGATGGAGAATATGGGACTGGTGGAGGAGGATGACATAGGATGGAGGAGATGGGACTGGAGGAGGCAGACATGGGGTGGAGGAGATGGGACTGAAGAAGAGGGAATTGGTGGGGGTGGACACGGGATGGAGGAGATGGGACTGGAGGAGGTGGACATGGGCTGGAGGAGATGGGACTGTAGGAGGAGGAGAACATGGGATAAAGGAGATGGGACTGGGGATGGTGGACATGGAATGGAGGAGATGGGACTGGAGGAGGAGGCCATGGGATGGAGGAGATGGGACTGGAGAAGAGGGGATTGGTGGAGGTGGACACAGGATTGAGGAGATGGGACTGGAGGAGGTGGACATGGGCTGGAGGAGATGGGAATGTAGGAGGAGGAGAACATGGGGTAGAGGAGATGGGACTGGGGATGGTGGAGTGGACATGGGATAGAGGAGATGGGACTGGAGGAGGAGGAGGACATAGGATTGAGAAGATGGGACTGTAGGAGCAGGAGGACAAATAATGGAGGAGATGGGACTGGAGGAGGTGGACATGGGATGGAAGACATGGGACTTGAGGAGGAGGACGTGGGTTGGAGGAGATGGGATTGTAGGAGGAGGAAGACATGGGATGAAGGAGGTGGGACTGGAGAAGGAGGACATTGGATGGAGGAGATTGGACAGAAGAATGAGGAGGACATGGGATGGAGGAGATGGGACTGATGGAGGAGGTGGGACTGGAGGAGCATAGGATGGAGGAGATGGAACTGTAAGGGGGGGACATGGTGTGGGGGAGATGGGACTGGAGGAGGTAGTCATGTGATGGAGGAGATGGGACTGGAGGAACAGAACCACATAGGATGGAAGAGGTGGATATGGAATGAAGAAGATGGGACTGGAGGAGGTGGACATGGGATGGAGGAGATGGGACTGGAGGAGGTGGACGTGGGATGGAGGAAATGGGACTGGAGAAGAGGGGATTGGTGGTGGTGGACACGGGATGGAGGAGATGGGACTGGAGGAGGTGGACATGGGCTGGAGGAGATGGGACTGTAGGAGGAGGAGTACATGGGATAGAGGAGATGGGACTGGGGATGGTGGACATGAGATGGAGGAGATGGGACTGGAGGAGGAGGACATGGGATGGAGGAGATGGGACTAGAGGAGGTGGACATAGGATTGAGAAGATGGGACTGGAGGAGCAGGAGGACATAGGACGGAGGGAGGAGGTGGACATGGGATGGAAGACATGGGACTTGAGGAGGAGGACGTGGGTTGGAGGAGATGGGACTGTAGGAGGAGGAGGACATGGGATGAAGTAGGTGGGACTGGAGAAGGAGGACATTGGATGGAGGAGATTGGACAGAAGAATGAGGACATGGCGTGGGGGAGATGGGACTGGAGGAGGTAGTCATGTGATGGAGGAAATGGGACTGGAGGAGCAGGACGACATAGGGTGGAGGAGATGGACATGGGATGGTATATACTGTGGTATATGTGAGAGCTATATATAAATGTATAATAATAATAGTGTGTGGCTGAGGGGGGACATTACTTCTGGTAGATGGAGTGTTTGTTCTGTGGAAGATTTCAGTACCATGGACAGAGATGACGGTTTGGCTGCATTGGTGCTGTCATTGGTGCTGAAGTTATATCCCCCCCCCCCTTTACCTACACACCCCCCTTTATAAAGTACACACCGATCAGCCATAACATTATGACCACTGACAATGGCATCTGATAGTAGGTGGGATATATTAGGCAGCCGGGGAACATGTCGGACCCTCAAGTTGCTGTGTTGAAAGCAGAAAAACTGGGCAAGCGCAAAGATTTGAGCGACTTTGAGGACCGAATTGTAATGACTAGACAATGGGTCACAATGTTGTGGCTAATGGTTGTATATAGAATATATCAGTTTGATGGAGGCAGTGTCCATTCTTTGATATGAGTATCTTGGATTCTCTTTGAAGGCAATTGCCGGGTTTAATACGGATTTGTACATCATTGTTGGGGTTTTAAGTGGCTCCTAACACTGGAAATGGGGATCGATCTGCAGGAATGACATCTGCTGCTTTGAACTGTTTGTGAATATTTCAGTATTTATAAGCCCAATAATTTTTTCTTTGTCCCTGCTGAAGAAAAGCATCCCCACAACATGATGCTGCCATCGCCATGTTTCACGGTAGGGATGGTGTGTTCAGGGTGATGTGCAGTGTTAGTTTTCCGCCACACATAGCGTTTTGCTTTTAGGCCAAAACGTTCACTTTTGGTCTCATCTGACCGGAGCACCTTCTTCCACATGTTTGCTGTGTCCTCCACACGGCTTTTCACAAACTGCAAACAGGACTTCTCATGACTTTCTTTCACCAATGTCTTTCTTCTTGTCACTCTTCCATAAAGGGCAGATTTGTGGAGAACACGACTAATAGTTGTCCTGTGGACAGTGTCTCCCACCTGAGCTGTGGATCTCTGCAGCTTCTCCAGAGTTACCATGGACCTCTTGGCTCTTCTCTGATAAATGTTCTCCTTGCCCGGCCGGTCAGTTTAGGTGGACGGCCATGTCTTGGTAGGTTTGTAGTTGTGCCATACTCTTTCCATTTTCAAATGATGGATTCAACAGAGCTCCGTGAGATGTTCAAAGCTTGGGAGATTTTTTTTTATAACCCAACCCTGCTTTAAACGTCTCCAAAACTTTATCCCTGACCTGTCTGGTGTGTTCCTTGGCCTTCATGATGCTGTTTGCTTACTAAGCTTCCCTAACAAACCTCTGAGGGCTTTGCAGAACAGCTGTATTTATACTGAGATTAAATTACACACAGGTGGACTCTATTTACTAATTAGGTGACTTCTGAAGGCAATTGGTTCCACTAGATTTTAGTTAGGGGTATCAGAGTAAAGGGGGCTGAATACAAATGTACGCCACACTTTTCATATATTTATTTGTAAAAAAATGTTGAAAACCGTTTAATTATGTGCCACTTTGTGTTGGTCTATCGCAGAAAATCCCAATAAAATAAATTTTTGGTTGCAACATGACAAAATGTGGAAAATTTCAAGGGGTATAAATACTTTTTCAAGGCTATCTATCTATCTATCTATCTATCTATCTATCTATCTATCTATCTATCTATCTATCTATCTATCTATCTATCTATCTATCTATCTATCTATCCACATAAATTGGGGCCCAAAAATGGTTCTCTCACAGGGGTTCCCTGAGACGTCCGCTTATAACTTTCTTGAAACAAGTGTAAATATCACAATGTCTTTCATTCAGTATGGAGGTGAGTTGGAGGGTGCAATTTCAGTTTCCTCACGTCTGACTCCTCCACCATATCCCAGAGCCCTCCCCAGTGCTCCCCCGGCGGGGCCGCTATATACAAACAGCAGATGGCTGGGGAGCACACAGGGAGCGAAACCACGATTACCGCAATTATACAAACAGCCAAAATGAAACACTTAGGTGAACTGAAAAAGTCCCTAACTGCCTCTAATTGGATTCATTACACATGTTTCTGGGGATGGGGCCCATTAAGCCAAATGAGAAAGTTAACTGGAACCTCTCATAACTCTGTGCAAAATTACCGCCTGCCAAACTATGGCTGGAAGGATCGGATTAACCCCTGGAAGGCTGGAAGGAGACGGCAGAGTTCCTCTGGAAGAATCGCAGACGTTGCAGCTTTTGAAGAGAGGAGAGATATAGGGTTAAATAAATGCCTCATTTTTATTAAAAGTTCCACCCCCCCAATGCATTCGTGATCAGCAACCACCTCCGCTGGTAATGTATGGTATGTATGCACGCCTGGTCACATTTCATTAACAGGCTCTTAAATAAGGAATGAAATGCAGCAGTTTCTGCGTCCAACTCGCCACTCAGTGAAAGTGATTGATTACTCTCGCTGCCTGCGTATTACCCCCGGGGTTTATTACACCGCTCCCTCCATTTATTTATGTATTTCTCCAGCACTCTCTCTTGTTTGTTTGTTTCTCCTCTTCCATCTCTCCGTATCTTCTACACCTCTCCATCTACACCTCTTCATCTACACCTTTCCATCTACACCTCTCCATCTACACCTCTCCATCTACACCTCTCCATCTACACCTTTTTATCTACACCTCTCCATCTACACCTCTCCATCTACACCTCTTCATCTACACCTTTCCATCTACACCTCTCCATCTACACCTCTCCATCTACACCTCTCCATCTACATCTTTTTATCTACACCTCTCCATCTACACCTCTCCATCTACACCTCTCCTTCTACACCTCTCCATCTACATCTCTCCATCTACACCTCTCCATCTACACCTCTCCATCTACACCTCTCCTTCTACACCTCTCCATCTAGACCTCTCCTTCTACACCTTTCATTCTACACCTTTCCATCTACACCCCTCCATCTACACCTCTCCTTCTACACCTCTCCATCTACACCTCTCCTTCTACACCTCTCCATCTACACCTCTCCATCTACATCTCTCCATCTACATCTCTCCATCTACACCTCTCCATCTACACCACTCCATCTACACCTCTCCATCTACACCTTTCTATCTACACCTCTCCATCTACACCTTTCCATCTACACCTTTCCATCTACACCTCTCCATCTACACCTCTCCGTCTACACCTTTCCGTCTACACCTCTCCGTCTACACCTTTCCATCTACACCTTTCCATCTACACCTTTCCATCTACACCTTTCCATCTACACGTCTCCATCTACACCTCTCCATCTACACCTCTCCATCTACACCTCTCCATCTACACCTCTCCATCTACACCTTTCCATCTACACCTCTCCATCTACACCTTTCTATCTACACCTCTCCATCTACACCTCTCCGTCTACACCTTTCCGTCTACACCTCTCCGTCTACACCTTTCCATCTACACCTTTCCATCTACACCTTTCCATCTACACCTTTCCATCTACACCTCTCCATCTACACCTCTCCATCTACACCTTTCCATCTACACCTCTCCATCTACACCTTTCCATCTACACCTCTCCATCTACACCTCTCCATCTACACCTCTCCTTCTACACCTCTCCTTCTACACCTTTCCATCTACACCTTTCCGTCTACACCTTTCCATCTACACCTTTCCATCTACACCTCTCCATCTACACCTCTCCATCTACACCTCTCCTTCTACACCTTTCCATCTACACCTTTTCATCTACACCTCTCCATCTACACCTTTCCGTCTACACCTCTCCGTCTACACCTTTCCATCTTCACCTCTCCATCTATACCTCTCAATCTATACCTCTCCATCTACACCTCTCCGTCTACACCTCTCCATCTACACCTTTCCATCTACACCTCTCCGTCTACACCTTTCCATCTACACCTCTCCATCTACACCTTTCCATCTACACCTCTCCATCTACACCTTTCCATCTACACCTTTCCATCTACACCTCTCCATCTACACCTCTCCATCTACACCTCTCCTTCTACACCTCTCCATCTACACCTCTCCTTCTACACCTTTCCATCTACACCTCTCCATCTACACCTCTCCATCTACACCTTTCCATCTACACCTCCCCATCTACACCTTTTCATCTACACCTTTTTATCTACACCTCTCCATCTACACCTCTCCATCTACACCTCTCCTTCTACATCTCTCCATCTACACCTCTCCATCTACACCTCTCCATCTACACCTCTCCATCTACACCTCTCCATCTACACCTCTCCTTCTACACCTCTCTATCTAGACCTCTCCTTCTACACCTTTCCATCTACACCTTTCCATCTACACCTCTCCATCTACACCTCTCCATCTACACCTCTCCTTCTACACCTCTCCATCTACACCTCTCCATCTACATCTCTTCATCTACATCTCTCCATCTATACCTCTTCATCTACACCTTTCCATCTACACCTTTCCATCTATACCTCTTCATCTACACCTTTCCATCTACACCTTTCCATCTACACCTCTCCATCTACACCTCTTCATCTACACTTCTCCTTCTACACCTTTCCATCTACACCTCTCCATCTACACCTCTCCATCTACACCTCTCCATCTACACCTTTCCATCTACATCTCTCCATCTACACCTCTCCATCTACACCTCTCCTTCTACACCTCTTCATCTACACCTCTCCAACTACACCTCTCCATCTACACCTCTTCATCTACACCTCTCCATCTACACCACTCCATCTACACCTCTCCATCTACACCTTTCTATCTACACCTCTCCATCTACACCTCTCCATCTACACCTTTCCATCTACACCTCTCCATCTACACCTCTCCATCTACACCTCTCCTTCTACACCTCTCCATCTACCCTTTCCATCTACACCTTTTCATCTACACCTCTCCGTCTACACCTTTCCGTCTACACCTCTCCGTCTATACCTCTCAATCTATACCTCTCCATCTACACCTCTCCGTCTACACCTCTCCATCTACACCTCTCCTTCTACATCTCTCCATCTACACCTCTCCATCTACACCTCTCCATCTACACCTCTCCTTCTACACCTTTCCATCTACACCTTTCCATCTACACCTTTCCATCTACACCTCTCCATCTACACCTTTCCATCTACACCTTTTCATCTACACCTTTCCATCTACACCTCTCCATCTTCACCTCTCCATCTACACCTCTCCGTCTACACCTCTCCATCTATACCTCTCCGTCTACACCTCTCCGTCTACACCTCTCCATCTACACCTTTCCATCTACACCTCTCCGTCTACCCTTTTCCATCTACACCTCTCCATCTACACTTCTCCATCTACACCTTTCCATCTACACCTCTCCATCTACACCTTTTCATCTACACCTCTCCATCTACACCTCTCCATCTATACCTCTCCATCTACACCTCTCCATCTACACCTCTCCTTCTACACCTCTCCATCTACACCTTTCCATCTACACCTCTCCATCTACACCTTTCCATCTACACCTTTCCATCTACACCTTTCCATCTACACCTCTCCATCTACACCTTTCCATCTACACCTCTCCATCTACACCTTTCTATCTACACCTTTCCATCTACACCTCTCTATCTACACCTCTCCATCTATACCTCTTCATCTACACCTTTCCATCTACACCTTTCCATCTACACCTCTCCATCTACACCTCTCCATCTACACCTCTCCATCTACACCTCTCCTTCTACACCTTTCCATCTACACCTTTCCATCTACACCTCTCCATCTACACCTCTCCATCTACACCTCTCCTTATACACCTCTCCATCTACACCTCTCCATCTACACCTCTCCATCTACACCTCTCCATCTACACCTCTCCTTCTACATCTCTCCATCTACACCTCTCCATCTACACCACTCCATCTACACCTCTCCATCTACACCTTTCTATCTACACCTCTCCATCTACACCTCTCCATCTACACCTTTCCATCTACACCTCTCCATCTACACCTTTCCATCTACACCTCTCCATCTACACCTTTTCTTTTACATCTTTCCGTCTACACCTCTCCGTCACCTCTTCATCTACACCTTTCCATCTACACCTCTCCATCTACACCTTTCCATCTACACCTCTCCATCTACACCTCTCCTTCTGCACCTTTCCATCTACACCTCTCCTCAAAAGAGACCCCTACAGATCTTTCTGGTTACTTTTCCCATTTCACCCCATCCCTTAGTTCGGTCTGTCCTTCTGTATCCCTCTATTTATCTGTATGTCTCTCCTCATTCTCTCTCTACCTCTCCTCTCCTCTCCCCCCTACTCCCTATCTTTTCCTCCTCCCTCTCCTCTCCTTATCCCTCACCTCTCCTTCCTCTCCTGTCATCCCCTCCTCCCCCCCATCTGCCTCTCCTCACTTCCTCTTCTCTTTCTCCCTTTCCTTCCTTCCCCTTCTCTCTCTCCTCTCTTTCCCTTCTTCCTCTCCTCTTTCTCTTCCTCCTTCTCTTCTCTTTTCCTCTTCTTCCTCCACTTTTCCTCACCCTGTCCACTCCTCCTACTCTTTTCCCTCTCTTCTCCTTCTCTTCTGTTCTCTTTCTCTTCTCCCTCTCTTTCCTTTCCTTTCCTTTCCTTTCCTTTCCTTTCCTTGTCTCTCTTCTCCCCCTTCCCCCCTTTCTCCTCCTTCTACTTCTTATCTTCTCCCCCGGCTCCTCTTCTCCTTATCTTCCTTTTCGCCTTCCCTTCTCCCCCTTTCTCTTCTCTTCTTCCTTTCTTCTCTTCTCCCTCTTTTCTCTCTCCCTCTCTTCTCTTCTCTCTCTCCCTCGCTTCTCTCTCTTCTTCTCTTCTCTTCCTTATACCCTTATTCTCTCTTTCCCTTTCTTATCTTCCTCTTCGCTTCTCTCTCTTCATCTTCTTCTCTTCTCCCTCTCTTTGCTTCTCTTCTCTTTCTCTCTTCTGTCCCTCTTTTCCATCTCTTGCTCTCTTTTCTCTTGCGCATTTTTTTCCCTCTCTCTTCTCTCTTCATCACTCTTCCTTTTCTCTCTCTCTCTCTTTTTCTTTTCTCTCTCTTTCTCTTCTCCTCATCCCCATCTCTCTTCTCTTCTTGTTTCCCTTCTCCCGCTCTCTGTCTCTCTCTCTCAAATTTAAATAAGCGTATTATTGGTTTAGCATTGCCGAAGCATTTGAGGAGCTATTATGGGTTGAATGGTGAGGACTGAGAAGGGGGTGGAAGGACAAAGTCCCAGAATATTATTAGGGGTGAAGGGCACATTTGCACACTGCTACAAACTGTTAAATATTTCAAGCAAACTTTTGCATAGTAAAAGGGATTTTTGGTTTGCATATATTAGAATCCGTGTTCACACCGGCCAACCACATCAAAGACAGTCCCTACTCTACTTTGCTATAAGTAAGTATTTGGCACTTTTCATACTTTAATGGGCATACTGTGCCAACATAGGGCAAACAGACACGATTGAAGGAGGGTTACAGACTCGGCCTGGTCACTAACCTGCACTATGCAATAGAAATGGAGCACAGACTTGTCTCCAGTTATTGGGGGTTTTTAAGTCCTGCATTGCTCATGTCCCTCTCTCAGTCTATGACTTGCTGTAACTTAATATGCAGCTGTTGTCACTATTGGCGCCTCTCTCCCTTCTCCCTTTCTTTCATTGTCTCTCCCTCTTCTCCCCCACCCCCCTTCTCTCTCCCTCTCTATCTCTTTCCCTCTCCCTTTTTCCTTCCTTCTCCCTCTTTCTCCTTCTCTCTCCCTCCTTCACGTTCTCCCTTTCTCCTTCTCTCCCCTGTCTCCTTTTTTCTCCTTCTCTCTCCCCCCTTTCTCCTTCACTCTCGCCCTTTCTTCTCCCCTCTCTCTCCCTTTCTCCTTCTCTCTCTTTCTCTCTCTCTCTCTCTCTCCCTTTCTCCTCTCTCTCTCTTTCTTCTTTTCTCTCCCTTTCTCCTTCTCTCTTTCTCTCTCCCTTCTCTCCCCCCCCCATCTCTTCCTCCCTATTTCCTTCTATCTCCCTTTCTCCTCCTCACTCTCCCTCTCTCATTCTCTCTCCCTTTCTACTTCTCTCTCTCCCTTTCTTTCTCCTTCCTTTACTCTCTTCTTTTCTCCCTCTCCCTCTCCCCCCTTTTACCTTTCCTCTCTCTTCCTTTTTCCTTCTCTCCCCCTTTCTCCTTCCCTCTCTCTCTTCTCTCTCTCTCCCCCCTTCTCTCTCTCCCTTTCTCTCTCTCTCCCCTTCTCTCTCTCCCCCCCCCCTCTCTCATTCTCTCTCTCTCCTCTCTATCTCTTTCTCTCTCTCTCTCTCTCTCTCTCTCTCTCTCTCTCTCTCTCTCTCTCTATCTCTTTCTCTCTCTCTCTGTCTCTCTCTCTCTCTCTCTCTCTCTGTCTCTCTCTCTCTGTCTCTCTCTCTGTCTCTCTCTCTTTCTGCCTGTCTCGGTTATGTTATTTATGGCACGTATTTGGCGTTTAAATTTAATAATCTCTGCCTGATTGTGTTTGTGAAATGCAGCCAGTGATTAAGTTTGTGGGCGCTCTTGGCTCGGGGGAGCCTGCGGACTGACGCAGAATGCTCAGGCTCATTCCAGGCCTCTGTAACTTTTTATATTACTTATTTCCTGCACTTCACATTGGAGTTACTCATCCCGGATTGTGTTTTATGAGCAATAAGCGGAATATGTCACTTACCGTGGAATTTGTCTGCGCTGAGCCCGGACCTGAGGGGACCAGCAAATATCACTCTGACATTTAAAAAGAAAACATTGTATCACCGACACCTGTTTAGGATGGAGCTCAGCGGATTAAAGGGAGACAGAACTTTATTTTTGTATTATGGAGAAAAACATTACTCAGTCAGAGCTGGCATCATAAAAACAGACGAAGAACAAAGGCACAGGTGGAGGGGCAAGTGTAGACGGGTGTTTGTGAAGAATTATCAATAGTCAGGACATATACAGAGGGTGAATCTCTTCTGCTCTCCATCCAGTGAAACCCTCTGACAGTCTCATCTATTACCTAAAGGACTCTATTGGTGGTATGAGGGGTTCCCACCAGTGCCCATTATGAGGGGTTTCCACCATCCCTGTGCTGAGTTCCCGGGTCTGTACACCTACTGTGCCCGTTATGAGGGATTCCCATCATCCCTGTGCTGAGTTCCCAAGTCTGTACACCTACTGTGCCCGTTATGAGGGATTCCCACCATCCCTGTGCTGAGTTCCCGGGTCTGTACACCTGCTGTGACCATTATGAGGGGCTTCCACCATACCTGTGCTGAGTTCCCGGGTCTGTACACCTACTGTGCCCGTTATGAGGGATTCCCACCATCCCTGTGCTGAGTTCCCAAGTCTGTACACCTACTGTGCCCGTTATGAGGGATTCCCACCATCCCTGTGCTGAGGTCCCAAGTCTGTACACCTACTGTGCCCGTTATGAGGGATTCCCACCATCCCTGTGCTGAGTTCCCGGGTCTGTACACCTGCTGTGACCATTATGAGGGGCTTCCACCATACCTGTGCTGAGTTCCCGGGTCTGTACACCTACTGTGCCCATTACGAGGGGTTCCCACCATCCCTGTGCTGAGTTCCCGGGTCTGTACACCTACTGTGCCCATTACGAGGGGTTCCCACCATCCCTGTGCTGAGTTCCCGGGTCTGTACACCTACTGTGCCCATTACGAGGGATTCCAACTATCCCTGTGCTGAGTTACAAGGTTGGCACAACTGCTATGCCAATTTTAAAGGGGGGTTCCCGCCATCCCTGCTAGATTTTCTTCATTTTACATTTTGCAAAATATAACAGGCAAAGCTGGAACACTAAAGGTTGAGCAGTTGAAAATCATAACACTTTTTAGTATCAAAGACAAGAATCCAAGACTTAACTTGACTAGGTCACCAACTAACCTCAATAACTGAATTGTCCCTTTTAGGTGGGCTGGTGCTCTAACCCTCTATTCTTCCAGGCAGTCCATTTTGTTGCTAGTTTCCGGTTAATCTCATGGCAGGTGATTTTCTAGCTGTGTGGAGGTCCTCCAGGGGCCGCTCAGATACGTTACCTTTCTGAGATGAAAAGGTTTCTATGGGTGTTTAGAACGGACATCTCATTCCGAGCTGGTCAGGACCAGCCAGGTAGATCATAAGGAATCCCCCCCACTCCCCCAAGAGCTTCGGCTGGTGATGTCAGAGCCGCGAGAGCCCCAACAGGATATCTGCCGCTTTATTGGCCATTAGTCTACTTTAGAGATGTCGCTGAGAGGGGCCTGAGCACCGTGGATGTGTCTGTACGCCCGAGAAACTTCTCAGCCACCATCACACATCACTGGACTCTCATCCACTGTCAGCGGTAACTTAAAGAGGTCATGGCGTGGATTATTGAATATTCATTCATTTTGGAATAATGATACAATTGTAGCCGTACTAAGAAAGAATTTAGATTTTATTTTTCTCTTTCATTTTTTCTTCTTTTTAAGTCTTTTTGTCAGACAATAGATCCATGTCTATCCCAGGCATGTTTACCAACTTCAATACCGGGCACTTTCACCCCCTTCCTGCCCAGGCCAATTCTCAGCTTTAAGCGCTTTTGCACTTTGAATGACAATTGCGCGGTCATGCAACGCTGTACCCAAATGAAATTTTTATAATTTTTTTTCAAACAAATAGAGCTTTTATTTGGTGGTATTTAATCACCGCTGGGTTTTTTTTTTTTTTTGCTAAATTAAACAAAAAAATACCAAAAATAAAAAAAAGCAAAGCAAGGTTTTCTTAGTTTCTGTTAGAACTTTTTTTAAAGAAGTAATCTTTCTCCTTTACTGATGTACGCTGATGAGGCAGCAATGGCGGGCACTGATAGGTTGCACTGATGGGCACTGATAGGCTGCACTGATGGACACTGATGAGGCGGCACTGATAGGCTGCACTGATGGACACTAATAGGCTGCACTGATGGGCACTGATAGGGCAGCACTGAAGGGTACTGATGAGGCAGCACTGAAGGGCACTGATGAGGCGGCACTGAAGGGCACTGATGAGGTGGCACTAATATTCAGCACTGATAAGCACCGATAGGCATCACTGATGGGCGGCACTGATAGGCGGCACTTATGGGCACTGATTGGCGGTACTTATGGGCGGCACTGATGAGCAGGCATGGATGGGCACTGAAAGACAGTACTGACTGGCATCACTGATGGGCACTGATTGGCATCACTGCTGGGCATTGTTGGGGCTACACTGATAATCAGGACAAGAGTGGGACTACATCAACCCAGAATGAAAGAGCCACCCTCCCACCCTCATTTGTCTATGGTGGGAGGTGATTAAATTCACTTAATATACTGTTGACTGAATCACTCCCTCTGCTGGAAGTCTTTTCCAAGCATCAGCTACTCTTTCTGTAAAACAATACGTTCTAAGATTAGTTTGAACTTTCCTCCTAGTTTGAGATTGTGTCCTGTTTTCTTTCTCTTCATGTCGTAAATCCTGCCCTCCTGAACCTTATTCACCCCCTTCATGTCTTTAAAGGATTCAGTCATGTCCATTCTTTCCCTTTTTTCCTCCAGACTGTACATATTAAGCTCCTGCAGTCTCTGCTGAAATGTTTTATCCCTCAGACTTTTCACCATTTTTGTTGGTTGACTCTGGACTCGTTTTATGTTATTAATATCTTTATGTAAGTGAGGTCTCCAGAAATGGACACAGTATTCTAAATGATCTATATAGAATCCTCTAGTGATATGAAGATCTATATAGAGGAATCAGGACCTCCTTCCACCTGCTGGTGACCCCTCTAGTGATATAAAGATCTATATAGGGGAATCAGGACCTCCTTCCTCCTGCTGGTGACCCCTCTAGTGATATAAAGATCTATATAGGGGAATCAGGACCTCCTTCCACCTGCTGGTGTCCCCTCTAGTGATATAAAGATCTATATAGAGGAATCAGGACCTCCTTCCACCTGCTGGTGATCCCTCTAGTGATCCATAGATCTAAATAGAGGAATCAGGACCTCCTTCCTCCTGCTGGTGACCCCTCTGGTGATCCATAGATCTATATAGAGGAATCAGGACCTCCTTCCACCTGCTGGTGATCCCTCTAGTGATATAAAGATCTATATAGAGGAATCAGGACCTCCTTCCTCCTGCTGGTGACCCCTCTAGTGATATAAAGATCTATATAGGGGAATCAGGACCTCCTTCCACCTGCTGGTGTCCCCTCTAGTGATATAAAGATCTATATAGAGGAATCAGGACCTCCTTCCACCTGCTGGTGACCCCTCTAGTGATCCATAGATCTAAATAGAGGAATCAGGACCTCCTTCCTCCTGCTGGTGATCCCTCTAGTGATATAAGGATCTATAAAGAGGAATCAGGACCACCTTCTCCTGCTGGTGACCCCTCTGGTGATCCATAGATCTATATAGAGGAATCAGGACCTCCTTCCACCTGCTGGTGATCCCTCTAGTGATATAAAGATCTATATAGAGGAATCAGGACCTCCTTCCACCTGCTGGTGACCCCTCTAGTGATCCATAGATCTAAATAGAGGAATCAGGACCTCCTTCCTCCTGCTGGTGATCCCTCTAGTGATATAAGGATCTATAAAGAGGAATCAGGACCACCTTCTCCTGCTGGTGATTCCTCTAGTGATATAAAGATCTATATAGAGGAATCAGGACCTCCTTCCACCTGCTGGTGACCCCTCTAGTGATCCATAGATCTAAATAGAGGAATCAGGACCTCCTTCCTCCTGCTGGTGATCCCTCTAGTGATATAAGGATCTATAAAGAGGAATCAGGACCACCTTCTCCTGCTGGTGATTCCTCTAGTGATATAAAGATCTATATAGAGGAATCAGGACCTCCTTCCACCTGCTGGTGACCCCTCTAGTGATCCATAGATCTAAATAGAGGAATCAGGACCTCCTTCCTCCTGCTGGTGATCCCTCTAGTGATATAAGGATCTATAAAGAGGAATCAGGACCACCTTCTCCTGCTGGTAACCCCTCTAGTGATATAAAGATCTATATAGAGGAATCAGGACCTCCTTCCACCTGCTGGCGACCCCTCTAGTGATAACTAAAAACCTATAAGTGAGAACCACTCATAATGGGCAGAGAAGGTGTGCAGACCCAGGAACTTTGCGCAGAGATGAGAACAGATGGTGGGAACCCCTCTTAGTGGGCAGTGTTAATTTTAGTCTTAGGACTGAAATGGCATTTTAGTTTTAGTCCCATTTTAGTCTTCTGCAATTGTTTTAGTTTTAGTCGTATTTAGCCGACTAAATCTCCAGTACATTTTAGTCGACTAAAATGTCCTACGTTTTAGTTGACTAAAATCTCCAGTACATTTCAGTAATTGCAATTTAGTTTTATTCATAGTCTTTTGACTGAAATTACATTTTGGTTTTAGTCATTGGTTTTGGTTTTAGTTTTAGTCGTATTTTATTCGACTAAAATAGTATTCATTTAGTCGACTAAAATGTTTTAGTCATTTTAGTCGACTAAAATGTTTTAGTCGTTTTAGTCGACTAAATTAACACTGATAATGGGCACAACAGGTTGCCGGCTTATCAGCCGGGGGAACATAGGTGTGCGCAGCCTATTGCATTAGGGTGTGCACCCCAAAGTTCAAGCACACATGCCTTTCCTTGTACCCTCAGCTGCAGTGGACAGTGAATGAATCTGAAGTGCTCTGTGCTGAGTGGTTCCCTGTTCATTCACAAACGGAAGCATAGGAAACCCAGTTTACTATGCTTCAGTTATAAATTAACACATTGAGTGAATGTGTTCACTGTGTTCATTTAGAAAAGGAAGGCGCTGGTAAAGGAGATGTCCTCTAGCCCCTTCCCCCACTCTTAATCCTGAATCATCCCCTGCAGAAGCTGGGGGAGAGAGGAGAGGAGGAAAGCCAGCAGCACTGTGGAGCAGAGGGGCCAACATGGGGGAAGCCTGAACAGTAGGGGGAACTGGCACTGGGTGTAGTGATTAGGGTGTGCCCAGGCACACCTGGCACACCCCCTGCGCACGTCTAAGGGGGGGAATAAAGTAAAGTTTAAACATCCATAAACAGACCCTTGTGTGTATAAACCTGCACTCCACTCCATAAAAGCAACATTCCTAAAAAACCTTTTTTCATTTTTTTCTTTTACCTGTACCCCCGGAGGAGCTCGGCGTCTGGGGACGCGTTTGTCACAAACGTTGTATTGCTTGTCACCTCTTTTGTTGGTTATATATGAACTGAGCGTCCTCTCCTGTGAACCCTTGGGAGGTATTTGCTATGTATTATACAGGAAGGGGGGGGGGTTACTAAAGTGAGGACCCTCCAACCACAAAGGAATCGTCTGCAGGGAGTTTTTCGATGGAACCGCCAAGTGATAAATCCCCCCCCCGTCGGGTCAGGTGACCCGCGCCCAGGGTGATATAGTGCCGAGCTGAGAGTTTATGGCTCCATTTTACTCTGCTCTTGTTTGTCTTCCCCATCTAGAAGGAACACGGCCCGGGGTAATGCAGGGTTCGGCCGCTGAATTCTGAACTAAACATTAATCTCGCCCGCTAAATAATTCAGCCGCAGCAACATTTCGGATGTTCCATTTACACAAATTTCATTTTTCTGCTCCAGAAATAATGAGGGGGGGGGGGGGAGGGGGGGTTCCGGGACAAATGAAGCTGAACTGGCAACCGCGGCACCCTGTGATGACCAGCACCGGGGCCCGTGTGACAGCATCATTATTAAAATCGTAATTGAGCGTTGGCGATTTTACGTGAAACAATGCGCAGAATGGCCTGCGATATAATGTATCCAATTTATTATAGTGCAAATAAAACCCTCCGGAATGTATTCATCAGAATTCTGATTACTGTGTGCAAACAGATATATGACACATAGTTCTGTACTTCTTAGAGTATTATATAGCCCTGACATATACCGCAGTGATGTACAGAGAACACTGAGCCAGTCACATCAGTCTCTGTACCAGAGGAGCTGACACTCTAATGTCTCCCCCACAGTCACACACCATTATTATTGTACATTTATATAGCTCTGACATATACTGCAGTGATGTACAGGAAACACTAAGCCAGTCACATCAGTCTCTGTACCAGAGGAGCTGACACTCTAATGTCTCCCACCACAGTCACACATGCCATTATTATTGTACATTTATATAGCTCTGACATATACCGCAGTGCGCTACCGTTTACTATTTTCTGGCTGGAGGACGTCCAGCATCGTCTAGGCCACTCCCTCCCGGCCTGACGGTCCCTGGCCCACCCCCTTTTATTTATTAGGTTTCAGTTCTTTCCCTCATGGAGGCTCGGCATCACATGTGGGCGTTTCCAAGCCTGCCTAGGAGCTCCCACTCCTCTAGACTTAACACCCACCCGTCAAAGCATTGTGATATTTGCATAACTCCTCCCAAAATCCGGGCCACTGCTTACATCAGGACTGAGGGCCCCTCCCACCAGCCATTATCTGCCTGCATTGCATAGAGAAACACAGAGACTCAGTGATGACTTCACTGGTCACCAGGGCTTTTTTTTTCCTCAAATAATAGGTGCTGGAACTTAACCACGGCCCCACAAAACCCCTCCCCCCTACACACACCCTCCAAATCACATCAAATAGTGGGTGTGTTCAGTCAAATTTGATGAAAACAGTAGGAGGGTCTTAAAGGGGCATTCAATATCAGGATTGCATTACATACAGAGTGCAGAGCTCTCACTTGTAAACACAGAAACCCAACTTCTGTGTTTACAAGTGCATAGTTGCCAACAGTCCCGATTTTCCCACGACAATCCCGATTTTGGGACCCTTGTCCCGATTGGAGGCTGTCCCGAATCGGGATTTCCATCAGAAAAATCGGGAATGTTGTTTTTTTTTTTAATTTTTGGAGCAGCTGGCTTCAGCAAAATGGCGGTCGGTGCCGCCGCTCGATCTTCCCCCTAGTGTTCAGTGGAGAGAGGAAGGGGGCTCGATCTGTGCAGCCAATGAATCGGCTTCTTTAGCTGCACGGCCCCTCCCCTCTCCACTGAACACATGGCGCCGCCGTGTCTTGCCGAAAAGTTCCCCAGCTTGGCTATTTTCGCTGGCTCGTACTGCGCAGTACAGGAGGTCCTTAATTGCCAAGGGGAACTTTCTCGGCAGAACACCGGTCGCTCCTGGACGTTAAGAGTTAAGTGCAAAATCACGTACCTGTACATGATTCCTTTCTTCGGCTCTGGAGCACGCATGCGCCCTGCTCCTGCTGGGATTGGACACAGTGGGAGCCAATCAGCGGGTCTGGCGGCCTGCGATAGCCAATAGGACCCGCCGATCGTTTACAGGAGATGCCGTTCTGCGAGGGAGGAAAATGGAGATCTTGTGTTTCTGCTACGCACTGTTCCCCCCAAAAAGCGTCAGGAATGCCGCGTACACACGAGCGGACTTTCCGGCAGAAAAGGGCCGACGAAATCATTCCGTCGGACATTCCGATCGTGTGTGGGCTTCATCGGACTTTTTCTTTTTCTAAAATTCTGACGGACCTTAGAAACAGAACACGTTTCAAATCTTTCTGACGGAATCAGTTCCTAACGGGAAAACCGCTCGTCTGTATGCTATTCTGAGGGACCAAAAGCGACGCAAGGGCAGCTATTGGCTACTGGCTATCCAACTTCCTTTTTCTGGTCCCGCTGTACGTCATCGCGTTCTAAACTATCGGACTTTGGTGTGATCGCGTGTAGGCAAGTCTGTTTCAGCGGAACTCCGTCGGAAAGACCGTCGGAGTCTATTCTGACGGGAAGTCTGGTCGTGTGTACGCGGCATTAGTGTTAGATTTGTCCACCACAATGCCGCAGTCCTGCTAAAAAAAAAAATTGCTGATCGCCGCCATAACTAGTAAAAACGAATAAAAAAAAAAAAGTTCAAAAATATGTCCCATAGTTAGTAGACTTTATAACTTTTGCGCAAACCAATCAATATATATATATATATATACACTTATTGGGATTTTTTTTTTACAAAAACATGTAGCAGAATACAAATTGACATAATTTGATGAAGAAATTCGATTTTTAAAAAAAATTTTTATTGGATATGTTTTATAGCAGAAAGTGAAAGTAAAAAAATTTTTTTTTTTTAAATTGTCGCTCTTTTTTTGTTTATAGCGCAGAAAATAAAGCCCGCAGAGGTGATCAAATACCACCAAAAGAAAGTTCTATTTGTGGGGAAAAAAAGGACATACATTTTATTTGGGTACAACGTCGCACGTCTGCGCAATTGTCAGTTAAAGAAATTCAGTGCCCTATCGCAGAAAATGGCCTGGTCGTGAAGGGGGGGGTAAAACCTTTCCGGGGCTGAAGTGGTTAAATGATTTTGTTTGTTGCATCGGTTTTGCTCTGTAAATCTGATATCCGTTTAATTTTGGGTGATGGGTGAGAAGATGGCGCCGGCGTGGTGTATAAATCTCTGCGGTTATTTCTGCGCTCGCTGTTATCTGTTCATCCTCTGAGAAATAGTAAATTGAATAGCAGTAAAAGCAGAACTGAGCGCCCTCATCTGTTCACGGGAACGTGCCGTAATGAGAAACGTGCCGCTTCCACCCCGGAGAGAGAGAGCGGCACACGGGGTCTCCGGGGATCCTACAACCCGAGGAAGAACACACTGAAATACTGATATGTACAGAGAGTCAGAGAGATTACACTTCAATAAAGGCACGAAATAAACCCCAATTCATAAAAAAAAAAAGTGGACCTAGCGTGGGAAATATTTTTCCATGTTAAAGCGGTAATAAGTCCAAAATCAAACATTTATTATATCGCAGCGTACCAAATCTTAGATGTGGCGGCAGCATTCGTTTTCTTTTTTAGGCTTTCTTTCTTCTATTTTCATCTGGTCATCTGGCCAGTAAGTCCAGTTGTTTTTCAAAAGCACAAGCTCTCCGGCATATCTTCAGCATAGCAGAATGTATCAGTTTATAGGGATGGGATTAACCATTCAACACTGACAGGGGTGCCTGCAATGATCAGCTTTTATTTATTCATCTTAAAAAATGTATCCCAAAAGGAAAAGAAAAACGGTTTCCGGTAACTGATCATAATGTTTTCAATTTGCCTCAAAGATATGGTGTGACCAGCTTGGTGTGGAGGAACTTGAGTGTTCTGTACATTGCGCCTGGGCACAACCTAAACACCCCATGTGGTGCAGAATCCCCCTGCTGATATCGCACCAAAGCCTCCCAACAGGGCTCCTAAAATTTTTTTTAGGAATAAAGTAATAAAAATAAAAAATGACTGACACCATGCACTGCTCTACTGACACCGTCCACTGCTCTACTGACACCGTCCACTGCTCTACTGACACCGTCCACTGCTCTACTGACACCGTCCACTGCCCTACTGACACCGTCCACTGCCCTACTGACACCGTCCTCTGCTCTACTGACACCATCCACTGCCCTACTGACACCATTCACTGCCCTACTGACACCGTCCACTGCTCTACTGACACCATTCACTGCCCTACTGACACCGTCCACTGCTCTACTGACACCATCCACTGCCCTATTGACACCATCCACTGCCCTACAGACACCATCCACTGCTCTACTGACACCATCCACTGCTCTACTGACACCGTCCACTGCTCTACTGACACTGTCCACTGCTCTACTGACACCATCCACTGCTCTACTGACACCATCCACTGCTCTACTGACACCGTCCACTGCTCTACTGACACCGTCCACTGCCCTACTGACACCGTCCACTGCTCTACTGACACAATTCACTGCCCTACTGACACCAACTTCTGCCCTACTGACACCATCCACTGCTCTGTTGACACCATCCACTGCCCTACTGACACCATCCTCTGCTCTACTGACACCATCCACTGCTCTACTGACACCATCCACTGCCCTACTGACACCATCCACTGCCCTACTGACACCATCCACTGCTCTACTGACACCATCCACTGCTCTACTGACACCATCCTCTGCTCTACTGACACCATTCACTGCCCTACTGACACCGACTTCTGCCCTACTGACATCATCCACTGCTCTACTGACACCATCCAATGCTCTACCAACATCGTCCACTGCCCAACTGACACCAACTTCTGCCCTACTGACACCAACTTCTGCCCTACTGACACCATCCACTGCCCTTCTGACACCAACTTCGGCCCTACTGACACCATCCACTTAGGGTTGCCACCTGGACAGTTCGGGTTTAGTATCATGTGTCCGGGTTTCAGTCCGCCTGAAACCCGGACACAATATTCAGACAGGTATGAGGTTTGGAACAGGGCCTGACAGGAGGGTGAGGGGACACTATACACACTGCATTACTATTCTCTTTGGAGCGGCCAAAGTTGTCCCAGGTCTGTTACAATCCTATAGTATTTGCTAAAAAAAATGTTCTCGCTGTGCGCTGCTATAGTGTTCGGGTTTAGCTTTAAGAAAAAGTGGCAACCCTACATCCACTGCTCTACTAGCACCATCCATGTTTTAACACATGTGGGGCGCACACCTATGGTTCTGTACAGAGCCCTGACCTCAACCCTACTGAACACCTTTGGGATAAATTAGAAAGCCATTGGTGAGCCAGGTCTTCTCATCCAACATCAGCGCCTGACCTCACAAATGGGTAAAATTCCCAAAGATACCTTTCAAAATCTTGTAGAAAGTCTTCCCAGAAGAGTGGAGAATGGCATAGCTACAAAGGGAGGCCGGCTTCTTATTAATGGCCGCAGTATTGTAATAGGGTGACCAACACACTCATATAAGTGTGATGCTTATGTCTTCAGAAACTTCTGGAGGGAGAACATGGCACAAAAGCAAACCTGCCAAGAGACGGCCGCACACCAAAACTCACCGACTGGGCAAGGAGGGCATTAATCAGAGAGGAGCACAGAGACCTAAGGTAACCCTGGAGGAGCTGCAGAGTTCCACATTAGAGACTGGAGTATCTGTACATAGAACGACAATAAGCCGTACGCTCCATAGAGTTGGGCTTTATGGCAGAGTGGCCAGAAAAAAACCATTACTTTCAGCAAAAAACAAAATGGCGTCCTACGTTTTAAGTTTGCGTAAAGGAATGTGGGAGACTCCCAAAATGTATGGAGGAAGGTGCTCTGGTCTGATGAGACTAAAATTGAACTTTTTGGCCATCAAAGAAAACGCTATGTCTGGTGCAATCCCAACACATCACATCACCCAAAGAACACCATCCCCACTGTGAGACATGGTGGTGACAGCATTATGCTGTGGGGATGTTTTTCAGCAGTCGGGACTGGGAAACTGGTCAGGGTTGAGGGAAAGATGGATGGTGCTAAACACAGGGATATTCTTGAGCAAAACCTGTAGCACTCTGTGTGTGATTTGAGGCTAGGATGGAGGTTCACCTTCCAGCAGGACAATGACCCCAAACACTCTGCTAAAGCAACACTTGAGTGGTTTAAGGGGAAACATGTAAATGTGTTGGAATGGCCTAGTCAAAGCCCAGACCTCAATCTAATAGAAAATCTGTGGTCAGACTTAAAGATTGCTGTTCACAAGCTCAAACCATCCGACTTGAAGTAGCTGGAGCAGTTTTGCAAGGAGGAATGGGCAAAAATCCCAGTGGTAAGATGTGGCAAGCTCATAGAGACTTATCCAAAGAGACTTGGAGCTGTGATAGCCACAAAAGGTGGCTCTACAAAGTATTGACTTTAGGGGGGTGAATAGTTATGCACATTGACTTTTTCTGTTATTTTGTCCTATTTGTTGTTTGCTTCACAATAAAAAAAAAACATCTTCAAAGTTGTGGGCGTGGTCTGTAAATGAAATGATGCAAATCCTCAAACAATCCGTGTTAATTCCAGGTTGTGAGGCAACAAAACACGAAAAATGCCAAGGGGTGGGGGGGTGAATACTTTTGCAAGGCACTGTATGCTTTAATTTGGCTGGTTTGGCAGACAGCGGCCTCTCCGCCACCGTGCTCTCTTGGGACGGCGCTCGTTCTGAGGAGTACACGTGGCGGGAGTGACATTAAGCGATGTGCGTTGTTTTAAGGCCGTGTTGTTTATTGGGAAATATTATCTCTAATCCTCGGCGGCCCCTCCATGTCTAATTGCCGCATCTCTCAAAAACATTCCGTTCTCTCTTTGTCAGATTAATCTTTCTAAATAGTCATCCATAATCCTCTCTTCTCCAAAGGTCATGTGTGAAGGATCTGGACGGGTCTCTATTCCTCCACATTGGCCGATCTTTCCAGAACAGTCATACAAGGGGGACTTATTGGAGGACTTATTTTTTTTTAAATGTTGAAGTTGCCCAGTTTTGGTCCTACCTTTTCCTTTGTATTCTTCACCTAAGGACACGGAGGGTGGGGAGGGTTGCCATTTACATGGAGCACTGCAAGAACCCCCAAGAGAGGAACAGCTGTGGGTACAATGTGGGCGTGGCGGGCCTGTTGACTTCTGGTGATCCAGCAAGATCCTAATGGGGGGTTTGCTGGAAAAATGATGCTCCACATGAGAAGAGGGACCTCAGTGCTGATCTTTGTACGTGAATGATGTTGGCTTCCATTGTGTTATTTTGTCGTATAATGTGTTAAGTCGGCCTATTGAAAATGAATGGGCTGCCAATACACCTCAGCATTTTAAAAGTTGTACAGTGCAACTAGAAAGTATTCACAGCGCTTCAATTTTTCCACATTTTGTTACGTTACAGCCTTATTCCAAAATGGATAAAATTCATTAAGTTCCTCAAAATTCTACAAACAATACCCCATAATGACAACGTGAAAGAAGTTTGTTTGAAATCCTTGCAAATGTATTAAAAATAAAAAACAAAAAAAATCCCATGTACATAAGTATCACAGCCTTCGCTCAATACTTTGGTGAAGCTCCTTTGGCACCAATTACAGCCTCAGGTATTTTTGAGTATGATGCTACAAGCTTGGCACACCTATTTTTGGGTGGTTTCTCCCATTCTTCTTTACAGGACCTCTCCAGCTCCATCAGGTTGGATGGGGAGTGTCGGTGCACAGCCATTATCAGATCTCCCCAGAGATGTTCAATCGGAGTTTAAGTCTGGGCTCTGGCTGGGCCACTCATGGACATTCAGAGTTGTCCCGTAGCCACTCCTTTGTTATCTTGGCTGTGTTCTTAGGGTCATTGTCCTGTTGGGAGATGAACCTTCGCCCCAGTCTAAGGTCCAGAGCACTCTGGAGCAGGTTTTTATTAAGGATGTCTCTGTACATTGCTGCATTCATCTTTCCCTCGATCCTGACTAGTCTCCCAGTTCCTGCCACTGAAAAACATCCCCACAGCATGATGCTGCCACCACCATGCTTCACTGTAGGCAGTGGCGTTGGGAGGGGGGCTGGAGCCCCGAGTAGGTCTCCAAAAAGTCCTGGGTCTCAGGCATGCACAATTCTGTTACCAGCCCCGAGCGCCGCCGCCGAGTGGGGACCGATCTGACCCGGAGCGCGGCCAAGTGACGTAGCAGGTCCCGCCTTCTGGAGCCTGCAGCGCCTATGATGGACGTCCCACTGGTCCAATGCCGGGACTGGGGAATGTGTGACATCCATCATAGGCGCTGCAGGCTCCAGAAGGTGGGAATTACAATGCGGCCGCCACGCCGCGTCACTGTGAGAAGATCCCATTTGGCGCTCGGGCAGGCGGCTCTCCTCTCCTGTCCTGTGTCATGGCTCTGGCTCTGGCTCTGGCTCTGGCTCTGGCTGCCTGGAGTGCCTGCTGTCTACTACTCTACTGTGATGGGCGCGCCGCACACTACAGCTGAGCTGCAGGAGGAGGTCACGTCACCTGGAGTCTGGTCAGGTAGGTCAGTGCGTGTCAGTGTGGGTCAGTTTATGTCAAGTAGGTCAGTGTATATCAGGTAGGTCAGTGTATATCAGGTAGGTCAGTGGTGTCAGGTAGGTCAGTATGTGTCAGGTACGTCAGCGCATGTCAGGTAGGTCAGTGTATGTCAGGGTGTGTCAGGTAGGTCAGTGTATGTCAGGTAGGTCAGTGCGTGTCAGGTAGGTCAGTGTGTGTCAGGTAGGTCAGTGTGGGTCAGTGTATGTCAGGTAGGTCAGTGTGGGTCAGTGTATGTCAGGTAGGTCATTGTGCGTCCGGTAGGTAACCCCCCCCGGGCTTGGATTTCGGGCTAAAGCCCCTGGTCTTTTTGCCACCTAGCAACGCCCCTGACTGTAGGGATGGTATTGGCCAGGTGATGAGCAGTGCCTGGTTTCCTCCAGACATGAGGCTTGCCATTCAGGCCAAAGAGTTCAATCTTTGTTTCATCAGACCAGAGAATTTTGTTTTCTCATGGTTTGAGAGTCCTTCAGGTGCCTTTTGGCAAACTCCAGGTGGGCTGTCATGTGTCTTTTACTGAGGAGTGGCTTCTGTCTGGCCACTCCATACAGGCCTGATTGGTGGAGTGCTGCAGAGATGGTTGTTCTTCTGGAAGGTTCTTCTCTCTACAGAGAAACGCTGGATCTCTGTCAGAGTGACCATCGGGTTCTTGGTCACATCCCTGACTAAGGCCCTTCTCAAATTGGTCAGTATGGCTGGGCGGCCCGCTCTAGGAAGAGTCCTGGTGGTTTCAAACTTCTTCCATTTACGGATGATGGAGACCATTGTGCTCACTGGGACCTTCAATGCTGCAGAAATGTTTCTGTACCCTTCCCCAGATCTGTGCCTCCATACAATCCTGCCTCGGAGGTCTACAGACAGTTCCTTGGACTTGATGACTTGGTTTTGGCACTGTTAACTATGGGACCTTATACAGACAGGTGTGTGCCTTTCCAAATAATGTCCAATCAACTGAATTTACCACAGGTGGACACCCCATATCAAGTTGTAGAAACATCTCAAGGATGATCCGTGGAAACAGGATGCCTCTGAGCTCAATTTTGAGTGTCATGGCAAAGGCTGTGATACTTCTGTACATGGGATTTTTTTATTTTTTATTTTTAATAAATTTGCAAAAATTTAAAACAAACGTCTTTCTCGTTGTCATTATGGGGGATTGTTTGTAGAATTTTGAGGAAAATAATGAATTTAATCTATTTTGGAATAAGGCTGTAATGTAAGAAAATGTGGAAAAAGTGAAGCGATGTGAATACTTTCCGGATGCACTATGTGTGACCTTTTTTGCAACATGTCAACCGACTGCTGTGTTGTGTCGTGCTACAATGCAGGTGCCTTAGTGCGTTGGGGTGTGGGCAGCACAGTGTACAAACGCATGTGATATTGGCGTGTTTATGTATGCAAATAAAAAATAAATAAAAAAATTAATTGAGAATTAATCATTTCGCAGCTAAATCAATTTCACCGAAACCGCTTTTCTGGCCCCGTGTGACATGTGAATGACGGACATTTCTTTGTTCTCTGCTCCTTAGGTCGCCTGAACGTGCTGCTCCGAGCCATTAATACCGGCGACATGCAGCTGTGGTCACTGAACGGGGACAATGGCAATAAATGGCAGCTCGCCAACATTCAAATCAATCCCACCAGACCCTTCCAGGTAAGAGCTATTAGAGAGGAGAACAATTTTCCAGGTACAAAATCCCATCATAAATCTGTTAATAATGATAGGATAAAGGTTGTAGATATTGGTGGCCCTTTGCTTGCTTTTAGCCAGCACAATAATGGGGCACTATTCGTCCCACTGACACCAACAATAGGGCACTATTCCTTCCAGTGACACCAACGTAGAGACATAATTCCTTCCACTGACACCAACAATGGGGCACTATTCCTTCCAGTGACACCAACGTAGAGACATAATTCCTTCCACTGACACCAACAATGGGGCACTATTCCTTCCAGTGACACCCACCATGGGGCACTATTCTTTCTACTGACACCATCAATGGGGTACTATTCCTCCCATTGACACCAAAAATGGGGCACTGTTTCTACCACTGACGCCAACAATGGGGCACGATTCCTTCCACTGACACCAATGATGAGGCACAATCCCTACACTGACACCAACAATGGGACACTGTTCCTTCCACTGACACCAATAATGGGGCACAATTCCTTCCACTGACACCAATGATGAGGCACAATTCCTTCCACTGACACCAGCAATGGGACACTGTTCCTTCCTCTGCCACCAATAATGGGGCACAATTCCACCTCCTACTGACCACTATGTAATTTTCTTACTTCCACTTATAACCAAGCCTGAGACATTATTTTCTCTCACTCATGCTGGGGCATTCTCTACTCCCACCAGCCACTGACTGGCCCCCCCTAAAGTCTGAAGGACAGTAATCTGGCCCCTTTTTATTAAGATTTGAGACCCCTGTAATAAAGCATTGTGTCCCCCGGGGGAAAAGTACATGTAGTATTCTCTATTCTGTCCCATCTTCCTACAAGCTGTACAAGGCTAGCTTTGTGGTCCAGTATGGCACCCTCCACGGCTGTCTGACAAAGCAGGTAGCAAGGAGACGTCTGTATTAATAGCTGGTGCTTATCTTCAGCTCTAAGCACTTTTCAAGACAAGGGGTGGCAGGAGTAATGCAAAGGCATGGGAGGCTGACAACACCTTCTGCATTCCTCTTGCTGGCATTTGTGTCTGGAAAGTGCAGCCTTGCTAGCTCCATTGTCAGACAATCCTGGGGGAATGTATATCAAAACATGAAACCAGTAGAGTATGACGGAATTCCTGGAGCAGATATCAGACAACCAGTAATCTGCATGCATTGATATATGGCAAAAGATAGGCCACGCCCATGCGGCACCCATTCCTTGCTAGGCGGCACAATGAGACCCGCAGAGAATATTATTAAAGACCCAAATTTGTTCCTTGACAGAAGAATGGCGAGAAATATCTAAATTGTAAAAAGAGAAAATGTTCCCCCGTCATAACATCCAGCAAACTATAAACCATCCCCCGTCCTCTATTCAGGTGTTATTACCGCAGCGTGTAAAGCGAATCGCTGTTTGCGGCCTGGAAGACAATTCCCGTGTAAATAACTATGTCCTGTCAGGGAGATGATCTTTTAAAGAGGAGGAGAATAAAATATCTAATATTTCTTGTATTCAAATATTTACTACGGAATCAATCGCAGCGAGAAGTGGAAGGAGCCGACATTCATCCCGGAGAACGCCAAGATAAATCCCAGAATACAAACCTTCTGATATCAGAGTCTCTCTATGTCTATCTATCTATTTATCCAACTATATCACATCTATCTAACCATCTACCTCATATCTATCTATCTATCTATCTATCTATCTATCTATCTATCTATCTATCTATCTATCTATCTATCTATCTATCTATCTATCTATCTATCTATCTATCTATAGCTCCCTTGTGTTTAGACAGGGTTGCTCTTAAATTCATTTGCCAAGTGATAGTTGCCTTGGCCAATTGCTAGGGGGTCAACTGACTTCGCCCTAATTCTGGAATTGCTGCACTTCTCTCATCGCTAGGTGGCCGGGTACCGGCGACATTAGATAAGACAAGTGCATTGCAAGGACAGATTAGGAGTATATGGGGTATCTCAGCCAATGTGCAGGGGTTTTCTTGAATCCCTTGGCCTGCTGGGAGGACCTATATATTTCGGTGGGGTCAGGTGATCGGGGTTCTGTGCCACTTGAATTGCCGTCTGGGTGGACGTGTGTTGTGCTGCCCCGGGCTGCTAGGTCAGAGCCTGAGGCCTATCCCGGGGACATCTGGCTGCTAGGCTGTCTGAGGGCCTATCCACAAGCAAGAGAGCAGCGTAGGGTTGGGATTTCTGCTTGCAGTCCAACCAGAAGTGACGGACCTGTCGTGGTCAGAGGTGGAGGGGAAGCTGTCGCCACTAAGGGACCATCCACCTTGTTACCATGGACCACCGTGAGTAGCTGAAGCAAATACCAGAGCAGTATTCTCACCAACCGGGGACGGTGAAGAATTGGGAAACTTCAGCAGGTGTCAAGCCAGGGACCCAGCCAGTGGAGGTGACACTTGCAGAGCAGTTTTGTGTGCCAAGCCAGGGACCGAGCAGGCTAGTGGGGTGACGCTTGAGGAGTATCCGTGAGTGCCAATCTAGGGACCCAGCAGGGACGCGGGGGTGACGCTTGAGGAAGATACTCAGTGAGAAGACTGGAGGAGCTCAGGAGATCGAATGGCAGTGGATCAACGGGTCTAAGTGATAGACTGGGAGCTCAATTGAGTGAAGATCTAAAATGGAGATTGTGGAGGAAGTGAAAGAGTTCATTAGAACCTTTGTTAGAAACTGTTCAAGATTGCTGGCGCCCATGCATCTACCTTGCACTACACCCACCATACCTTGTAACCCACTCTACATAGAAGGATATCAGCTATCCCTAACTCTGGAGGTTCTCATTAGACCAAAGGGGATCCGGGACTTGGCTATAAATCCATCTATCTGTTCTGATATTTTATAAATAGGCGATTCCTATCCTATTAATTACTGGTTCCAAATTAATAATAACTACTGCAGTAGGGGGCAGACACAAAAGATACACTCCGCATCTTTCCAAAATAACTATTCTGTTTTATTTGACGCAATGGAAGGTTTTTATACACATGATTACGTAGGTATCACATTAATATTACAATTTTACTTTTATGGTAACAAGGGGCGCAACATAGGCAGGCTAATCTATCTATCTATTTATGGACCTTGCTTTGTGCACTGGTCCAAATCATTTGGTGGAGGGGGGGATTATGGTGTGGGGTTGTTTTTCAGGGGTTGGGCTTGGCCCCTTAGTTCCAGTGGAGGGAACTCTTAAGGGGTCAGCATACCAAAACATTTTGGACAATTTAATGCTCTCCACTTTGTGGGAACAGTTTGGGGATTGCCCCTTCCTGTTCCAACATGACTGCCCACCAGTGCACAAAGCAAGGTCCATAAAGACATGCATGAGCGAGTTTGGGGTGGAGGAACTTGACTGGCCTGCACAGAGTCCTGACCTCAAGCCAATAGAACACCTTTGGGATGAATTAGAGCAGAGACTGCGAGTCAGGCCTTCTTGTCCAACATCAGTGCCTGACCTCACCAATGCACTTCTGGAAGAATGGTCAAACCTTCCCATAGACACACTCCTAAACCTAGTGGACAGCCTTCCCAGAAGAGTTGAAGCTGTTACAGCTGCAAAGGGTGGGCCAACTCAATATTGAATCCTACGTACTGTAAAGGCAGTTGTCACAATACTTTTGACAATATAGTGTATCTATCTATATGTCTCTAAATGAGAATACAGATGAATTGTACATACAATGGGGTGGGAATTAGAGATGGGGATAATCTCAGCACAGAGGAATCAATAATATTAATATGCTTCAGAAGTTCAGCGACCTTTAATAAATCCATTTTAATCTTGTTTACGTTAGCAGTATATTTTCTCACCGCAATTACCAGTAATTGTTCTGAATCGTGTGGGAGGAGAGAACATATTATCGCCTCCATCCATCTCCACTACCTGATTTCTTCCCTGACAATAGAGATGTGTTATTGTTGATTAAAACATGAGAAATATGTCAAGTGAGAGTTAGAGCTGGAGGACTCTGCTCCTTCCTCTATAACTCCCCTCTCCTTAAATGCTCTGCTGGAGGACTCTACTCCTTCCTCTATAACTCTCCTCTCCTGCCCTGCTGGAGGAAATCAACTAAACAATGTTTTGCAATGGTAAAAATTGGTGTGTACAGTCGGCTAACCTTTTCTTTTTTCATCTCTCAGGTCATATTTGAATGTATTACCGTCAGCGGGATAGAAGGTGACATGGCCATCGATGATGTCACTATAAAAAGAGGAGAGTGTCCGAAACGGATAAGCTCGCCACAAAAACGTGAGTCCTTCCTCGTGTGATGTGACGGTTGATGTGTCAACCAAACCACCTCAAAGAGATCCATAAGAGGGAAATTGGAGGAGTTCACTGACAGAGCAATATCGAGTTGTGTTATCAGACGAGCGCACTCGCCTCCTTTGTTCAATAATTGATGACCTTTCATTGGGTGGTACGGCATCGCGGCTTCCTGACAATAGACAGGTCCAGCCTCTGCAATTAAGAGATAAAGCTGTCACTGCTAACTGGGACAACTATAGTCCATGGAAGCACCCGGCTGTAGGTGCAGAGCTCTCCAGGATCAGTCTGATCCTCACATAGTTGGAACACAAGCAAGTCAACACTCCATAATGCTAGATCACAATAAACTTTATTCACATCAAAGTCCACCAGACATGTCATTCCCCACCAGGCGTGGCTCTACCACTGATGCTTTTCACCCAATATGGGATTATCCATAGGGGACTAAGCCTACATTCAGTATTGGATATGTAGCCCAAAACAATGAAAAGACTACTGCGCGAATGCCCCTCCAAACACGTATCAGTCAGATCATGCTAATTTATGTTTCTGGTTACAATATGTATTGTTAGGGTAATATGATCAGGAGGGGGTAACCTCCTTTTCAAGTGTATAAAAGCCTGTATTCTAGTTCAAATAAAGAGTTTGAGCTTTGCAGCCAAACAAGTCCTGCCTAGTTCTTGGATGTAATATGCGGCTATAATATCTAATATCTATCTTCAGACTGGAGGAAGTGGTATATGATGGAAGCACTCAAGTGGAGTGTGGGACATTCCGTTACTGTAGGTATAGTCATTTTTAGCAGGCTTTCCCTGGGACCTGAACGTTATTTCAAGGGTTCCCTATGTTACCAAGGTTGAGAAAGGCTATACTAGACCCTTCAGGCCTGGTATAAGTGTCAAGAGGGACCCCCACATAGATTAAAAATGGATTCCCAGGCAATAAATCAATGGGGCTGGGTGGTTGCTAAGGACATGGCGGGTGCAGACACCCGCCACGTCCTTGGCAAGCATTGATGGCAAGAACGATGCTATCATATGTATATAGTAGCGGGAGAAAAACCTACCCCTGCCGAATGGGCCAAAAATTCTGGCAAGTGCCCAAACAACCAAAGTTCAATCCGAACCTTTGTTTGAACCAAACTGGGAGCTCATCCCTAGTGACTACTCATATCTAGACCCTAAAAGAGTATGATTCTCTTACGCTTTTGAGGGCTCTAATAAGATATGTCCTTGTCTTATGAAAAAGCCTTCAAATTTATCAAGTTTTTTTTCCAAAGAAATTTGGATTCAGTAAACTTTGCACTAAAAGTTGACCATGTAAAGCCCATGTACATCATTAGTAATAAGGAATATGCAGTTCAGTTTTGGCTGCCAGTTCATAAAAAAGGATATCGGAGAACTGGAGAAAGTGCAGAAAAGAGCAACCAAACCGATAAGAGGCATGAAGGAGCTCAGCTATAAGGAAAGATTAGAGGAATGTAACTTATTCTCTCTTGCGAAGAGGAGATTAAGGGTAGATATGATCACCATGTATAAATACATAAGTGGTCCATATAGTGATCATGGTGTTGAGTTATAAACTTTAAGGTCATCACAGAGGACAAGGGGGCACTCTTTACGTCTGGAGGGAAAGAGATTTAACAGCCAAATATGTAAAGGCTTCTTCACAGTAAGCTGGCCAGCTCAGTCGATTGTTTTTAAAAAGGCCTTGGATCCTTTCTAAATGCATAAAATATAACTGGATACTAATATTTATATGTAAAGTTCAAGGGAATATCCGATTGCCTCTTGGGGGAACATGGAGGAGTTTGATTCCACCCCCAGGAGCAAATTGCATTGTGCTTTATTGGGGCTTTTTTTTCCTTCCTCTGGATCTACTGTGGGTATAGGATTGTGTATACAATTTCAATTTGTGTGTGTGTGTGTTTTTTTTTCTGTAGGTTGAACTTGATGGACTTGTGTGTGTTTTTTTTTCAACCAGATTACCTATGTAACGTTTTTTTGCTGTGGGCATGTATTTAGTGACATTGCATCTATTTCTGGTGGTTCTAGGAAGCATCTAACTGAGGTTCTTCTTCTTGTATTGTAGCTGCAGCACCTCCTGGCAATCTGGCCTGCCACTCCCACTCAGGTTCTCTATACTGGCTCCTGACTTTCTTCTTATTCGTCCTACTGAGATGATACTCCGCTGCTCCTGTTGGATTCAGAACCAGGCCGTCCTATCTTTTGTACACTTTCCTCCTCGATCCTCCTCCACTGACACACCAAAGTGTCAAGATATTACCAAAGACCGGCAAGTGGGATGGCTTGAAGGAGCCAACGAGAGACTGAAGACTTCCTTTGAGAAGTTCAAACGCGTCTACAATACATCCAAGGGGAGAGAGAGAGAAGTCAGGGAAGGTATTGATACAAAGTAGCAAGTGACGACAACGTCAGGACAAGGTGGAAGCAGAGAGGAAAACCCGGACGTGATCTAACTATTGACTCAGAGATGCTAAGACTTGTCCACATGGGAGATGTGGACTTCGAAAGATAATAAATAAGGACAAGCAACATTTATAAAGAAACTATATTGAGATTATAAGCACAAATTTCTAACAAACTGTGGAGACCGTGGCTGGGAGAATGTTACTCTGCCTTGGGGGCAGAAACTTTGTTGGAACGTCCCGGCTGCTGTAGCCCCGTTTTCTAAGTAGATTCCTTTCGCGTGCTGCTCTGTTTCATCTATGCCCATGTACAACCACGCCATTTGCATGTGCTCCACTGCCCTTATGTACATCGCCATGTAACCAAGCGTCTTTAGCCATCCATTTTGAACATGTTTACGCATTTCGGGGGGGCGCACACAGACTGTCGCTCCCGGTGAAAGAAAAAGATTGTAGACTTCATCCCGAGTATGGTTAGAGCATAGCCAACGTTTTAGGTCTTCCCTGTGGGCACGTCAAGCGAACGTGGGAGTCATGGGTCACGCCCATCATCTTACAGACCGTCCAAAGATTGGAGAATGCAGTTTACGTAATTTAGGTACATATATAAATATATTTATTATAGAAGGATACTAAGTTGTAGAAATGGCTGCTTGAAAAAAACATTTAGCGTTCAATGATCTTCCTCCTTTCTGAAAAAAACAGGCATATCAGTGCCCCAACCTCAGACTCAACATTGCCTCCGTTCGTCTATCATTCTTCATTTCCGGTCTCATGACATTCGCTCTGTTCATACATACTTCATAGACCTCAGCAGGGGACTTCGCACAGCTCATGCAATCAGTACAATGACATTTAGGAAATTGTTACCAAATCTGAACGTTTTAAATAAACAGATATCTATTTCTAGTGGTTGTCATTGGTGTGGACTCATCAGAGAAGGTGTGAATGTGTCTGGGATGAACATGAGGTGAGTGGGGAGGGTTCCAGGAACAGCAAATGGAAGGGTTGATGGAATGTGATGAGAAAGGTCCTACTCTGGGCAATAGGCATCGTTCATTTAAAGTGAACCTGTCCGCTCTTTTGAGCTCTCTAGACCCCTCTCTGGCCTAGTTTCACTTTACCATGTCCTGTCTTTTTCCTGACCTCATGGCTTAGCTCCAACAAATGCCATCCTGCTTCCAAATGAGAGTTAAATGGCTGGCCACTGGCCATCATTGGATGGTGGAACAGTTGGCCAGGCTTAGTTGTAAAGTCATGGAATCAGGTCCCCCAATCTCTCCAAATCCCAGACTCCCCATCCCCTAGTCTCCTAATCCCCACAATCACCATCACCCAGTCACTCCAATCCCCACCCTCAGTCTCTCCAATCCCCTAACTCCCCATTCCCCAGACTACTTAATCCGCACCCCAAGTCTCCCCAATTCCCACACTTCCCATCCCCACACTCCTCCTATTCCCTGCATTCCCCACCCCTCAGTCCCCCCAATGCCCACACTCCCTATCTCCCGGTCTCCCCAATCCCTACACTCCCCATCCCCCCCACTCCTCCCAATGCCCATACCACACTCCCCATACTCAGTCTCTCCAATCCACTAACCACCCATCCCCCAGCCTACTCAATCCCCACCCTAAGTCTCCCCAGTGCCCAAACTTTCCATCCCTCGGTCTCCCCAATGCCCACACTTCCCATCCCCACACTCCCACCCCTCAGTCTCCCCAATCCCTACACTCCCCATCCCCAAACTCCTCCCATTGCCCACACCACCCATCCCTTGATCCCCCCGTGCCCGCACTCCCTATCTCCCAGTCTCCTCAAAGCCCACAATTCCCATACCCACATTCCTCCCACTCCCTACACCATGATGGAATGTGATGAGAGAGGTCATAATGGGCAATTAAATTGAACCTGTACGTCATTTGGAGCTCTCTATACCCCACTCCAGTCTAGTTTCATTTTAACATGTTCTGTCTTTTTCCGGACCTCATGCCTTAGTTCCAACAAATGCCATCCTGCTCCCCAATGAGAGTTAAATGGCTGGTCATCATTGGATGGGGGAACAACAGTTGGACAGGCTTAGTTATAAAGTCATGAAATCAGATCCCACAGTCTCCCAATCCACACACTTACCACCCCCAGTCTCCCACAATCCCCACCCTCAGTCTCTCCAATCCCCACACTCCCCACTCCCTAGTCTCCCCAATGTCCACACTCCCTATCCCCCAGTGCCCATACTTCCCTTCCCCACACTCCCCCCAGTCCCCACACTCCCAAGCCCCCAGACTCCCCATCCTCCAGTCTCTTCAATTCCCAAACACCCACCCTCAGTCTCCAGCTCCCTGCCGCCCCAGTCTCCCCAATCTCCCACATTCCCCATCCTAAGCCTTTCTAGTCCCCACACTTCCCATCCCCAAGTCTCCCTAATGCCCACACTCTCCACCACCCAGTCTCCTCAATGCCCACACTCCCCATCTCCCAGTTTCCCCAGTGCCCACACTCCCTATCCTTCAGTCTCCCTAATGCCTACACTCCCAATCCCCCAATCTCCCTAATGCCTACACTTCCCATTCCCTAGTCTCCTAATCCCCACACTCCCCACATTCAGTCTCTCCAATCCCCACACTCCCCACCCCATAGTCTCCCCAATGCCCACACTCCCCATCCCCCCGTCCCCCAGTGCCCATAATTCCCATCCTCACACTCCCTCCAGTTCCCACACTCCCCAGCCCCCAGACTCCCCATTCTCCAGTCTCGTCATTCCCAAACACCCCACCCTCAGTCTCCAGATCCCCACCACCCTAGTCTCCCCAATCTCCCACACTCTTCATCCCCAGTCTCTCTAGCCCCGAAATTTCACATCCTCCAGTCTCCCTAATGCCCACACTCTTCATCACCCAGTCTGCTCAATGCCCACACTCCTCATTGCCAAGTTTTTCCAATGCCCACACATGAATCTCCAGTCTCCCTAATGCCCAAACTCCCCATCCCCCAGTCTCCCTAATGCCCATAATCTCCATCATCCAGACTCCCTAATGCTCACACTCCCCATCCACCAATCTCCATAATGCCCACACTTCCCATCCCCCAGTCTCCCTAATGCCTACACTCTCCATCGCCCAGTCACCTCAATGCCCACACTCTCCATCACCCAGTCTCCTCAATGCCCACACTCCCCATTGCCAAGTTTTTCCAATGCCCACACACATGTATCTCCAGTCTCCCTAATGCCCACACTCCCCATCCCCCAGTCTCCCTAATGCCCATAATCTCCATCATCCAGTCTCCCTAATGCTCACACTCCCCATCCCCCAATCTCCCTAATGCCCACACTTCCCATCCCCCATTCTCCCTAATTCCTACACTCTCCATCGCCCAGTCTCCTCAATGCCCATGCTCTCCATCACCCAGTTTCCCCAATGCCCACACTCCCATCCCCCAGTCTCCCTAGTGCCCACACTCTCCATCCCCCAGTCTCCTCAATGCCCACAATTCCTATCACCCAGTTTCCCTAATTCTCACACTCCTCATCCCCCAGTCTCCCTAGTGCCCACACTCTCCATCACCTCGTCGCCTCATTGCCCACACTCTCCCTCATCCAGTCACCTTAATCCCCACACTCCCAACTGGCCAGTTTCCCCAATGCTCACACTTACCATCCCTTAGTCTCCCTAATACCTACACTCTCCATCACCCAGTCTCCTCAATGCCCACAATTCCTATCACCCAGTTTCCCTAATTCTCACACTCCTCATCCCCCAGTCTCCCTAGTGCCCACACTCTCCATCACCTCGTCGCCTCATTGCCCACACTCTCCCTCATCCAGTCACCTTAATCCCCACACTCCCAACTGGCCAGTTTCCCCAATGCTCACACTTACCATCCCTTAGTCTCCCTAATACCTACACTCTCCATCACCCAGTCTCCTCAATCCCCAAACTCTTCATCCCCCAGTCTCCTAAATGTCCACACTTCCTATCCCGACACTCCTCCCAATGCCCATACTTCCCATCCCCGCACTTCTACCAACCCCCCCAGTCTCCCTAGTGCCCAAACTCCCTATCCCTCAGTCTCCCCAATGCCCACACTCCCCATTCCCAAATTCCTCCCAATGCCCAAACTCACCATGTCCCAGTCTCCCCGATCCCCCACACTTCCCACCCCACAATCTACAATTTATTTAGAGAAAATGTGAAAAACGAGTTGCTTTACCTTCCTCAATCTTTGTAGGAATTCTTTTTCTCTATGAAGAAATAAAAACTCAGACTATTTTTTTTTTTTGAATCTCCCATATTGCATTTTTCAGCCTGTGAGTAAGCAGATCTTATCGAGATTCATTGTCTGCCCTGCTGGGTAAAGGGTGATGATTTTCTCCCATGCTTTATAACAGCAATTGCTTTATTCATTGAAAAAGAAACATTTGTTACTGAAACTTCCACACGCCTTTCCCGGTGACAGCATTTGAGCCCAGCGCCCCTGCGGACAATTCCACCAACACTCCTAACTGCTCCTCAAATCTTCACCTGTGAATCACCATATCATTGGACTTCCTGGTTAGAAAGCATTTCCAAGAGAACAATGGAAGATGACATTTTTGGTATACATTTTACAAACTCTTTACAACTTTCCAGATTCTCAATAACTTTTTCCACATCATATATAAGCACATAGCATAATGGCCATTCAAGATAGGTGTAGACTCAATCTTTCTTCGCATGCTTGCATCATGGTTGAGGGCTCCTGAGAGGAGTACTGAGGCAGGGCGCCGTGATGTTCTTAGAAAGCTTTGTACAGCCCCCTGCCCCCCCCCCCAACCAACCATGATCTACCTGCATTGCATAGAGAATATTGCTTAGAAAAGAGCAGAGACCCAGTGATGACATCACTGAATACAAGTAAGATATGTAATGAAAATTGAAAATTGTTATTGACAAAATCTCATTAGCTTATGATGCTCTGAATGTGGAGAGGGAGGAACCAGGGAAGGCAAACTTCAGCTTTAACCGATTCTGTAAGAGCACTGCCCAGGAGACTGCCAATACAGCATCCTATACATGATGAAAGATTGTTTCTATGGATTGTTGCTTTCCTCATATAGTTTTGATACAGTATCTCACAAAACTGAGTACACCCCTCACATTTTAGTAAGTATTTTATTCTCTCTTTTCATGTGACAACACTGAAGAAATGACACTTTGCTACAATGTAAAGTAGTGAGTGTACAGCTTGTATAACAGTGTAAATTTGCTGTCCCCTCAAAATCACTTAACACACAGCCATTAATGTCTAAACCGCTGGCAACAAAAGTGAGTACACCCCTAAGTGAAAATGTCCAAATTGGGCCCAATTAGCCATTTTCCCTCCCCGGTGTCATGTGACTCATTGGTGTTACAAGGTCTCAGGTGTGAATGGGTAGCAGGTGTGTTAAATCTGGTGTCATCGCTCTCGCTCTCTCATACTGGTCACTGGAAGTTTAACATGGCACCTCATGGCAAAGAGCTCTCTGAGGATCTGAAAAAAAGAATTGTTGCTCTACATAAAGATGGCCTAGGCTATAAGAAGATTGCCAAGACCCTGAAACTGAGCTGCAGCACGGTGGCCAAGACCATACAGCGGTTTAACAGTACAGGTTCCACTCAGAACAGGCCTCGCCATGGTCAACCAAAGAAGTTGAGTACACGTGCTCAGCGTCATATCCAGAGGTTGTCTTTGGGAAATAGACATATGAGTGCTGCCAGCATTGCTGCAGCAATTAAAGGGGTGGGGGGTCAGCCTGTCAGTGCTCAGACCATACGCCGCACACTGCATCAAATTGGTCTGTATGGCTGTTGTCCCAGAAGGAAGCCTCTTCTAAAGATGATGCACAAGAAAGCCTGCTATTTGCTGAAGACAAGCAGACTAAGGATATGGATTATTGTAACCGTGTCCTGTGGTCTGATGAGACCAAGATAAAATTATTCGGTTCAGATGGTGACAAGCGTCTGTGGTGGCAACCAGGTGAGGAGGACAAAGACAAGTGTGTCTTGCCTACAGTCAAGCATGGTGGTGGGAGTGTCATGGCCTGGGGCTACATGAGTGCTGCCGGCACTGGGGAGCTACAGATCATTGAGGGAACCATGAATGCCAACATGTACTGTGACATACTGAAGCAGAGCATGATCCCCTCCCTTCAGAGACTGGGCCGCAGGGCAGTATTCCAACATGATAACGACCCCAAACACACCTCCAAGATAACCACTGCCTTGCTAAAGAATCTGTGGGTAAAGGTGATGGACTGGCCAAGCATGTCTCCAGACCTAAACCTTATTGGGCATCTGTGGAGCATCCTCAAACAGAAGGTGGAGGAGCACAAGGTCTCTAACATCCATCAGCTCCGTGATGTGGTCATGGAGGAGTGGAAGAGGACTCCAGTGGCAACCTATGAAGCTCTGGTGACCTCCATGCCCAAGAGGGTTAAGGCAGTGCTGGGAAATAATGGTGGCCACACAAAATATTGACACTTTGGGCCCAAGTTGGACATTTTCACTTAGGGGTGTAATCACTTTTGTTGCCAGCGGTTTAGACATTAATGGCTGTGTGTTGAGTTATTTTGAGGGGACAGCAAATTTACACTGTTATACAAGCTGTACACTCACTACTTTACATTGTAGCAAAGTGTCATTTCTTCAGTGTTGTCACATGAAATGATATAATAAAATAGTTACAAAAATGTGAGGGGTGTACTCACTTTAGTGAGATACTGTGTGTGTAAAATCCACAAAATAACCAAAAGGTCTAGAGCCTCCCCTCCCCGGCAAATGATGGAGGTCAGGTATTCACAGTAAAGATTCCTGCTAATACTCTATTATACAAAGACATTGTAGACAATCATACTCTCCTATCCTTTTGTTTACAATTTCTCTTTTATTCATTTTCAATTTTTAAACAAATATACACAAAGATTTATATATCACTTGTATTATTTAGACATTGTAATATCTCAATAAAACAGTATATTAAATATAATACTCCTTGGTCTGACTATAGTTTCCCTCTTATAGATTGTATTTATTAAGGTTTTCTCTTCTATCCTTTTGGTAACAGTTTGGTGAAGACCCTTTTCTGTCCCACCATGACAAATTCCAAAGACACCCTTCAAAATCTTGTGAAAATGGAGGATGGTATAGCCAAAAAGGAGACAAATTAATTGAAATGGCTATGAAGGAGGGGGGGGCGACTCCATATTAATGAACATGAATTTAGAATGGGATGTCCGACAAGCTCATATAAGTGTGATGGTCAGGTGTCTACAACAGCGGTTCTCAACCACTGGGCAATGTCCAACTGCTGGACCATGGCCTCCCTTCTCCCAGGCATCCAGCCAGTTGCAGATCTCTTAACCTCCTATAGTACTTCAACCCTACTGAACACCTTTGGGATGAATTGGAATGTGGATGGCGATCCGGGTCTTCTCATTTGCATCAGTACCTGACCTCAAAGATGGGCACAAATTCTCACAGACACCCTCCAAAATCTTGCGGAAAATCTTTCTAGAGAGTGAAGGATGGCATAGCTGCTAAACGGAGGACCAGCTCTATATTAATGGTCATGGGGGGGAGGGAGGAGCAACTCCATATTAATAGTCATAAGGGGAAGCAGTGGGCAACTCCATCTTAATGGTCATAGGGGGAAGAGGGACCAAATACATATAAATGGCTTTGAGCAGAAGAGGGGGTGGTTAACTCCATGTTAATAGCCATGGGGGAGGGGGGCAACTCCCAATTAATGGGCATAGGGGAGGAGGGACCAGGTACATATACAAGGCTGTGGGGTGGAGGGCATCTAAGTATTAATAGTTATGGGGGGGGGGCAACTCCATATTATTGGTCACAGGAGGAGGGGTGGGCAACTCCATATTAATGATCATGGGGTCCAAATACATATAAATGGCTTTGAGCAGAAGAGGGGGTGGTTAACTCCATGTTAATAGCCATGGGGGGAAGGGGGCAACTCCCAATTAATGATCACAGGGGAAGGGGGGACCAAGTAAATATTAATCGCTATGGGGGGGGCACCTCCATATTAATGGTCATGGGAGGGCAACTCCATATTAACAGTTACAGGGGGAGGGGTGGGCAACTCCATATAAATGTAAATAGAGAGAACCGCGCTTAACCAACAAATGTACATATAACTAGCAGCAGCATATAGTGCGATCACACCAAATAAATAGTTCAAAAAAGAAAAGCTGCGCTCAAAAATGGACAGTCTATGCAAATAACATCAAAAAGATTGTGAAATCCTTCCAGAATAAACAGCACCGCCACCGTGTATTATGAAGCAGTAGTGACAATCCACCCTAGTAGTAAAAACTGCTTACCAGATGGCAAGCATAAAGGGGCAAGTGGCTATAGCCCAGCCAAGGCCTCTCAGCTTGCTGGCACTCCCGGTGTTCATATGGGGGGTAAAACTCCAGATTCAATTGCGTTGCCACATATCACCATCACGAAAGCCACGGATGACCCAGAAGGAAGAAGAACTCACCATAGTGTAAAATCTTTCTGGTATTTATTTTAAAACATGTAGTAACTTACAGTTAAGTTAGTAATATCACGTGTACAAAGAGCCGGCCGGCATGCAAACAACGGAGCCCGTCCTCTACTCCAGAAGCGTGGAAGCGTACGCACTGACGTCACCACGCTTCCGGAGTAGAGGACGGGCTCCGTTGTTTGCATGCCGGCCGGCTCTTTGTACACGTGATATTACTAACTTAACTGTAAGTTACTACATGTTTTAAAATAAATACCAGAAAGATTTTACACTATGGTGAGTTCTTCTTCCTTCTGGGTCATCCGTGGCTTTCGTGATGGTGATATGTGGCAACGGAATTGAATCTGGAGTTTTACCCCCCATATGAACACCGGGAGTGCCAGCAAGCTGAGAGGCCTTGGCTGGGCTATAGCCACTTGCCCCTTTATGCTTGCCATCTGGTAAGCAGGTTTTACTACTAGGGTGGATTGTCACTACTGCTTCATAATACACGGTGGCGGTGCTGTTTATTCTGGAAGGATTTCACAATCTTTTTGATGTTATTTGCATAGACTGTCCATTTTTGAGCGCAGCTTTTCTTTTTTGAACTCCATATAAATGGTCATGGGGGAGGGGGGCAACTCCATGTAATAGTCATAGAGGTAAGGGTGGAAGACTCCATATTAAGGATCATGGGAGGGCAACTCCATATTAATAGTCACAGGGGGAGGGGTGGGCAACTCCATATTCTTGGTTAAGGGTGAGGGGGGCAACTCCATATTAATGGTCACAGGGTGAAGGGCGGGTAACTCCCTATTAATGGTCATTGGGGGGCAACACCATATTAAAGGTAATAGGGGAAGGGAGGCAAATCCCAATTACTAGTCATAGGAGGAGGAGGGACCAAGTACATATTAATAGCTATGGGGGGGAGGCACCTCCATATTAATGGTCATGGGAGGACAACTCCATATTAACAGTCACAGGGGGAGGGGTGGGCAACTCCATATTAATGATCATGGGGGAGGGGGGCAACTCCATGTAATAGTCATAGAGTTAAGGGTGTAGGACTCCATATTAAGGATCATAGGAGGGTACCTCCATATTAATAGTCACAGGGGGAGGGGTGGGCAACTCTATATTATTGGTCAAGGGTGAGGGGAGCAACTCCATATTAATGGTCACAGGGGAAGGGGCGGGTAACTCCCTATTAATGGTCATGGGGGGGGGGGGGGGCACCATATTAATGGTCATAGAGGGAAGGGGGCAACTCCATGTAATGCTCATAGAGGTAAGGGTGGGAAACTCCATGTTAATGGTCATAGGGGAAGGGAGGCAAATCCCAATTACTGGTCATATGGGAAGGAGGGTCCAAGTACATATAAATGTCTATGGGGGGAGGGGTCAACTTCATATTAATGATCATAGAGGGGCAACTCCATATTAATGGTCACAGGGGAAGGGGCGGGTAACTCCCTATTAATGGTCATGGGGGGGGGGGCACCATATTAATGGTCATAGAGGGAAGGGGGCAACTCCATGTAATGCTCATAGAGGTAAGGGTGGGAAACTCCATGTTAATGGTCATAGGGGAAGGGAGGCAAATTCCAATTACTGGTCATATGGGAAGGAGGGTCCAAGTACATATAAATGTCTATGGGGGGAGGGGTCAACTTCATATTAATGATCATAGAGGGGCAACTCCATATTAACGGCCATAGGGGGAGGGGCGGGCAACTCCATATTAATGATCGGGGATGGGGCAAATCCATATTAATGGACACAGGGGTAGGGGCGGGCAACTCCCTATTAATGGTCATGGGGGGGGCAACTCCATATTAATGGTCATAGGGGAGGAGGGACAAAGTACATATAAATGACTATGGGGGAGGGCTGGCAACTCCATATTGATGATCGTAGGGTGAGGGGAGGGCAACTCCATATTAATGGTCAAAGAGGGAGGGAGGGGTGGGCAACTCTATATTAATAGTCATGTGGGGGGGACAACTTTATAATAATGGTCATACGGGGAAGGAGTTGGGTGGTAAACTCCATATTAATGGTCATAAGGGGAGGCCAAGGGGGGTAACTCCCAATTAATGGTCATAGGGGGAGGAGGGACCAGGTACATATTTATGTCTATGGGGGGGGGGGCAAGTCCATATTGATGGTCATATGGGGAGGGGCGAGCAACCCCATGTTAATGGACATAGGGGGAAGGGTTGGCAACACTATAATAATAGCTATAAGGGGAGGGAGGGCAACTCTATATTAATGGTCATAGGAGGTGGGGGGATCTCCAAAATAATGGCCATGGTTTTGGAATAGGATGTGCAATAAGCGCGTATGGGTGTAATGGTCAGGTGTCCACCTACTTCTGGCCATATAGTGTATTTTAAATAGAGTTTAAAAGTAGATTTCAAAGAAGCTAAACCTCTCATTATGTATAAAATATGACTTTAATTTGATAAAGCTGAGCGCCAGGGAAAAGGTAAAAGATCACCATTTAATCTAGAATATGAATTCAGACTGGGAGGGGAGACAGTCAGAGCCGAGTCAAAGTTCCAACATGCTAGTAGGTGGGCCGCGGAAAGAGGTGACCTTCTCAGTGTCCTATTCCAAGCTGGGGCTGCGGTGGAGAACAGGTCACAGACATGGTGGTGCCGAGAAGGGTCACGGGATCACAGGACTGTCCGGACGGAATTATAGAAGTTTTTGCAGTCAAAGGAGCTCATATCTAGACTTTGTATTTAACCACCTGGAGTTCAGCTTTCTGAATAATTTGGATTTGATAAAAGTTTCAGTCTTGATCTGAATAAAATTCTGATCCTGAGGGAAAGTAGTCACCTACGCACCACTCACAGCCCTGTCTGTAATCCCTCTGAACTGTAGGAAGCAGTTGAACCGGCTTGCCACAAAATAATCATTTTATAGGATTTCTGTCTACACTGAACTGGGCAGCAAATATGAGTACAGGAGGCTTCTGTGTGTGTATTTGGTGTCTGGCAACAACAGCAAAAACACATAAAATAAACCTCCTGAATGACTTCAAAGTGGACCTGTCAGTATATATATATATATATTTTTCAAAGGACCTATCAGTAACTTGGCAAGTCTCCATGGATAACCCCTGACATGTAACAATATACAGCAACAGTATCAATTTTTGCAGAAAAGTTTCACCTTTTATCATTAGAAAGTCATCCTTGAGCTAAACTCGTTGACTTTGCCTACTGGAAAATGTAATTTTACTGCCCTATCCTAATATATCAAATGAAAAAAAACAGCTGCAACTATAATGTGAGACACACACACACTAGACGAAACAAAAAGGAAAAAAGCTGCGCTGTATACTTGTAGTGATCAAAAAATAAAGTGACTTATAAGTGATTATTTTGGTAAAATGTAGACATGAAAACTCTGTGTAACCCAATATTGCATAAATTATAAACATAAACACAAGTGAAGTATACAAGAAATATTAGTAGGAAACAATGAAAGTTACAAGAGTTCTCCAAATGTCCAATCCACTCCGATGGATTGTTAAAAAGAAGTTCCACGAGGTATATGGTTCATAATGATAATTCAAGTCATGGTTCCTCAACTCTCTATTACATAGTGACATGAAACCTCAACACCCAAGAAGATGTGATAGGGTATGACAGGAAAGTTCCTCCACCAGAAATAATAATAATAATAGATCTCTTGTTTAAGGAGATCACAAATGCCTGTGACTTTATCCCCAGCCCCGGGTCTCTGTGCTCGGATAGCTAGATGTTCCCAGACTCTCTGCTCAGGGTATCCTCAGTGCAACTGGTATTCGCTCGTTCCCCATGTAAGGATATAAAGGCTTCCATAGTGTAATTCTTTTAAAAGCATTTATTAATAAAAATAGACAGTATTACACTTACAATTTAGGTGCGGATATAAAGCGTTTCATACAAAAGTCGAGTCGGCCGGATCTCAATAGCTGTCTGTTGCTTCCGGGACTAGCGCGGTATGTGGTGACGTCATTACGCCGTTCCTCCCTATGCCGTTTCGTCACAGATGACATCTTCCAGGGGCACTATAATACACTATGGAAGCCTTTATATCCTTAAAAAAAAAAAAAAAAAAAAAAAAATTTCCCCCAGTTTAGGCCAATAAGTATTCTGCTAAATATTTTTGGTAAAAAAGTTATAGCGCCTACAAACTATGGAATAGATTTATGGAATTTTTATTATTATTTTTATTTTTTTACTAGTAATGGCGGCGATCTGGCTGTAGCAGGAGGCAGTTTGTTGGTGAAGGGCTGGAAAGCAGTACAATAATGAGTATCTGCAGACAACTGTGAAGCATGGTGGAGGTTCCTTGCAAGCTTGCAAGCTTGAAGTTGCATTTCTGCAAATGGAGTTGGAGATTTGATCAGGATCAATGGTGTCCTCAATGCTGAGAAATACAGGCCTATACTTATTCATAATGCCATACCTATCAGGGAGGTGTGTGATTGGCCCAGAATTTACTCTCAGCAGAACGAGTGACACAGGATGCTCAGGGTGCTCTGCAGTCACAGCGGTCAGGGAGTGACACAGAATACCCAGTGTGCTCTGAATTCACAGCGGTCAGGGAGTGACACAGAATACCCAGTGTGCTCTGAATTCACAGCGGTCAGGGAGTGACACAGAATGCCCAGTGTGCTCTGAATTCACAGCGGTCAGGGAGTGACACAGAATACCCAGCGTGCTCTGAATTCACAGCGGTCAGGGAGTGACACAGAATACCCAGTGTGCTCTGAATTCACAGCGGTCAGGGAGTGACACAGAATGCCCAGTGTGCTCTGAATTCACAGCGGTCAGGGAGTGACACAGAATACCCAGCGTGCTCTGAATTCACAGCGGTCAGGGAGTGACACAGAATGCCCAGTGTGCTCTGAATTCACAGCGGTCAGGGAGTGACACAGAATACCCAGTGTGCTCTGAATTCACAGCGGTCAGGGAGTGACACAGAATACCCAGTGTGCTCTGAATTCACAGCGGTCAGGGAGTGACACAGAATACCCAGCGTGCTCTGAATTCACAGCGGTCAGGGAGTGACACAGAATACCCAGTGTGCTCTGAATTCACAGCGGTCAGGGAGTGACACAGAATACCCAGTGGGCTCTGAATTCACAGCGGTCAGGGAGTGACACAGAATACCCAGCGTGCTCTGAATTCACAGCGGTCAGGGAATGACACAGAATACCCAGTGTGCTCTGAATTCACAGCGGTCAGGGAGTGACACAGAATACCCAGTGTGCTCTGAATTCACAGCGGTCAGGGAGTGACACAGGATGCCCAGGGTGCAGTGAAGTCTAGGGGTCAGGATGACCACAGCATGCCCAGGGTGCTCTATGGTTACAGGGGTCAGGGAGTGACACACGGTGCTCTGTAGTCACAGGTCAGGGAGTGACACAGGATGCCCAGGGTACTCTAGAGTCACAGAGGGCATGGGGTGACACTGGGTGCTAAGAGTCCTCTGGAGTCACAGAGGTCATGGGGTGATACTGGGTGCTCAGGGTGAAATATTACACCTGGCTGCCTGCGTTGGCGGATGATGCATGTGTGCAGCCTTCAGTTTGCTGGATGCTCTTTGAACAGTTGAAAAAATCTACAAACTCTATTGAAGTCTATGGGAGCCGGTGTTCTGGAGTCACAGGGGTTAGGGAGTTACACAGGATGCTCTGGAGTCACAGGGGTCAGGGAGTGACATAGGATGCTCAGGGTGCTCTGGGGTCACAGAGGTCAGGGAGTGACACCGGGTGCCCAGCGTGCTCTGGAGTCATAGAGGTCATGGGGTGACACTGTATGCCCAAGGTGATCTGAAGTCACAGGGGTCAGGGAGTGACATAGGATGCTCAGGGTGCAGTGGAGTCACAGGGGTCAAGGAGTGACATAGGATGCTCAGGGTGCTCTGGAGGAGTCACAAGGGTCATGGGGTGACTCTGCATATTCAGGGTGTTCTGGAGTCACAGAGGTCATGGGGTGACACTGGGTGCTCAGGATGCTCTGCAGTCACAGGGGTCAGGGAGTGACACAGGATACTCAGGGTGCTCTGGAGTCCAGAGGTCATGGGGTGACAATGCATGTTCGAGGTGCTCTGGAGTCACAGAGGTCATGGGGTGACACTGGATGCTCAGGGTGCTCTGCAGTCACAGGGGTAAGGGAGTGACACAGGATGCTCAGGGTGCTCTGGAGTCACAGAGGTCATGGGGTGACACAGGACACTCAGGGTGCTCTGGAGTCACAGGGGTCATGGGGTGACACTGCATGTTCAAGGTGCTCTGGAGTCCCAGAGGTCATGGGGTGACACTGGGTGCTCAGGGTGCTATGCAGTCACAGGGGTAAGGGAATTACACTGGGTGCTCAGAGTGCTCTGGAGTCACAGAGGTCATGGGGTGACACTGGATGCTCATGGTGCTCTGGAGTCACAGGGGTCAGGGAATTACACTGGGTGCTCAGAGTGCTCTGGAGTCGCAGAAGTCATGGGGTGACACTGGATGCTCAGGGTGCTCTGGAGTCACAGAGGTCAGGGAGTGACACTGGATGCTCAGGATGCTCTGGGGTCACAGAGGTCAGGGAGTGACACTGGATGCTCAGGGTGCTCTGGATTCACAGGGGTCATTGGGTGACACTGGGTGTTCGGGGTGCTCTGGAGTCACAGGGGTCATGGGGTGACACTGGGTATTCGGGGGGGGGGGGGGGATATTACACCTGGCTGCCTGCGTTGGTGGATGATGCATGTGTGCAGCCTTCAGTTTGCTGGATGCTCTTTGAACGCTTGAAAAAATCTACAAACCCCATTGAAGTCGATAGGAGCCGGATATTGCTGTTTGCAGTGGTTGCCCCTTTAGAAAAGTAATATCACTACTAAATGAATAATTAATAAAAAAGCAGTACAGCGCTGACAATTTCCCTAAAGATGATCAATAAACATGAATGTCCTTAAATAAATGTCCATATACAGAAGGGGAGGAATTCCAGATGAAGATCCCAGTGTGCAAGTGATGTCCAATAACAATGAGTGACTGATACAGTGATAACAATCCACCACCAGTAATGCTAGCCTCTCACCTCAATGAGGTCTTAAAACAGCCTTTCCCGCAGTGGGAGACAAGTAGGGGCAGGTAACTGGAACCAGGCAACTTGCAGTCTCAAGGAACGATCACATGAAATAGAATGAATAAAATCTAGTGCTCTCTGTCTCAAGCTAAAACATTTTATTAAAACGTAGAATGACTTACAAAGCTGGCACTGTACCCCAGTGCGAAGGATGCAGGCAAATAGGATGCTCCACGAACGGTGTGTGAGCGCGATGCGGGTGACGTCACGAGTCACGTGGTGATCCGTACGCGTTACGTCCCTTGTGATGGGCGGGACTTCTTCAGCGGCCTTTGGCAAATACGATGCTCCACGAACGGTGTGTTAGCGCCATGCGGGTGACGTCACGAGTCACGTGGTGATCCGTACGCGTTACGTCCCTTGTGATGGGCGGGACTTCTTCAGCGGCCTTTGGCCGCTGAAGAAGTCCCGCCCATCACAAGGGACGTAACGCGTACGGATCACCACGTGACTCGTGACGTCACCCGCATCGCGCTCACACACCGTTCGTGGAGCATCCTATTTGCCTGCATCCTTCGCACTGGGGTACAGTGCCAGCTTTGTAAGTCATTCTACGTTTTAATAAAATGTTTTAGCTTGAGACAGAGAGCACTAGATTTTATTCATTCTATTTCATGTGATCGTTCCTTGAGACTGCAAGTTGCCTGGTTCCAGTTACCTGCCCCTACTTGTCTCCCACTGCGGGAAAGGCTGTTTTAAGACCTCATTGAGGTGAGAGGCTAGCATTACTGGTGGTGGATTGTTATCACTGTATCAGTCACTCATTGTTATTGGACATCACTTGCACACTGGGATCTTCATCTGGAATTCCTCCCCTTCTGTATATGGACATTTATTTAAGGACATTCATGTTTATTGATCATCTTTAGGGAAATTGTCAGCGCTGTACTGCTTTTTTATTTGCTGTTTTGGATTTGATAGATTTACCTTCAGTATTCAGCTGCTTTTAGTATTCTGTTTTAATGATCAGCGCTGGTTGATTTTCATTATTTTACTACTAAATGAATGACTTCAAGGTTGGGGCAGGGGAGCAAATTGGCCAGATCTGGTCTTTTAGTTCCTGTGAACAGTCTGAGATTAGATGGAACGCATGGTCACCCTGAACCTGAAGCTCATACCTTTTTTCAATCTATTTTGCCTTGTGTTTGATACAAAGCATTTAGCACCAGCAAATGTTTTTTTTTCCCCATTATTACCCCGTGAGACAGTGAGCTGAGAGACTATTAAGTTGTGTGATTTTTACTTTCGCCGTAAAGCAGCGTGAAGTCAATGATACATAGGCACTTTGCCGCGATTTGCGGGTCACGCTCTGATCACTGTTAGTAATGTTGTTAAAAAGTATAATAACAGCAAACAGCGCCGCTCTTTAATTCCGAAATGTTTCTCACAGGAAAGACGGTTATAAAGCACGCCGCGGCGGAGGCTGTAAAATAAATGAAGGAGAAGCATTTTGGTAAATAATAGCAAAATAACATTGATGTAGAGCTCCTAATATCTGTCTACAAAGAGGAGAGAGCTCAGAAAATGTCCCGCATGGACCCATAAAATGCCAAGACTGGGAAATATTTTTAATGATAAAAACGGACAAAACTGAAAATTCCAAAATTACCGACAATAATGTCAGTTAAATGTTCATTTTTTTTATTAAAAGATCTTCACTGAAGCCATCGAGATTTCACCCAAAAGAGCCTTTTTGGTCATCATAGTGCAATCCTGACATTTTTTTTTACATTATGTTTTAAATTATATATTTTTGAGCACTCTCATGCCATCCCAAGGAAGACCTGTACTAATGATTGGCATCATATACTGTATTACCAAAAGTATTGGGACGCCCGCCTTTACACGCACATGAACTTTCATGGCATCCCAGTCTTAGTCCGTAGGGTTCAATATTGAGTTGGCCCCACCCTGTGCAGCTATAACAGCTTCAACTCTTCTGGGAAGGCCGTCCACAAGGTTTAGGAGTGTGTCTTTGGGAATGTTTGACCATTCTTCCAGAATCACACTTGTGAGGTCAGGCACTGATGTTGGACAAGAAGGCCTGGCTCTAATTCATCCCAAAGGTGTTCTATCGGGTTAAGGTCAGGACTCTGCGCAGGCCAGTCAAGTTCCTCCACCCCAAACTCGCTCATCCATGTATTTATTGACCTTGCTTTGTGCACTGGTGCTAGGGTTGCCACCTTTTCTAAAAGCCAAACCCGAACACTTTAGCGCACGCAACAATTTTTTTTTTTAATATGCAAAACAAATGAAAAACAAAGGTGGCAACCATAGGTGTCTCCATCAGAGTCCACCTTATATCTAGTATCCCCATCAGAGGCCCCCTTATATCTAGTGTCCTCATCAGAGTCCCTCTTACATCTGTTGTCCCCATCAAAGTCCGCCTTACATCAGGTGCCACCATCAAAGTCCCCCTTACATCAGGTTCCCCCATCAGAGTCACCCTTACATCAGGTGCCCCCATCAAAGGCCCCCTTACATCAGGTGCCCCCATCAGAGTCCCCCTTACATCAGGTGCCCCCACCAGAGTCCCCCTTACATCAGGTGCCCCCATGAAAGGCCCCCTTACATCAGGTGCCCCCATCAGAGTCCCCCTTACATCAGGTGCCCCATCAAAGGCCCCCTTACATCAGGTGCCCCATCAAAGTCCCACTTACATCAGGTGCCCCCATCAAAGTCCCCCTTACATCAGGTGCCCCCATCAAAGTCCCCCTTACATCAGGTGCCCCCATCAAAATCCTGCTTATATCTGGTGTCCCCATCAGAGTACCCCTTATATCTAGTGTCCTCATCAGAGTCCCTCTTACATCTGTTGTCCCCGTCAAAGTGCCCCCTTACAACAGGTGCCCCCATCAAAGACCCCCTTACATCAGGTGCCCCCATCAAAGTCCCCCTTACATCAGGTGCCCCCATCAAAGGCCCCCTTACATCAGGTGCCCCCATCAGAGTCCCCCTTACATCAGGTGCCCCCATCAGAGTCCCCCTTACATCAGGTGCCCCCACCAGAGTCCCCCTTACATCAGGTGCCCCCATGAAAGGCCCCCTTACATCAGGTGCCCCCATCAGAGTCCCCCTTACATCAGGTGCCCCATCAAAGGCCCCCTTACATCAGGTGCCCCATCAAAGTCCCACTTACATCAGGTGCCCCCATCAAAGTCCCCCTTACATCAGGTGCCCCCATCAAAGTCCCCCTTACATCAGGTGCCCCCATCAAAATCCTGCTTATATCTGGTGTCCCCATCAGAGTACCCCTTATATCTAGTGTCCTCATCAGAGTCCCTCTTACATCTGTTGTCCCCGTCAAAGTGCCCCCTTACAACAGGTGCCCCCATCAAAGACCCCCTTACATCAGGTGCCCCCATCAAAGTCCCCCTTACATCAGGTGCCCCCATCAAAGTCCCCCTTACATCAGGTGCCCCCATCAAAGTCCCCCTTATATCTGGTGTCCCCATCAGAGTACCCCTTATATCTAGAGTCCCCATCAGAGTCCCTCTCACATCTGTTATCCCCAACAGAGTGCCCCCTTACATCAGGTGCCCCATCAGAGTCCCCCTTACATCAAGTGCCCCCATCAAAGGCCCCCTTACATCAGGTGCCCCCATCAAAGTCCCACTTACAGCAGGTGCCCCCATCAAAGTCCCCCTTACATCAGGTGCCCCCATCAAAATCCCCCTTACATCAGGTGCCCCCATCAGAGTCCCCCTTACATCAAGTGCCCCCATCAGAGTCCCCCTTACATCAAGTGCCCCCATCAAAGGCCCCCTTACATTAGGTGCCCCCAAAAACCCCCCCTTATATCTGGTGTCCCCATCAGAGTACCCCTTATATCTAGTGTCCTCATCAGAGTCCCTCTCACATCTGTTGTCCCCATCAGAGTCCACCTTACATCAGGTGCCCCCATCAGAGTCCCCCTTACATCAAGTGCCCCATCAGAGTCCCCCTTACATCAGGTACCCCCATCAAAGTCCCCCTTACATCAGGTGTCCCCATCAAAGTCCCCTTTACATCTGGTGTCCCCATCAGAGTCCCCCTTACATCAGGTGCCCCCATCAGAGTACCACCTACACCAGGTGCCCCAATCAGAATCCCCTTACATCCGGTGCCCCCATCTGAGTTTCCCTCCACGCATCAAATTTGTCTCCCCTCCCCTTTCTCCTGTACTCACAGATCAATAACTGAAAACAATGCAGCTCCCCCTTCCTACCTCCATTCTTCAGTCCCCTGCAGTGCCATGCTGACACTGAGCTGTGCCGGCTCTCTATCACCCCCTGCAGGCTGGAGGTTGGAGAACACCCCAAATCCTCTCTCCAGCTATGTTAGGGAGCCACAGTCTGGTCTAAATAATGTGTCCAGGTTTTCAGGCAGACTGAAAACCGGACACATGATTCAAAACCCGGACTGTCCGGGTGAATCCCGGACAGGTGGCAACCCTAACTGGTGCGCAGTCCTTTTGGAACAGGAAGGGGCCATCCCCAAACTGTTCCCAAAAAAGTTGGGAGCATAAAATTGTCCAAAATATCTTGGTATGCTGACGCCTCAAGAGTTCCCTTCACTGGAACTAAGAAGCCAAGCCCAACCCCTGAAAAACAAGCCGACACCCAAATGACTTGGGCTAGTGCAAAAAAAAGCAATATGAAGAATCAAAATCAATTTTTTTTAATATATTTTGCCCAATATGTATTCTGCTACATGTTTTTGATAAAGAAAAATCCCAATAAGTGTATATTGATTGGTTTGAGTGAAAGTTATAGCGTCTCCAAACTAAATGATATATACTGGATTTTTTATAATATATACTACTAATGCCAGGAATCAACAACTTTTAGCGCACTTCTAGTGCGGCGGACAATCTGACACTGTCAGAAACCATGAAATCAGACCGAGACAGAAGTACAGTTAAATCACACCTGTTTAATAACAAAAGTAAAAAGAACAAACGTAGTCAAAACATAGCCAGAGTTCGGTAACCGGAACGGATAGTCAGCCAAGCCAGAAAGTCTGGGATCAATGTAGTGGAACAGCAAGCAGGATCTGGAGCCAGAAGGGATGTCAGCCAAGTAAGTCTTTAAACAGGACCACAGGAGAAAGTCTCTGTGATGTTGACCAAGGCGAAGGCAGAGATACTCTGGGCTGGATGGCTTAAGTAGGCAGGACTGACGAGCAGGATATCATCAACAGCTGAGTCACTGTGGAGAGAGATGGGAGCTGGCAATTATCCGACAGCTGAGCGGCCAGCTCAGAGAAGGAAGGGCTGAGCCCAGCCCTGACAGACACTAAGTGATGCTGGGGGGGGAACTGACTAACTGCAACTAACATCACCAGTGACACTGATACAGTGATCTGTGATAACACTAAACACTGTCACTGTACTAATGACACTGGCTGGGAAGGGGTTAACATCTAGGGGAATCAAGGTATTAAACATGTGCCTTACTATGTGTAATGTGTACTGATTTTACTAACTGATCTCTAAGTTTCTCAGCTCTGTTTTGCAGGGATGAAAAGCACAGAGATCGTTCCCTCTGTACAGAGCTCTGAGTTGAACGCCAACAAAGAGCTCTGGGCTGCAAATGTACACAGCCAATCAGCATGTCCCGGCCGTTAATCGTTGGCCAGGACTGCAGGCGGGGGGGGGCGCCAATGCACGCGCCCCGAACCCTGAAGTAGGCAGCAACATACGGGTACATTGCTTTGCCTACAGCAGCCAATGCTGGGTCATAGTAAACTGTGTTTACTATGCTTCTGTTTATGAATGAACGGGAAGCCTCTGTACAGAGCTATTCCTGTTCATTCATTCTGTGCAGCTGAGGCTGAAGAGGAAAGGAGTGATGAATCCTCAAAAGTGAGACATCAGCGGCCTGTTTAGACCCCTGATATTTCACCAAAGGCCTCCAATGGGGGTCCTAAAAAATATGTAAAGAATAATAAAAAAGTAAAATATTTTAAAAAATAAAAAAAATAAAATGGTAAAAAAAAATAAAATAAAATGGTAAAAAATAATTAAAAAATAAAACAACAAAAATAAAGAAACACCAGTGGCAGAACTACCAGGGTTGCAAAGGTCGCACTTATTTATTTATTATTATTTTATTTTAGGTACTTATATAGCGCCGTCAATTTACGCAGCGCTTAACATATACATTGTACATTCCCATCAGTCCCTACCCTCAAGGAGCTTACAATCTAAGGTCCCTAACTCACATTCATACATACTAGGGACAGTTTATATAGGATCCAATTAACCTACCAGCATGTCCTTGGAGTGTGGGAGGAAACCGGAGTACCCGGAGGAAACCCACGCAGGCACAGGGAGAACATGCAAACTCCAGGCAGGTAGTGTCGCGGTTGGGATTCGAACCAGCACATCAACTGTATCAACTGTGACCATGTTTTTGATACATGCCTTTTAAAATATCTTTCTAAATAAATTACATTTTATAATATATGATTTTCTTTTCGTTCGCCCATAAAGTCCCACTGTACCGGGGGGGCAACACTGTACTAGAGAATTTTTTATTTCGCTTTGTGGTTCTCCATTTATATTTATTATTATTTAGTTCTGTTCCATTTGTAAAGATGCAACATTTGTTGTTATTTTGGATAATTCGTAACTTATTTGTTACATTCACTAGCAGCCAAATTTGAAAGGAAATTTTCGAATTTCCCGAATTCAGAATTTTCTAATTTCCTGAATTTTTCAAATTTTCAAATTTCCGAATTCCCGAATTCCCGAATTCCCGAATTCGCATTTCCGCATTTTAGAATGTATTTTAGAATTTTAGAATTTCCACATTTTCGAATTTTGGAAAAAAAACAAATAAAACGAAAACGAGCAAATTTTTCAGCAGTGCGTCCATCGGATCGCCAGACAGGGACGCGTGATTCGTCACTCCAGAGAACTCGTCTCCACTGTTCTAGAGTCCAATGGTGCTTTACACCACGGCATCCGACGCTTTGCATTGCACTTGATGATGTAATGCAGCTGCTTGGCCATGGAAAACCATTCCATGAAGTTCTTCTTCTCTCAGTTTTTCTCCATCATTAATCTAATGTGACGGCGTGGAAGGGTCAAACATGGACGCTATGCAGACGACTGACCTCCTCCTTATCAACTGATGATGCCATTGGTCATTAGGACGCCGGCAGCTAGAAGGTTGTTCAGCACCCTGTCTAAAAATTGCCGGTCTAGATCCAATTTTTATCACATAATTTAACCACTTGCCGCCAAATGACGGCGGGGCGGCGTGGCTCTCGTTCTGGGTGGACATCATATGACGGCCTCCCAGAACGACCTCTCTCGCGCGCCCCCGTGGGCGCGCAGTACAGCGATCGCGGCCATGTTGCTAGGACACGGCACGACCCCGATCTGCGTAAAGAGCCGTGGCCGCAGCTCTTTAACCATGTGATCGGCTGTGTCCAATCACAGCCGGTCACATGTAAACATGAAGATGCCGGTAATCGGCACTTCTCACCTCACACTGACAGAGGGAGAGGAGAGACGATCAGCGGCATCTCCTCACAGAGAACATCTAGGGATGTAATCAGGGCACTGGTCATCCGTGCCCTGATTACAAGTGCCCACCAGTGCCAGCAATGATTGCCCACAACTGCCAGCAATCAGTGTAAACCATTGCCCATAATTACCACCAATTTGTGCCCAGCAGTGCCTGCAATCAGTGGCCATTAGTGATGCCAGTCAATGCTGGCTATCAGTGCTGCCCATCAATGCCCATCACTGCTGCCCATCAATGCCACCCATCAATGCCCATCAGTGCCGCCTATCTGTGCCATCTATATGTGCCCACCAGTGCTGTCTATCTGTGCCCACCAGTGCCACCTATCTATGCCCACCAGTGCTGCCTATCTATGCCCACCAGTGCCACCTATCTATGCCCACCAGTGCCCACCAGTGCCACCCATCAGTGCCACCTAATCAGTGCCCATAAGTGCCGCCTCATCAGTGCTGCCTCATCAGCGCCCATCAGTGAAGGAGAAAAATTACTTATTTACAAAATTTACTGACAGAAACTAAGAAAAACTTTTTTTTTCTTTTTTTCTAAATTTCTTGGTCTTTTTTTTTTTTTAGGAAAAAATAAAAGACCCAGGAGTGATTAAATACCACCAAAAGAAAGCTCTATTTGTGTGAAGAAAATAAATAAAAAAAAATTTCATATGGGTACAGTGTGGCATGACTGCGCAATTGTCATTCAAAGCGCGGCAGCGCTGAAAGACGAAAAATGGCCTGGGCAGGAAGGGGGTGTAAGTGCCCGGGTATTGAGGTGGTTAAAGCACCTTATCTATTTTTTTCTATTATTTTTTTTTTTTTAGCGAAGCAGTTAGATGTAGCCTGGTACACGTGTGATTAGGTACCTGGGTCTCACTTACTGGCTAGAAAACATGAATTAAATAATATTCATATAACAGTTTTTAAAACTTTTCAGTTTAATAAAAAAAATAAAGAAAAATAAAGGCTAGGATGTCTAATGTACCCCCCCCCCCCCTCCCTTATACACACGCTTAAAAAAAAAATAGCAGGTAGCGGGTCCATGACAGCCTGGGCTTCGAGGATGGATGGGTGTGATGATGATGATGATTTAGCTCCATAGACTGGTGACACCTAGTGGTGGAATGGAATTACTGCAGGGGACAGCTCAGGATTGAAGGTGAGTGTTGAAGCAAAAAAGTTGCTTTCTACTTTTGTTGGTCTACTAATTTTTTTTTTTTTGTGGTTCTACTTAAAAAAAAATGTTTTAGCCCTGAAAGTGAAAAAAAAGAAAAGAAAACATATATAAAGAAAGCATATACCCCGCCCCCACCCCCCCCCCCCCCCCACCACCACCACCAGTATCCATTTCCTTTAAGATGGACGGCTGCAATAAGAAGATGAAAACATGTACACTCGGAAAGAACAGGAATGTTTTTGTATATGGAGATATTAAAAATGACGCTTCTATTGTTCCTGACAGCGCCGTTTCAATCATCCGTCTGAGCTGTGAGCCGCCGTTACTCGGGGGGATCGCGGCCCAGCGACTTGTAACAACAGAGATATAATATTCCCCCTCATTAAGCCTTAATTAACCAAATTCCCAGACTGTAATTACCCAGAACCCTCCGTGTCTCTGGATGGGTGATCACAGCCGCAGGTTAATGAGAATATCACAGAGAGGCACCTGGAGGTGTGGGGGGGGGGGGGGATGGTGCGCCTGCCATGCTCCAAATCCAGCAGAAGACTCGGATGATAACCAGCTGCAGGTTGATGTTCCCAGATACAGAGGGTCCGTTCTGCTGATCGCAGGCAAAGAATGGCATCGTCACACACACGTGCGACTTCTGCCCTGGTACCACGGCTAATGCACACTTAGGGGTATATTTATTTTTAAAAAATTCCTATAGCATAGCTTCCCATGAAAGTGCATGTACATTTTTTCTCTGCAAAAGGGGCGTAAACAAATTTTATTATGGAGGGGCGAAAATAGAACCCTCAGGGCCCAGGTGCAAGGAACCATAAAGGACCCCCCAGGCTGACATCCAGCCAGGGCCCTTCCTTTACTCCCGTCGCAGGGCCCTTTATGATGGTCTTGCAGCAGGACCCTTTCCTGCCATCTTGAAGCCCCCCACGGTGCAGGGGCCGATCCAGGGGGGGCAATGTGGCAATTGCCCCCTCTCCCCCAGAAATTAAATGCGGGTGGGAGAGTGGGCGGCTCAGTGGACGCATGAGAGATCAGGCGGGCTGGGCAGCTGAGCGGCTCGGCGGGCGGGTGAGAGAGCGGGCAGGCCAGGTGGCTGGGCGGCTCCGTGGGCAGATGAGAGATCGGGCGGGCCAGGCAGCTGAGCGGCTCAGCGGGCAGGTGAGAGAGCTGGCAGGCCAGGCAGTTGGGCGGCTCAGTTGGGTGAGAGGGCAACTGGCCAATCAGCGAGCCCGCGGACAAGGGAGCAGAGAGATGACGTCATCTCTCACCGCCCGCCCTGCAGTTCCACCCTCACTGTGCAGGCAGCCGCGGGCAGCAGAGAGATTACATCATCTCTCTGCTGCCTGACTCCGGGACACAGCAAGAGAAAATCCCCACCTTAGCAGCAAGTGACAAGTGACAATCGGCAACTTGTGGCAGGTGGGGTGAAAGTGACAATCCGCATCTGGTGGCAGGCGATGGTGGCAAGTGACACACTCGGGGCTCCCACTGATTCTGCATTATGGAGAGTTGAACTATTTCATTTTTTATAACAATGTAATAACAGAAATAGTGTGCTTCAATCATCCTGACACCATAACAACCATGGTGCCGTGATGATTGAAGCGCCAGCCATTTCCCCGATAAATTGCTTGCAAAAAAACATATTTTCTGGCAGTGCCCCTCCCGAGACTAGACACTGGATCCGCCCCTGCCACGGTGGCGGAACACCAGGGCCTGGATGCAAGTACGACCTTTGTAAACCTGGTAGTTTCGCCACTGTTGCCACTAGTTTTTTTCTTTTTTTTATTATTATTATTTGTTACCATCTTATTTTTTTTTATATCTCAACCAAGCCCACTGGGGGGCTTTGGTGAGATATCAGGGGGTCTAAACAGACCTCCCGTGACTCACCTTTGAGACAGAGAAAGGAGATTGAGGACATGGCCCTCAATCTCCATATCTGCAGCCTCAGCTGCACAGAATGAATGAACAGGAATAGCTCTGTACAGAGCTGCCCATTCATTCACAAACTGAAGCATAGTAAACACAGCTAATGAATAGACACAGGAGCGATCGGTACTGATCACTCACTGTGTCCATGCAGAAAATGATGTATTTACTGGCCCCTTCCCCCCGCTCTCCATCCTGACAGATCCCCCCGCAGCAGCCGGCAGGAGAGGGGAAGCCGGCAGATCTGCAGGGGGACAGGGGAGCACACAGGGGCCATTTTCCATTTTCCTCCTGCAGCTGCTGAATGCCTGCGTGTCAGGGCCCTTCCTTCTCTGAGCTGGCCGCTCAGCTGTCGGCTAATTGCCAGCTCCTATCTCTCCACAGTGACTCCCCTGTTGATGATATCCTGCTCGTCAGTCCTGCCTACTTAAGCCGTCCAGCCCAGATGATCTCTGCCTTCGCCTTGGTCACATCTCTAGAGATGCTCTCCTGTGTTCCTGTTAAAGACTTGCTTGGCTGACATTCTCTCTGGCTCCAGATCCTGCTTGCTGTTCTACTACGCTCATCTCCGGCTCTCTGATGCGTTGGCTTGTCTGACTATGCGTTCCGGTTCCTGAACTCTGGCTATGTTTTGACTACGTTTACTCTGTTTACCTTTTTTATTATTATTAAACAAGTGTGATTTAACTATACTTCTGTCTCAGTCTGATTCATGACAGGTTTCTGACACTGGAGGGAGAAGAGAAGAAGTTCAGGAGGAAAATGGAGGGCATTGGTTCCTCCATATGCTATCCCCACTGCCCCTCCTAGTGACAGGGGAGCCCCTGTTTTTAAAGAGGAGCTAAAGGCTCCCCCCCAAAAAACATTAAAGGTCAGCAGCAACAAATACTGTAGCTGCTTACTTTTAATATTAGGACACTTACCTGTCCAGGGATCCAGCGGTATCCTCACCTGAGCCGATTCTTCAATTAGCTATCGGGTGCTGCCATCTTGACTAAGGGAAACTGGCAGTGAAGCCTTCACAGCCAGTTTCCTACTGCGCATGCATGAAGCGTGCTGTGCTCTGTGAATGGGCCGTAGTCTTCAGGGACCTGTGAAGTGTCACAGAAGGCTGCAGGGGAAGGAGGGGAGGGGGGGGCACAGCAAACTGAGCCCGAAGTGGGAGCAGGTACCTGTCTCCTCCCTCCCCCCAAAAGGTGCCAAATGTGGCATGGGAGGGAGGGGGGCAGACAAAGGGAGCTTCCCCTTTTTTCCATGCTGACTGAATGTTTTTTATTGATTTAACACAGAAATAACCACATTTGTCCACTAACTGGCAGCAGAAATTTCCGATGTCACTTAGCACCCTCTAGTGACCGAATGCAGTATTTCCCATCCTAAATCAATGAAAAACATTCAACCAGCACAGGAAATGGCCTAATAAAATTTGTTTTTGCCTAATTCGCACAGAAACAAATGCACATGCACTTTGGCTGGGTGATTTTTAATTTTTTTATTTTTTAAAAACACTCCTCATGAGTGAATACAGTAATATTTACTGGTAAACCCTTGTTTAAGATACTTTGACATTTTTTTGCCGCCCCATACTTTCCTGATCTGTAAATCCTTTCTCTAAATATCCTCATATTGGTGGGCACACAGCACATTAAAACTGAACTCCAAGCAGATAAAAAAAAAGACACAAATTAATGCAGCTCTTTATTCTTGAATAAATCCTTACGTGTATTTGTAGCGCCCCCCCCCCCATGGAATCGCTGGTGGATTTGGTTATATTTCCCCCTTAGAGCACACACAGCCAGGCACACAGCATTTCCTGTACTCTTCCACTGGCTCCAAAAAACAGTCTATGGGTTTCTTTTTGGGAACAATGAGATACCCCGCTAAACTGTAGAACTGAACAACTTGAAGACTCCTCACTTCTGGCTTGACTGTACAAAACAAGAAATGTCCCTCAGGATCTCTATGCTGTTGGTGACCTGCACTCCTTCCCGGGGTAAAAGCTACACACAGTCACTTCTCCTCAGCACTGGGGTCATCTACTCACTCAGCCACAGGGATCATTGGTTGCCTCCTGCCGATATTCACCAGGCTCTTCCTAGTGAGGGAGATGTAGACTCACACCACCATAGGACAGCTGGACTCTTTCCCCACCAACTTCCTCCTGGCTCTATCCAGTGAGCTTCTCCAGACCCAACTTGGTCCCCAGACTTGAGCTTGCGAATAGACGACCTTCCCCCAGCTAAGCCTACCTGGGACATTGGTGTCTTCCCTACGGCTTCTTCTAAGGTCCTGTACCAGGGGCAGAGCCCCTACATAGTGGTCTTCTCCTACAGGGCTGGACCCAGGAACACTGCGCTCTGCTGCTCAGGCCTCAGACTATTTATGAACTCCCTCATCACCTACTGGGCATGCCTCCCCAGGGATTGTCTAGCGTGCCATAAATATTCAGGCTCTAGAAGACAGGGGGAAACAGAGCATCAGCCTGTGAAATACTGGGCAGCCCTAATTAATCAACCCCTGCTTCTCCGATGACAGGGGAGCTAACTAAATGTACCTAGCAGCCTACTCTACACTAGGGGGGGGTGCCAGATCTTTTTAATGCCATATAATGTAGCAGAAGCTGACTTGGTATCAGCCTTATGCAGTCCCTGTACAGCAGAGCTTAGTTTCACAGCGGGAGAAGCAGTGGAAGGAGCCAATCTGTTGTGCTGCTAAGAAGAGCATGCTGCTAGGAGGGGAGAGCAGAGTGACACAGAGATGAGCTCAACAGTATGTTGCTCCTCTTGCACTGTGAAATCACAGGCTGTGGGGGGGAATAGACCTGTATGTATCAGTTACTGCAGCACAGAAAAATTAGGTATCCTGTCCTGCCATATAGAGTTATGCTTTATGGCAGAGCTGTTCAAACCTCAGGACTGGTTGGACGGAAAGGCAGATACAATGCATTTCATTTATTTAATTAGCTGATTCCTGTCGTTTGGCTTTAGATACACCAGAGGTGTAACTAGAACCTTCAGGGCCCCGGTGCAAGAAAACATGAAGGTTCCCCTTGTCCGTCGGGGGCCCTTTCTATCAGTCCCATATCCCTTCCCTCTGAGCCCAGGGGCCCTTCTCACTGATTCTGGGGCCCTTTTACACACATAAAGTCGCATGACAAAAACACATTTATTTCAGTCATTGCGACTCAAGCCGCAGCTGCAAAAAAAAGGTCCCTGCACTACTTTTCTGCGACTTTAGTGCGATTTCAGTGTCATAGCTTGCAATGTTGAATCATAAAAGTCGCAAGGAAGTCACAAGGAGATCACAAGCAAGTTGCAAGGAAGTCCAGGAAATTAAAAGCAGGTTGCACGACTATGGGGTCACAGCAGTGTGAATCGAGCTGCAGCAGGATCCTTTCAGGTGTTCGGTGGCAGAACGCCAGGGCCCAGTCACAAGTGTGACCTTTGCGACCCTGGTAGTTCCGCCACTAAGTTTAACCTTTATTCTCCCTAATAGTCACTTCATCGCGCACCTCCAGCCTCTGTGCTGAGAGCATGATGGTTCCACACCAAATCCTTCTGTCACCAATAGCAACTGCCTTGATAAATGTTCCAAAATCTGTAAACACATTCCGAAATTTGTAACTTTTATTTACAATTTTTAACTTGCCCAAATAACAGGATAAAGCAAAAAGAAAAACAAAAGAGTGACATCTACTGTATGTAAGTAAATGCTTCCAATTTGAACCCATGGCCCTGAGCGCTGTTAGAGGAGGGGATTTACTAAAACTGGGGAGTGCAAAATCTGGTGCAGCTCTGTATAGAAACCAATCAGCTTTGAGGTTTTATTGTCAAAGCTTAATTGAACAAGCTGAAGTTAGAAGCGGATTGGCTACCATGCAGAGCTGCACCAGATTTTGCACTCTCCAGTTTTAGTAAATCAAGCCCAGAATGTCACGTAGTCGTCCCCTGGCCAGGCAATGCGTTGTCATTCCATGAATTATCCCGTCACATGGGAAGGCTGAGAATTTTTCAGCGAGGCGCCTATCTGGAGAGCCTGGCCGGCTCTAACGAGGGAGCGTGCGGCGAGTTTAGACTGGCGTGTTTCATGTTTTTTCACGACGTAGATCATCTGGGCCTAGCATGAAAAATAAATCAAAGCGGCCCTCATTCAGGAGGTGAGACCGGCCTTATTAATTGCCTTATTAGAGATAAATTATACAGGTCCCCTTTGCGACTGACAGCTGCTTGATGGTGGGGCTTCATTCAGGGGGACATCTTAGAGACTCTGCATGGAGCAAAGAAGAGATGTTCAGGGATAGAGAGGCTTCACACATCTGTCCTGCAGGCCGCGTGCCGCCTTTCAGGTGATCTCCAACTCGTTATGAATGTTCTACTCAGATCTAAGATTCACATTGACAAAGCGGCTGATGTGAGGCACGGTTCCCGGTCTACATTCTGGAGAACTGACAACCCAAAGGGCAACAAGGCCAAAATTCTGAATGGTATGGGTATGTGTAGATACACTATATGGCCAAAATGTTGTAGACCAAGCAGTTCTCAACCTTTGTAAAACCAGGGCCTGGGAAATTCTTTTAAAACCTTCCATGGCCCAACAGTAAAAAAAAAAAAATATGCAAAACATGTATTGAACTGCTGGAAGTGTCAGAAACTATGAAATCAGACCGAGACAGAAGTACAGTTAAATCACACTTGTTTAATATTGAAAGTAAAAAGAACAAACGTAGTCAAAACATAGCCAAAGTTCAGTAACCGGAACGGGTAGTCAGCCAAGCCAGAAGTCAGGGATCAATGTAGTGGAATAGCAAGCAGGATCTGGAGCCAGAAGGGATGTCAGCAAAGCCAGTCTTTAAACAGGAACGCAGGAGATAATCTCTTGTGATGTGACCAAGGCGAAGGAAGAGCTCCTCTGGACTGGACGGCTTAAGTTTGCAGGACTGATGAGCAGGATATCATCAACAGCTGAGTAACTATGGAGAGAGATGGGAGCCGAAAATTAGCCAACAGCTGAGTGGTCAGCTCAGAGAAGGAAGGGCTGAGCCCAGCCCTGACAGGAAGGCTCTGGATGGGGCTGGGTTTCACTACAGGACAGGGGGGGGGTATTGAGGTTGTGGAGGGGGTTAGGAGACTCTGCAGTCGACTTGGTGGCCCTATTGAGGATGAGGTTTCTAGAGGAAGCTGAGGGGCACTATGGAGGCTCTGTAGCAGGCTGGGGAGCATTGCGGAGGGCTCTCAGGGGGCCTGGGGGGCACTATGGGCATTGGGGGGCACTTTAGGAGGCTAAGAGATCTGCAGCTGACTGGAGGCCTGGGAGAAGGGAGGCCATGTTGGCCATTGTCCAGTTGTTGAGAACCACAGTTGTAAACACCTGACTATCACACCTACAGTATATGAGCTTTTTGGAAATCCTATTCAAAATCCATGGCCATTAATATGAAGTTGTCTCCTTTGTGGCTATACCATCCTCCACAAGATTTTGGAGGGTGTCTGTGGGAATTTGTACCCATTTGTGAGGTCAGGTCTTGATGTTAGATGAGAAGACCTGGCTCAACATCGGCGTTCCAATTCATCCCGAAGGTGTTCAGTAGGGTTGGAGTTAAGCATGTGCATGACGAAAAAAATGTGTTTTGTTTCGTTTAGATTCGTTAATCTAGTTATTTTGTATTGTTAAATTCGGTTAATTCATTCAATTCGTATTCGGAATCCATATTTGGAATTTGTCTCATATCTCTTTGGAAACCTTTTTCAAATTTATCGATTCGAAACGATTGAAACTAAAATTTTAGATTTTTTTTTTTATTCGAAGTGAACAAAAATTTTCATCAAATGATTACAATGACTCTTTAAATCACCTTTGGCTTAACAAAAACAGCATTATTTCCAAATGGTACTCTAATGAGACACACAGTCTTTGATTTCAGAAATGTGTTTACATATTTGAATGGAACTTGATGTAAAATTCAATGTAAAAATCGATTTGAGTTTCAATTCGAATTTCGGAAATTCGGTTGAATTTTGTTTTGTTATTCGGAGCATTCGGTAAACTTCGTTTGTACTATAATTCGGGTATTCGGACATATCTGAAGTTCCGAATAACGAAAAACGTGTCCGAATATTTATTTGGAACGAAACGAACAATGTTATTTTAAGGGCATGGCAGACAATTTTTATTAAAAGGAAAAAAACAGTCTTTACAAGGTTTCCCACGTAGGGGCTTCAGCTTTACTAAGCAACAACAGGTAATGAAAAATTCTGGCCCACCTGGCTAGAGTATGTTCAGCAGCTCCATCACTGCTGTCAAGGGTCTCCCTGACCCTGATGATCACAGGTTCCTCAGGCTCTCTTAGCCTTAATTGCATTACCTTGCTGCACGGGCCAACTCTTACCCTCTAGGTAGAAGGTCTCTTCTCCTCAGGCACTCTCATTTAGAGATCCACAGATTCCTCTGGTCCCCTGGACTCTCTCCCAGTTGCCTCAGCTCTAGTCTCCCAGACTTGCAGTCTCCCGGACTCTCTCAGTTGGGCCAATTCTCTTGGTCCAATGGCCTGGGACCTCTCCCACACAAAGTGCTGTCTCAAGTTGCTTGCCTTAAAGCTTCGTACACATGATCGGATATTTGGCTGGGAATTGTGTGACGACAGAGTGTTTGCCTAAAATCCGACCATTAGTACGCTCCATCAGACAATTGTTGTCCAACTTTCGGCCAAGAAATGCTGGATAGCAGGCTAGTAAATTTTCAGCAGACAACGGTCTGTTCGTGTCTGTTTTCGTATCGTGTGTACACAAGTCCGTCACACAAAAGTCCAAAGTACGAACACGCATTCTCGGAAGCAAGGATGAGCCAAAAGCGGTCAGTCTTGTAAACTAGCGTTCGTAATGGAGATTTAACATCCGTGACGTGGCAAATTATGAATTGGCGAAATTCTCTTCTTCTTTAATGGGATAATTATGAAGCTGCTTTGCTGGTGATACTGATGGAGTTATTGCAAACGTATTTGAAAATTATTTTGTTTTCTAGTGATATCAAGAATAATATTATTATGCTTGTATTTTTTTTTTTTTGGCCAAGTTACCACAACACTATTATCCCATAGTATAGGTATCCTGGATGATAACGCCCTTCAAACAGAGAACACCTCCACCGCGCCAAAAAATCCCCAAAAATTGCTAATTGGTGCAATATCCAAGTGAACTATAGATCAAAATTAAATAATAAATCAAAAAATTACAACCTCTACAGTGTCGAGCTGCCCCTTTAAAATAAAATCATAAACCCAAATATTTGATCCTAAATGTCGGTCTCCCACCTAGTGATCACAGACAGACACGCAGGATAAATAAGAGGCGCTCTAAACAACTAGATGAAAAAAATGTGAATAACACAATAGTGGTGATACCCTCTACTGCAGCTTCTTAGTAAACAGCACAATAGTGGTAATACCCTCTACTACTGTTCTACACACCCTCATGTAATCTAATAATATTCATACATCATAAATATAACAAGTGACAAAAAATGTGTATATGTGACAATTAAGTGAAACACATGTGCATATACATTTCACTCCATGCTGTGAATTTATCACCATTCCACACAAAAGTCCATATACTAGAAAAACAGCCCGAAAAGGACTGTATGTGACAATATCAGATGGGTGACGAAATAAACATCAAGTGTCCAAAAAAATCTTCTCAATTATTGAAGACCAAAACGAGTGTCTCTGTGTGTCTTCCACCTCACCACCGTGTCAGTGAATCACACCAGCATTCTCATGCAAGGCAAACACGCTTTCTTTACCACACTCCAGGGTAAAATGAATCAAAGATGTCCACGGTGTATGTTATTCAATGGATCCACATAAAAGAAAATAAATGCTCCAATAGTGTGAACCAGCAAACAAAATTTATTAAAACCACTGCAATCTTCATATAATGCACTCACATTTAAAAAGATAAAACCAGCAGAAAACAGGTGCAAATCACATTAATCTTCAACTTTGTGGATAAAACCTCATAACCAGCTCGGCGGACCCGAGGTGTGCAGTGTGCTGGGCTATACTCTCACCCCTCCCTCGGTGAACCTCCGCTCCTCCGTACACTCAGATTCCTACTCCTGTGTGGCTTGCAGCGTTCGCGTCACGTCTCACAGCCACGCCCCCCGATATGTTTCGTCATAGGTAGACTTATTCACGGGATTGGCTGTGCCTGCTGCCACTCACCCCTTATATTTGCTCCCAAGATGACGCGCAATCGGCCGCACACTGCGCATGCGCACACCTCGCGTCCCCGTTCTATAGAACCTCACCTCACCACCGTGTCAGTGAATCACACCCTCCAGACATACACTCACCGATTTATATTGCCAGCATTCTCATGCAAGGCAAACACGCTCTCTTTACCTCTCCCCAGAGGGGCACGTGATTGTGATATAACCCATGTTTAACATTGAGGTATGTTTACAAGGGAGTTGAATATGGGTGTGTAACATTGCTTAATACTCACCTGGGGGTTTAGGTCTTCACAGACAACTCGATCAATTGTTTCTGGAGTACATGTATTATTATTATTATGTTTAGATTTCACTAATTTTATCTCATTTTTTTATATGTACCAAATTCAGCTTTATATAAGGTGATTATGGAATCTAATGAGAATTAGCATTATTCGGTTATTTATTTATTATTAACAAACAGGAGGTCAGTAATTGATATACCCTGATTTGTCTATATACTCCGTATAGGTATGCCTGCTTAAATATGCGATGATTAAATGGGGGGCTCACACCATGGAGTAGGTGTTTTTAGGGTATGCACCTTGTGGTTGGACTGCTATTCACTGGAAGGATGTTTATTATGTCCCAGGGTGGTTGGTGGCTGAACTCTGGGGAGGAGTGCTGCAATCACCAGAGGATACTGTATTATTAGTCCCGAATCATCCAGTGATGTGTGGTTCACCTACATTGTAGCATATTGACTAGGAAGACATATAGCTATTTGCCATTTTTAATTAATATCTTGTAATGATTATCTATTTACATTTATTTCATGTATATTCTGATGCCCAATCCTGAGTATATTTTGCTTCAGCATACAGCTGGGGTTCTATAGAACGGGGACGCGAGGTGTGCGCATGCGCAGTGCGCGGCCGATTGCGCGTCATCTTGGGAGCAAATATAAGGGGTGAGTGGCAGCAGGCACAGCCAATCCCATGAATAAGTCTACCTATGACGAAACATATCGGGGGGCGTGGCTGTGAGACGTGACGCGAACGCTGCAAGCCACACAGGAGTAGGAATCTGAGTGTACGGAGGAGCGGAGGTTCACCGAGGGAGGGGTGAGAGTATAGCCCAGCACACTGCACACCTCGGGTCCGCCGTGACCGCTGGTTATGAGGTTTTATCCACAAAGTTGAAGATTGATGTGATTTGCACCTGTTTTCTGCTGGTTTTATCTTTTTAAATGTGAGTGCATTATATGAAGATTGCAGTGGTTTTAATAAATTTTGTTTGCTGGTTCACACTATTGGAGCATTTATTTTCTTTTATGTGGATCCATTGAATAACATACACCGTGGACATCTTTGATTCATTTTACCCTGGAGTGTGGTAAAGAAAGCGCGTTTGCCTTGCATGAGAATGCTGGCAATATAAATCGGTGAGTGTATGTCTGGAGGGTGTGATTCACTGACACGGTGGTGAGGTGGAAGACACACAAAGACACTCGTTTTGGTCTTCAATGATTGAGAAGATTTTTTTGGACACTTGATGTTTATTTCGTCACCCATCTGATATTGTCACATACAGTCCTTTTCGGGCTGTTTTTCTAGTATATGGACTTTTGTGTGGAATGGTGATAAATTCACAGCATAGAGTGAAATGTATATGCACATGTGTTTCACTTAATTGTCACATATACACATTTTTTGTCACTTGTTATATTTATGATGTATGAATATTATTAGATTACACAAGGGTGTGTAGAACAGTAGTAGAGGGTATTACCACTATTGTGCTGTTTACTAAGAAGCTGCAGTAGAGGGTATCACCACTATTGTGTTATTCACATTTTTTTCATCTAGTTGTTTAGAGCGCCTCTTATTTATCCTGCGTGTCTGTCTGTGATCACTAGGTGGGAGACCGACATTTAGGATCAAATATTTGGGTTTAACACTATTATCCTGTAGTTTTTAATCTCAAAGATACAACTATGTTGGTGTCCCTTGTCAATTTTACATTGTATTTTTGAAAATGTAACTGCCTATTCCCAAACTGTCATTTGAAGTAAAACACATAGCCAAGTATTATTCTCCACAATCTTTTTTATTGTGCATTAAAAAAAGAAAACAAATAAAATTAGACATGCTATCTGCCAATAGAACCAAAAGTGCATTCTATGCATCCAAAAATATAAAAAAAAAAACACATGCATGTGTCCTGCTTCTTAATATAGGCGGACAACAATGCCAAGGGTTGGTGAAAGCAGGGGTCCGTCATTCGGAGATAATTCCGAAAATCATCCGGGTTATTCTCCTGGAGCTCCCGCAGCAAAGGCATATGACATAATTGGTCACGATTAAGCAACCAATTTTTGGTCCAAGAAATCTTCCTCCTCCTGTTCCTGGACTGGACTTGGGTCAAAGCAATAACTCTAAGTCCAATAATAAATAACACGTTATCTCCTCCGATTCCGCAACATGGCTGGTTGACGAACGGTCGTTCAGAAAGGAACTGAAAAGCACAAAATGAAAAGCGCAAAATGAAAAGCTTGAATCAACACTCACCAAACTTCTAATAACACAAAATTAGCAGAAGGAGCCCAAAGGGTGGCTCCTGACAATTGAACTTCCTCTTTATCGGCTCGTAGTACGTCTAGTACGTCACTACGTTTGGGTTTGTGGGCCGAAAATTGTGTATCATTTGTATGCAGGACAAGTTCTCGTGACACACGCCCTTCGGACAAAAGTCTGCCGCTCTGTTGGCCAACAATCGGATCGTGTGTATGAGACTTTAGTGTCTAGATAGGAGCACACACCACCCTCCTGGCCACAGCAACTGCAACTCCAACTGTTCCCCTGAGCTATGCTCAGATCCTCAGTCTGTCTTATATTGATCTTGCACACCTGTGCACTCACACAGGCTGCAAGAGCCAAGCAAAGCATGGACACTGGATTGAGGTTTCTGTCCCGCCCAAGACACTTTAGAACCTTCAAGCTCCTGGCCCCAATTTGGAACTACCAAATCCAGAGAAAACATATAGCGTGGCCTCTTATTCCATTCACTATAACAATGCCAGAGACTCTAAAATTGCACATTTTAGAATCCGATGTACTTTTTTTTACACAAATTCGCTACATTTTCACCATTGCATGGCTTTGCACTATCACAACCTTGATAGTCTTCATATCTTATTTTATTTTATCTTTTTCAGGACATTCCTGTTATGGGGGGAAGGGGTCCCTCTGAAAACAAGTCATTAATTCACTCCTCTACTTTAGAAGTAAAAATGAGAAGATCACTAACTTTCATACAAATAGGAAATTGGGGGGGGGGGGCTGGGCAAATGGACTATCTCTATAAGGACTATGGACTATGTGGATGACCGTGCACTGAGGACATTTGAAACTTCTACCTTCCATCATGGAGTGTATCTGAGTACCAGTGTAATATTCAGTTTGTATCATTTTTTATAGTCGCAATTTTTTGTATTTGGATACTTCATTGTATTTTAACTATGTTTCAATAAAAATCTTTATGTTTTATCTTATGTTTAATCTGTTCAGGGTACAATTTTTTATCCCCATTTCCCTTTACTGCTCTGGAGACCCCTTTGGGGGATGTCTCCTTGCACCCAATTATCTATCATTGTCATTCGGATGATGGAACCCCTTATCTTTAGTTGATATTTAATCATTCAATTGGAGGTTTTTTTCTTGATATAACTTTCCTACAACATCTCCTATTTCGGCTCACCATCCCCTGGAATGATTAAGTTAAACACCACAAATTTCTAAAAAAAAAAAACTTCTTTATCAAAGGAGTAAACTATGCGGAAGTCAGTCCAAGAGTTTTTGTAGATATGATTTGCGCCAGCCAGCGTTCCCAGATCCGATGGGCTGCCTCTGAGCCTTGGCAGGAGTTGTCTCCCACGGGTACCGTTCATTTGTTTATGAGCTGCCTAAAATGAGAGCGGGGCAAACCGGGGTCTGACGGGCCGGGAAAATCTGCTCCGTCCATATGTGAACACTTAATTATCAAGCAGGATGCAGCGCAGACCCTTCTTCCCGCTGGATGGATTGTGTTCATATCAATTTCCTTCTGCTTATTGATCTCCATCACACAGGAGATAATTAATGACCATCTCCACTAATAGCCATCTGTCTAGCGGCAGGCGACTGTCTCTGAGCGCGCGGCCCTTGTATCGGGCGTCCAACTGGTTTTTTTTTTTCTTTCTGGGCTGGTCAGGTTTTCGTTCTCACCTGCCAATGCATCTCAGGGTTAAACTCATCTCAAAACCATTCGGCAAGTTACCTGATTACAGTGATGTGCCACTGCGGGGTCATTCCTGATCTATGACTGTCACTGTAAAAGTCCCATTCAATATCATGTGTTATAGTAATGTGCCTTACCACAACGCATGGCACTTGTACTGCATTGCAATTATAATGGTGCCCCAAAGCACAACTACAAATGTGCCAATGGAACCTGCACTGCGGCACACCACGGCGCACATGCCGAGAGCAACTGAAAAAAAATGGTGCAAGTGTGGTTTCTGATCCATTGTTGTACATTGGAATCCTATTATATGTGGATTGGTTGCGGTACTGCAGCATGCATTATTGCACAAAATACATGCATGTAGGAATGCACCACATTTCTTAGCGTAGGTTTCCTGATGGCGACAACAGCGGACTATGCTTTTGTAATGTGTGTTGAAATGGCTACCTATATGTCCCATATGAAGATGTCACATACCTAGATGTCTCATATGAAGATGTCCCATATAAAGATGCCACATACCTATATGTCACATGTGAAGATGTCCCATACCTAGATGTCCCATATGAAGATGTCACATACATAGATTTCCCATATGAAGATGTCCCATATAAAGATGTCACATACCTATATGTCAAATTTGAAGATATCCCATATGAAGATGTTACATACCTAGATGTCCCATATGAAGAAGTAATTTACCTAGATGTTCCCTATAAAGATGTCCCATATCTAGATGTCCCATATGAAGATGTCACATACCTAGATGTCCCATATGAAGATGTCACATACATAGATTTCCCATATGAAGATGTCACATGTGAAGATGTCCCATACCTAGATGTCCCATATGAAGATGTCACATACCTAGATGTCCCATATGAAGATGTCCCATATGAAGATGTCAAATACCTATATGTCAAATGTGAAGATGTCACATAGCTAGATGTCTCATATGAAGATGTCTCATATGAAGATATCCCATATGAAGATGTTACATACCTAGATGTCCCATATGAAGAAGTAATTTACCTAGATGTTCCCTATGAAGATGTCCCATATCTAGATGTCCCATATGAAGATGTCACATACCTAGATGTCCATATGAAGATGTCACAAAGCTATATGTCAAATGTGAAGATGTCACATAGCTAGATGTCTCATATGAAGATGTCTCATATGAAGATATCCCATATGAAGATGTCACATACCTAGATGTCCCATATGAAGAAGTAATTTACCTTTGCCTAGATGTTCCCTATGAAGATGTCCCATATCTAGATGTCCCATATGAAGATGTCCCATATGAAGATGTCCCATTAGTGGCAGCTGGTGAAGTTTTAGGATGGAGGGGCGCCAGACTCCGCCCTTCTTTTTTGACCCCTCCCACTTGGTGATAATGGGCATGGTTTCAGCGAAATAGTGGTCGTGGCTCTAAGGTGGTGTGGTTAGCGTCTGAGATGAACGAGGGATGGAGGGAAAGGGAGAGAGGGACGGAGGGACAGCAGGCCCAGATCCTACACAACAATAGAAATACGTGTATTCTAGAAAGTTTAACAAATAGCAAGATACTCCAAACACCTAGTGTTAGCACTTCAATGATCCCGGCACCATGGTTATGGTGTCAGGATGATTGAAGTGCATTATTTCTATTATTACATTGTAATATAAAATGAAATCATTCAACTCACCATAACGCAGAATCAGTGGGAGCCCTGAAAGTGTCACTAGCCATGTTGCCTGCCACCAGATGCCATCAGGTGTCCCCAGCGGAGTCCGTTCTTACATTGGGTGCCCCCAGCGGAGTACCTCCTTACATGCAGCCTGTGTCCCAACAAATGCAGTCTGTGTCCCATCAAATGCAGCCTGTGTCACATAAAATGCAGCCTGTGTCACATCAAACCCCCCTCCCCCCCGTCTCCGTGGGAGCACAGCGGTGCATACCTTGCTGTGTTGTCCTCTCCTGCGGTATCTCCTTACACTGGCAGTGGCGATGGAGGAGTCCGCTCCTCATACTTCCGGTTTTCTGTCTCTTGGGTGCAATGGGAGAGAGAAAACAGGAAGTGACATCTAACTCAGATGTCAATCAAACCGCCCGGCCATAGTAATAGATACTACGAGCACCGGGCAGAAGCTACTCGGCGCTTCGGGAAGCGCTGCAAGGCAGGACAAAAGATCGCAAATGAAGCGCCACGTCTGCAATCTCGTGACTGCATAGACGTGGCACTTCCCATAGTGCGTTGTGTCCGGCGTCCGAACACAGTGCACTTAAGGACCTTTTTTTGTATCTTTTATTTTTTTTAAAGGGCCAGTTTTAAAAAAATATATATTTATTTATTTTTTATTATTTATTTTTATTTTTTGTGACTGGAGTGGGGGTGGCGCCCTTGCGCCCCCTATGGATTGGCCGCCACTGTGTCCCATTATGAAGAAATCACTTACCTAATGTCACATATGAAGATTTCCCATACGTAGATGTCACATATGAAGATGTCCCATATCTAGATGTCACATACGAAGATGTTACATATGAAGATCACAATTTGGATTAGTGGCAAGGATGGGAAGTGTCATTATAATGGGGGATTTTAATTTTCCAGATATAGACTCGGTGGAAGGAACCACGCATTCATCTAAAGATCGCCATTTCCTAAATGTCTTGCAGGAGAGTTTCATGGGTCAGATGTTAAATGCACCAACTAGAAACAAAGCATTACTAGACCTAATAATTACCAACAATACAGACCTGATCACGGATGTGGAAATATGGGTCAATTTAGGAAACAGTGATCACAGGTCAATTGGTTTCAGTATAAAGCACACAAATAGAAAACATTAGGGGAATACAAAGACACAGAATTTCAAAAGAGCCAACTTCCCTAAACTATGATCCTTGCTAGAAGGTATTAAATGGGAAAAAATCCTAGGAACAAAGAACACAGAGGAAAAATGGGTATGCTTTAAGATTAAATAAGATATTAAATAAGGGTAATAGCCAGTGCATCCCATTGGGAAATAAATTTAAAAGAGCTAATAAAAGTCCTGGGTGGCTTAACTGCAACGTAAAAATGCATATAAAAGCAAAAGAGAAGGCCTTCAAAAAATACAAGGCTGAGGGATCATCATCACCATTCCAACTTTACAAAGAATGCAACAAGAAATGTAGGGTTGCAATCAGGGCGGCTAAGATAGAACACGAAAAGCACATAGTGGAGAAGAGTAAAAAAAAACAATAAATTCTTTAAGTATACAGTATAAATAGTAAGAAAGGGAGGTCAGATCATATTGGTCCCATAAAGGATGATGAAGGGAATCTGGTTGCTAAGGATGGAGAGATGGTGAAGGTATTGAATTAATTCTTCTCCTCAGTCTTCACGAGGGAAGCGGGGGCTTCAGTACCCAAAACTGCAATGTTTATCCTCATGACACATCACAGGAAGCACCCTCATGGCTAACAGAGGATAGAATTAGAAATAGACTTGAAAAAATTAACATTAGTAAGTGACCAGGACCAGATGGCTTGCACCCGAGGGTCCTTAAGGAACTCAATTAATTGCCAGACCATTGTTCCTAATTTTTATGAACAGTCTACTGACTGGAATAGTACCAGCTGATTTGAGAAAAGCCAATGTAGCACCAATATTTAAAAAAGGGCCAATATATATCCCTGGGAATTACAGACCAGTTAGCCTAACATCAATAGTATGCAAGTTCTTGGAGGGGATGATAAGGGACTATATACAAGATTTTAGTAATGAGAACAGTATCATTAGCAGTAATCAGCATGGATTCATGAAGAATCGTTCTTGCCAAACCAATCTATTAACCTTCTCTGAGGGGGTGGGCTGCTATCTAGATAAAGGAAGGCCCGTAGACGTGTATCTGGATTTTGCAAAGGCATTTGATACAGTTTCCCATAAGCGTTTACTGTACAAACTAAGGTCTGTTGGCATGGACCATAGGGTGAGTACATGGATTGCAAACTGGCTATGGGGCGAGTTCAGGGGGTGGTGATAAATGGGGAGTACTCGGAATGGTCAGGGATGGGTAGTGGGGTCCCCCAGGGTTCTGTGCTGGGACCAATCCTATTTAATTTGTTCATAAACGACCTGGAGGATGGGATAAACAGTTCAATCTCTGTATTTGCGGACGATACTAAGCTAAGCAGGGCAATATCTTCTTCGCAGTATGTGGAAACCTTACAAGAAGATCTAAACAAATGAATGTGGTGGGCAACTACATGGCAAATGAGGTTCAATGTAGAAAAATGTAAAATAATCCATTTGGGTGGCAAAAATATGAATGCAATCTATACACTGGGGGGGGAACCTCTGGGAGAATCTAGGATGGAAAAGGACCTTTGTGTCCTAGTAGATGATAGGCTCAGCGGTGGCATGCAATGCCAAGCTGCTGCAAGCAAATCAAGCAGAATATTGGCATTAAAAAGGGGATCAACTCCAGAGATAAAACGATAATTCTCCCACTCTACAAGACCCTGGTCCAGCCGCACCTGGAGTATGCTGTCTAGTTGTGAGCACCAGTCCTCAGGAAGGATGTACTAGAACTGGAGAGAGTCCAGAGAAGAGCAACAAAGCTAATAAAGGGTCTGGAGGATATTAGTTATGAGGAAAGGTTGTGAGCACTGAACTTATTCTTCCTGGAGAAGAGACACTTGAGAGGGGATATGAATTCAATGTACAAATACCGTACTGGTGACCCCGCAATACGGATAACACTTTTCCTAGAAAGGGAATTTAAAAAGACACGCGACCATTCACTAAAATTAGAAGTGAAGCGGTTTAATCATAAAATGCGTAGAGGGTTCTTTACTGTAAGAGCGGTAAGGATGTGGAATTCTCTTCCACAGGCGGTGGTCTCAGGGGGGGGGCATTGATAGTTTCAAAAAACTACTAGATAAGCACCTGAACAACCACAACATACAGGGATATACAATGTAATACTGACATAAAACACACACACATAGGTTGGACTTGATGGACTTGTGTCTTTTTTCAACCTCACCTACTATGTAACTATGTAAGATATTACTTACCTAGATGTCCCCTATGAAGGTGTTCCATATCTAGATGTCACATGTGAAGATATAACATTGAGGATCAAATGCACATATTCGCCAGCACACCAAATCTTTATTGTACTTTGATGATAATAGAGCAATGTGTTCCGATCCGTTGGTTTGGTGTAGAGAGATGTGGTCAGGATGCCCTATGTAATGGTGATTGACATGTCAAGAAAAGTAATGCTATTTGGAGAGACCTCAGGATATTATTCAAAAATTCAAGAAACAGAAAGAACTCTGTGTCCTTGCCAGCCCGAATGCGGAAGATATCATGTAGCGCATCCAACATTCATGCAATGTGAGTACTAAACGATTTAGATGGATAAATGTAACCCTCCTCTAGGTAGCAAATAAAGAGATTTTCAAATGTTTAACCTTCGAATTCAAAATGATTATTGTTACCCAGAACAAATTCAAGGTATTCAAGCAAGTATTCATTCGGTAGGTCTGACAGATTTTACTTGGTCAAAAAAATGTCGCACAGCCTTATACATTTGAGAATGTCCCATATGAAGATGTCCTATATAAAAGATGTCCCATACCTAGATGTCACAAGTGAAGATGTGACATTAGAGGATGTCACATATAAAGATGTCCCATGTGAAGATGTCCCATACCTAGATGTCACAAGTGAAGGTGTCACATTAGAGGATGTCACATATAAAGATGTCCCATATGAAGATGTCCCATATGAAGATGTCCCATATGAAGATGTCCCATATCTAGATGTCCCATAGGAAGATGTCCCATATGAAGATGTCCCATATGAAGATGTCACATATGAAGATGTCCCATATAAAGATGTCACATATTAAGATGTCCCATATGAAGATGTCCCATATGAAGATGTCCCATATGAAGATGTCCCATATCTAGATTTCCCATATGAAGATGTAACTATTCTGTGAAGTCCAACGTCGGAGGTTTCCTGCCAATGATGACATGTGCGGAGGAGCTCACAGAACCTGAGATGGGAAAAGAAGAGACAATAAATTAGACATCGATCAGACATTTATCAGGGATGACACATATTTCAGTGTATCCTGTCCTCTGATTATACAGAATTCTGAGTCACCGATGAGAGATGTCACCGTGTCCTACAACCAGTGCGTGATGGATGACTGAGAGACTCCATGTATGAGATTATATAGAGATCATATCAATGTATACATGGCAGAGAGACAGCTACATTATAACTGAATGTATCCAATATATCATACGCTGAATGTATTACACCCGGCATACAGGACAAGAGAAGTGGTACTGTGCAGAGTCAATACATACACAATAAGAACAGATACCGAGAATTACACCCAACATACAGGACAAGAGAAGTAGTACTGTGCAGAGTCCATACATACAGAATAAGAACAGATACCGAGAATTACACCTGACATACAGGACAAGAGAAGTGGTACTGTACAGAGTCCATACATACAGAATAAGAACAGATACCGAGAAATACACCCGACATACAGGACAAGAGAAGTGGTACTGTGCAGAGTCCATACATGCAGAATAAGAACAGATAATGAGAATTACACCCGACATACAGGACAAGAGAAGTAGTACTGTGCAGAGTCCATACATACAGAATAAGAACAGATACCGAGAATTACACCCGACATACAGGACAAGAGAAGTAGTACTGTGCAGAGTCCATACATACAGAATAAGAACAGATACCGAGAATTACACCCAACATACAGGACAAGAGAAGTGGTACTGTGCAGAGTCCATACATACAGAATAAGAACAGAAACTGAGAATTACACCCGACATACAGGACAAGAGAAGAGTAATGCCCCGTACACACGATCGGACATTCCGACAACAAAATCCATGGGATTTTTTCGGACAGATGTTGGCTCAAACTTGTCTTGCATACACACGGTCGCACAATGTGGCCGGAATTTTGGAATGTCAAGAACGCGGTGACGTACAACACGTACGACGAGCCGAGAAAAATGAAGTTCAATAGCCAGTGCGGCTCTTCTGCTTGATTCCGAGCATGCGTGGAACTTTGTGCGTCGGAATTGTGTACACACACGATCGGAATTTATGCAAATGGATTTTGTTGTTGGAAAAATTGAGAACCAGATCTCAAATTTTGTGGGACGGAAATACCGATGGAAACTGTCCGATGGAGCCTACACACGGTCGGAATTTCCGACAACAAGCTCCGATTGCACATTTGCCGTCGGAAAGTCTGACCGTGTGTACGCGGCATTACTGTGCAGAGTCCATACATACAGAATAAGAACAGATACTGAGAATTACACCCGGCATACAGGACAAGAGAAGTGGTACTGTGCAGAGTCCATACATACAGAATAAGAACAGATACCGAGAATTACACAGAACATACAGGACAAATTAAGTGGTACTGTGCAGAGTTCAGATTTGGATACAGATATCTCTAGTTGGTACAGATCCAGCCTCTGATTGGATGGGAGGGATAATCTGGCCGCTGTACAGATATTATTGATAATTATCCTCTATAGCAATCAGTGATGGGACATTACAACCTCCAGCTATGGATCACTATGGAGACTCTGTGTGTACTTTACTAATGTCCTTCTACTAATAATTCTGAGCGTTCCCCTCATTAGCGCTCATCTCATCTTGCCTGGATATTGTCAGCGGTGGTGGAGATGTCACTTAATCAGCGCTCAGTTCTGCTGATCAATAGAGAGAACAATAGAGTGTGGGAATTATAGATGGCGGGGGAGCGATTCAATGTAGCACTGCGGAGGGTCATTACCAATCCAGAGACATCCAAGGCTGCTACATTCTATAAATGTTATCTTCATCATCTTCCTCATCATCATTATTATTAGTGGAGGATAAGCTCACCCATCCCGGTATAAAAAGGAGAATTACCTTGTAATAGTTAATTGTTATCTGCAAAAAATAACTCTACATTTCTCAAAGCTTTCATTATCTTGTTTTATAGACTTTGTAAGTCTCTGCCATCAATACACTAAGTTATTGTTGCCGGGTTTATTATTTCAATAAAATTGAACTCTGGTATTGCATTCAGTCTTGCATATTGTCTTTTCCTAATCTGAAATAGTTTACTCTGATTTCACGGCACACTGTGAGTAAGATATAAACAATTGTCTCAAGCCTTGCACATTGTTCAGTCAGGTCACTGGCCTTCTAGTGCCACAATGATAACCACTTCAGGCCCTTTCAAACTTATGGAAAGCATTACAACTCAGACATTTCCTCTCTTCATACCTTCCCTATCAACCTTCTCAAGATCCCTTATAGATTTTGAAACCTTACGCATAGACCCGGGCCCGCTCTGACATTCCATATCCATTCTTTACTCTTATTTTTCCCTAACAAACAATTGTCCCAAGCCTCACACTTTGTTCAATCAGGTCAATGACCTTCCACTGCAACACCCAACATTTCTCCTAAGCTTCACAAAACAATTGCAGCAAGCAGAACCAAACAATTGTCCCAAGCTTTGCACTTTGTTCAGTTGGGATAATGGCCTTCAATTGCAACATGAAAAACCTCCTCAGGCCCTTTGAGGCTCAGACTTATGGAAAGCCTTATGCCCCATACACACGGTCAAAATTTCCGACAGAAAAAGTCTGATGGGAGCTTTTGGTCGGATATTCTGATTATGTGTATGCCCCATTGGACTTTTTCTGTCGTCATTTCCGACGGACTTAGATAGAGAACATGTTCTAAATTTTTCTGTCGGAAATGCCGACGGAGGTTATCCCATTGGCAAGTCCGACCGTGTGTACACGGCATTACAACTCAGACACTTCTTCTTCTCATACCTTCCTCAGCAACCTTCTCAATATCCCTTATAGCTTTTGAAACCTTATGCATAGACCCAGGCCCACTCCGACATTCCTTATCTATCCTTTACTCCTATCTTTCCCTAACTATAAAACTGTCCTAAGCCTCACCAAACAATTGCCCCAAGCCTCACACTTTGTTCGATCAGGTCAATGGTCTTCTGCTGCAACACAAAACATTTTTCGTAAGCTTCACCAAACAATTGCAGCAAACAGAACCAAACAAGCCAAGCCTTGCACTTTGTTCAGTTGGGTCAATGGCCTTCAATTGCAACACTGATGACCCCCTCAGGCCCTTTCAAACTTGAACTTATGGAAAGCCTTGCAGCTTAGACACATCTTCTTCTCATTACCTTCCTCGGCACCCTTCTCAAGACCCCTCAAGACAAGAGATTTTAAAACCTTTTGTACAGACCCAAGCCCCTCCAACATTCCTTATCCATCCTTTACTCATACATTTGCTTACTAAATAATTGTCCCAAGCCTCACCAAACAATTATCCCCAAGTCTCATCAAACAATTATCCCAAGTCTCACTGAACAATTATCCCAAGCCTTACCGAACATTTATCTCAAGTCTCACCAAACAATTATACCAAGCCTCACCAAACAACTATCCCAAGTCTCACCAAACAATTATCCCAAGCCTCACTGAACATTTATCCCAAGTCTCACTGAACAATTATACCAAGCCTCACCAAACAGCTATCCCAAGTCTCACCAAACAATTATCCCAAGCCCCACCAAACAATTATCCCAAGTCTCACTGAACAAATATCCCAAGCCTCACCAAACAATTGTCTCAAGCCGCAAATTTTGTTCACTTGGGTCAATGGCCTTCTATTGCAACACTGAAGATCTTCTCAGGCCCTTTCGACCCTAACTTATGGAAAGTATTACTTTCTCTTATATTACTTTCCTCAACAACCTTTTGAAGACCCTTTAGAGATTTTTAAACCTTATGCACAGACCCAAGTCCACTTTGACAATCCTTATCCATCCTTTACTCTTTACATTACATTACATTTCCCTACTAAACAATTGTCCCAAGCCTCTCCAAACAATTACCCCAAGTTTTGCCAAACAATTATCCCAAGCCTCACCGAACAATTATCCCAAGCCCCACCAAACATTTGTCTCAAGCCTTGCATTTTGTTCATTTGGGTCAAAGGGCTTCTATTGCAACACTTTACTCTGTACATTACATTACGTTTCCTCACCAAACAATTATCCCAAGTCTCACCAAACAATTATCCCAAGTCTCACCAAACAATTATCCCAAGTCTCACCAATTATCCCAAATCTCACTGAACAATTATCCCAAGTCCCACCAAACAATTGTCCCAGGTATTACCGAACAATTGTCCCAAGCCTCACCAAACAATTGTCCCAAGCCTCACCGAACAATTGTCCCAAGCCTCACCGAACAATTGTCCCAATCCTCAACAAACAATTGTCCCAATCCTCAACGAACAATTGTCCCAATCCTCAACGAACAATTGTCCCAATCCTTAATGAACAATTGTCTCAAGCCACACCAAACAATTGTCTCAAGCCACACCAAACAATTGTCTCAAGCCACACCAAACAATTGTCTCAATCCTCACCAAACAATTGTCCCAATCCTCACCAAACAATTGTCCCAATCCTCACCAAACAATTGTCCCAATCTGTCAGACTTACACGTACCTGACTGACGAACCCGGTATAGCAGGGGAGGCCTCCCGTACGTATCTGGTTCCCGGCCCCTGGTAGTGTAAACAGAAGGCACAGGAGCACAGAGTGGTAAGAGAGCCTGGCGGGTGACTTGCGGAGGTAAGGCCCAGGACCCTGATGCGTATGATCCGGAAGTCCTAGCAAGTAAGGGACTAAGCGACTGGTGCAGAGCAGGAGCAGAAAGGGCAGGTCCGGTCTCAGGCAGAGTTGGCAGCAGACGGTCAGCAAGGTACAGAGGAACAGGCAGGCTCAAAGTCCGGGTCACAGGCAGGGCTGGCAGCAGGCGGGCAACGTAGTACAGAGGAGCAGGCAGAGACGTAGCAAGGGAAGCCGTGGTCAGGTGCAGGCAGATAACAAGAGAAGTCCAAGACAAGCCCGAGTCACTAGGAGATCAGACAGGCAAACAGGAAGTGGACAGGAAACAGGAACTCAGGCACTGGGAGCTGCAGATCGGACAGCACCGAGCAGAAGGTTCCAGCACATTAAATAGGGCAGTTGGCGCCAAGTGCCGTGCGTGCACCCATGCCGACGCGCCCAGGCGCGAACCGGCGCACACCGGAGCGCCCAATAGCCGATCTTCTTGGAGAGCTTCTCTGACACAATCCTCACCAAACAATTGTCTCAATCCTCACCAAACAATTGTCCCAATCCTCACCAAACAATTGTCTCAAGCCTCACCAAACAATTATCCCAAGCCTCACCGAACAATTATCCCAAGCCCCACCAAACATTTGTCTCAAGCCCTGCATTTTGTTCATTTGTGTCAATGGCCTTCTATTGCAATTTGCAACACTGAAGACCTCCTCAAGCTCTTTCAGCCTGAACTTATGGAAACCTTACAGTTCAGGTACTTCCTCTTCTCATTACTTTCCCCAGCAACCTTTTCAAGACCCTTTAGAGCAGCCATTCTCAACCAGGGTTCCTTGCAACCCTAGAGTTCCTCCAGAATTTGTTAGGGGTTCCTTGAGCTGTAGCCAATTGGCCTTCCATCTGCTGGTGCCATCATACATGTTCAGAGCCTGAGGCTCTAATTGGCTTAAAAAAGGATTGGGCTCGGAGCGCAATGCACCCACCCACTTGTGACAATAGCAAATCAATATTCGCTATTGTCTTCCGGTTTTTCCTCCCAGCCAATCAGGACATGAGGCAGATCGGGTTGGCCGTGAAGAGAAGCTCGAGGAAGCTGCGGAGGGGCTGAGTGCGGGGGAGACCGTGCCATGGAGAGGTGAGTGCGAGGGGACCGTGCCATGGAGAGGTAAGTGCGGGGGGACCGTGCCATGGAGAGGTGAGTGCGGGGGGACCATGCCATGGAGAGGTGAGTGCAGGGGGACCGTGTCATGGAAAGGAGGTGAGTGCGGGGGGACCATGCCATGGAAAGGAGGTGAGTGCGGGGGGACCATGCCATGGAGAGGTGAGTGCGGGGGGACCGTGCCATGGAGAGAAGGTGAGTGCGGGGGGACCGTGCCATGGAGAGGAGGTGAGTGCGGGGGGGACCGTGCCATGGAGAGGTGAGTGCGGGGGGACCATGCCATGGAGAGGTGAGTGCGGGGGGCGACGCCATGGAGAGGTGAGTGCGGGGGGACCATGCCATGGACAGATGAGTGCAGGGGGACTGTGCCATGGAGAGGTGAGTGCGGGGGGACCGTGCCATGGAGAGGTGAGTGCGGGGGGACCGTGCCATGGAGAGGTGAGTGCGGGGGGTGACGCCATGGAGAGGTGAGTGCGGGGGGGACCGTGCCATGGAGAGGTGAGTGAGGGGGGGACCGTGCCATGGAGAGGAGGTGAGTGTGGGGGGACCGTGCCATGGAGAGGAGGTGAGTGCGGGGGGGACTGTGCCATGGAGAGGTGAGTGTGCGGGGGGGTGACGCCATGGAGAGGTGAGTGTGGGGGGACCGTGCCATGGAGAGATGAGTGCAGGGGGACCGTGCCATGGAGAGGTGAGTGCGGGGGGACCATGCCATGGAGAGGTGAGTGCGGGGGGGGCGACGCCATGGAGAGGTGAGTGCGGGGGGACCGTGCCATGGAGAGATGAGTGCAGGTGGACCATGCCATGGAGAGGTGAGTGCGGGGGGACCGTGCCATGGAGAGAAGGTGAGTGCGGGGGGACCGTGCCATGGAGAGGAGGTGAGTGCGGGGGGACCGCGCCATGGAGAGGAGGTGAGTGCGGGGGGACCGCGCCATGGAGAGGAGGTGAGTGCGGGGGGGACCGTGCCATGGAGAGGTGAGTGTGGGGGGCGACGCCATGGAGAGGTGAGTGCGGGGGGGACCGTGCCATGGAGGGATGTGTGCAGGGGGACTGTGCCATGGAGAGGTGAGTGCGGGGGGACCGTGCCATGGAGAGGTGAGTGCGGGGGGACCGTGCCATGGAGAGGTGAGTGCGGGGGGTGACGCCATGGAGAGGTGAGTGCGGGGGGACCATGCCATGGACAGGTGAGTGCAGGGGGACTGTGCCATGGAGAGGTGAGTGCGGGGGGACCGTGCCATGGAGAGGTGAGTGCGGGGGGACCGTGCCATGGAGAGGTGAGTGCGGGGGGACCGTGCCATGGAGAGGTGAGTGCGGGGGGACCGTGCCATGGAGAGGTGAGTGCGGGGGGGACCATGCCATGGAGAGGTGAGTGCGGGGGGGACCGTGCCATGGAGAGGTGAGTGAGGGGGGGACCGTGCCATGGAGAGGAGGTGAGTGTGGGGGGGACCGTGCCATGGAGAGGTGAGTGCGGGGGGACCATGCCATGGAGAGGTGAGTGCGGGGGGCGACGCCATGGAGAGGTGAGTGCGGGGGGACCATGCCATGGACAGATGAGTGCAGGGGGACTGTGCCATGGAGAGGTGAGTGCGGGGGGACCGTGCCATGGAGAGGTGAGTGCGGGGGGACCGTGCCATGGAGAGGTGAGTGCGGGGGGTGACGCCATGGAGAGGTGAGTGCGGGGGGGACCGTGCCATGGAGAGGTGAGTGAGGGGGGGACCGTGCCATGGAGAGGAGGTGAGTGTGGGGGGACCGTGCCATGGAGAGGAGGTGAGTGCGGGGGGGACTGTGCCATGGAGAGGTGAGTGTGCGGGGGGGCGACGCCATGGAGAGGTGAGTGTGGGGGGACCGTGCCATGGAGAGATGAGTGCAGGGGGACCGTGCCATGGAGAGGTGAGTGCGGGGGGACCATGCCATGGAGAGGTGAGTGCGGGGGGGGCGACGCCATGGAGAGGTGAGTGCGGGGGGACCGTGCCATGGAGAGATGAGTGCAGGTGGACCATGCCATGGAGAGGTGAGTGCGGGGGGACCGTGCCATGGAGAGAAGGTGAGTGCGGGGGGACCGTGCCATGGAGAGGAGGTGAGTGCGGGGGTTCGCGCCATGGAGAGGAGGTGAGTGCGGGGGGGACCGTGCCATGGAGAGGTGAGTGTGGGGGGCGACGCCATGGAGAGGTGAGTGCGGGGGGGACCGTGCCATGGAGGGATGAGTGCAGGGGGACTGTGCCATGGAGAGGTGAGTGCGGGGGGACCGTGCCATGGAGAGGTGAGTGCGGGGGGACCGTGCCATGGAGAGGTGAGTGCGGGGGGCGACGCCATGGAGAGGTGAGTGCGGGGGGACCGTGCCATGGAGAGGTGAGTGCGGGGGGACCATGCCATGGAGAGGTGAGTGCGGGGGGCGACGCCATGGAGAGGTGAGTGCGGGGGGACCATGCCATGGACAGATGAGTGCAGGGGGACTGTGCCATGGAGAGGTGAGTGCGGGGGGACCGTGCCAAGGAGAGGTGAGTGCGGGGGGACCGTGCCATGGAGAGGTGATTGCGGGGGGGACCATGCCATGGAGAGGTGAGTGCGGGGGGGACCGTGCCATGGAGAGGTGAGTGAGGGGGGGACCGTGCCATGGAGAGGAGGTGAGTGTGGGGGGACCGTGCCATGGAGAGGAGGTGAGTGCGGGGGGACTGTGCCATGGAGAGGTGAGTGTGCGGGGGGGCGACGCCATGGAGAGGTGAGTGTGGGGGGACCGTGCCATGGAGAGATGAGTGCAGGGGGACCGTGCCATGGAGAGGTGAGTGCGGGGGGACCATGCCATGGAGAGGTGAGTGCGGGGGGGGCGACGCCATGGAGAGGTGAGTGCGGGGGGACCGTGCCATGGAGAGATAAGTGCAGGGGGACCGTGCCATGGAGAGGTGAGTGCGGGGGGGCGACGCCTTGGATAGGTGAGTGCGGGGGGACCGTGCCATGGAGAGGTGAGTGTGGGGGGATTATGCCATGGAGGGGTGAGTGCGGGGGAAATGTACCCTGGAGGGGTGAATGCAGACCTGGGGGGGGGGTTTGTTTGCCGCCCCCCCTGCCACTGGTTAACATACACTTACGTTCTTTGTGCATGCGTTGGACTAATGGCCCCCAATGTTGTGGAATTGTTTTGGGGTTTCTCAGACCCCGTTCAGTGGATCAGATTCATGGGCAGAATTGCGCAATTCTGCCCGCGATTCCAAATTGTGCAAAAATTGTGGCACAATGTGCTACGTACAAGTTCTAATGGCACCCCAAATGCAAGATAAACAAAGGGACGATGCCCAAAATTGCTTTGTCCAAAAACACACCAAAGTCTGCTCCAAAAAAAGTTGCAAGAACTACTTTGCTACATTTCTGGAGTGGAGGACAGCCCATTCATAGTTTGCAAGCTTGGATAATGACAATAGTCCATACAATTCAGCCTGTGTGGCTGTGTGTTTGTGTAGATAATAATTTCCCATATCCCTGTATATTGTGTTCGCTAAGATGCACATCCTAGAGTCTTTTAAAACTATCGACACTTCCTGCTGACACCACTGATTGTGGAAGGGAGTTCCACATCCTTACCGCCCTGACAGTGGAAAACCCTCTACGCAGTTTAAGGTTAAACCGCTTCTCCTCCAATCTCATCGTGTGGCCCCCTGTCTCCTTACGTTCCCTTGTCATTCCCTGAGACAGTAAGTTCCCTGAGACAATAGTTTCCCACCTACACTGGGATCACCATTGAGATATTTGTAAATCACTATCAAACCCCTTCTTCTTCTCCAGGGAAAACAAATTTAGCGCTTGTAGTCATTCCTCGTAATTAGGGTCCTCAAGTCCCCGTATTAATTTTGTTGCCGTTCTCTGGACTCTCTCCAGCTCCAGCACATCCCTTCTGAAGACTGGTGACCAGAACTGGACGGAATACTCCAAATGTGGCCAAACCAGAGCTTTAAAAAGTGGCAGAATTATCGTTTTATCTCTGGAGTACATTTTCCCTTTTTTATTGAATGGTAATATTCTGCTGGCTTTGTTTGCAGCAGCTTGGCATTGCTCAAATAAATGGTGATGCGGGAGCGTCCCCAGATATGAACGGGATCTTAAAGGGCCAGTGATCCCAAATAATGGACATGGGGGTTGGGGTTAAGTGTCGCTGGTCACCAAAAATTGGAAGAAGGATTTAAAAATTGTAATTCTGGCTATACACCTATCTAGCCGTAAAACTGCCCCTCCCCCCCTCCTAACACTTGTGCTAACTAACCATGAGTAAGAAAGATTTATATATTTACCTATTTTCAGCTCTGGTCGGATCATGTGATCCCCTGTGTCAGCCATTGGCAGCTGCAGGGGAGAGGAGAAAGCTCTCTGACAATGGCTGGTAAAGCCTGGAACGGTGATGTCACCCATAGGCGCCCATGTCCCAGCCTCTCCCCCGCAGCTACCATTGCCTGGCACAAGGGAGCCGGATCACATGACCAGAGCAGGCTAATAATAGACAAGTATATACAGTATGTCTTTCTTAAACAAATTAGTTAGTATAGGTCTTAGTGGGGGGGGGTGGGCAATTTTAATCACTTGCCGCCCGCCATATAGCAAAATGACGTCGGCAATGTGGTTGTGTTATCCTGGCCCGACGTCATATGACGTCTTTCAGGATAACAAGCCCCCGGGGCGCGCATTACGGCGATCGTTGTTGCGGCGTGTCAGTCTGACACACCGCAACTCCGATCTAGGTAAAAAGTCTCCGATGAAGACTCTTTACCACGTGATCAGCCGTGTCCAATCGGGGCTGATCACAGTGTAAACAGGAAGAGACGTTGATCGGCTTTTCCTCACTTGCGTCTGTCAGACGCGAGTAGAGGAGAGCCGATCGGCTGCTCCACTGACAGGGGGGGGTTTGTGCTGATTGATTATCAGCGCAGCCCCCCCTCGAGGATGCCAATGCTGGACCACCAGGGACACCACCAGGACCACCGGGGATGCCCACCACTAGTCACCACCAGGTATGCCACCCATGGCCACCAGGGCTGCCAATCAGTGCCTACAATGGATGCCAATCAGTGCCCACAATGGATGCCAATCAGTGCCAAACAATAATGCCTGCCAATCAGTGATGCCCATCAGTACCATCCATTAGTGTACATCAGTGCCACCTATCAGTGCCCATCCATGCCACCTATCAGTGCCAATCCGTGCCGCCTATCAGTGCCCATCAGTGCCGCCTTTCAGTACACATCAGTGCCACCTATGTGTACCCATCAGTGCCCATCATCAGTGCCACCTCATCAGTGCCACCTAATCGGTGCCCATCAGTGCCGCCTTATCAGTGCCCATCAGTGCAGCCCCATCAGTGAATGAGAAAACGTACTTATTTACAAAGTTTTGTAACAGAAACAAAAAAAACTTTTTTTTTAAAAAATGTCGGTCTTTTTTTTTTATTTGTTTAGCAGAAAATAAAAATCCCAGAGGTGATCAAATGCCACCAAAAGAAAGCTCTATTTGTGGGAACAAAATGATAAAAATGTAGTTTGGGTACAGTGTAGCATGACCGCGCAATTGTCATTGAAAGTGCGACAGCGCTGAAAGCTGAAAACTGGTCTGGGCGAGAAGGTATATAAGTGCCCGGTATTGAAGTGGTTAAGGTTAGTTAGGTGCATAGCCGGAATTCCACTTTAAGAATAATCTTAACAAGAAATTTAGCACCCAGATCCCCACTTGTACAATCTGAACGGATTTCAGCAGACAGACGTAGGGGTCCAGGTGATGTCCCTGGGAGTTCCGCTCCGGAATGGATCGGGTTGGCGCGTTGAGAGGTCGGATTATTGCCGACAGAATAGCCGGATGAGCTGCGACAGGTAAAATGGGAATTTTATGGTCCCGTCTCTCCGCTGACCCTCTCGAGGGCGATGGAAATGTCAGAAATCTTTATGTGGAATAATAAAACGTTCTCTTTTCTGACGTGGAAACAATTTCTTCCTTTTATCTCCTCATGTGGACAAACTCCGAGTGCCAAATCCGCTGATATTGATCCCAGGGAGGAGGTGAGGTTTTCAACATCCGCCGTCCCAGGGGTCCTGTAGGCACCATCTCAGAGAAGAACACAGCAGGGAGGCCGACCGATTAATACGACTGCATTTTATAGTTGCCAGCATTGCCATAAAAATACGGGCATTTGAAAAACAAAGTCATGATGGGCGATGCTTATATCAATTCTTACCGCCAATTTTGGCAAAGTCCTAGACAGTGTTATACAGTGATACACAATCTGCTACCACTGCAGACCTGCAGTTTTCTGCTCTAGAGGTTTAAACAGAAGGTACCAAAACCACAGCTTTTCCACTGCTGACTCCCAATAAAAGTGTAAAGGATGAGAGAGTGTTACAGTACTCACAGGATCCCTGCTGGGTCTTCCAGGACTCCTAGGACTTCCAGTACTCACAGGATCCCTGCTGGGTCTTCCAGGACTCCTAGGCCCCCCAGTACTCACAGGATCCAGGCTGGGTTTTCCAGGACTCCTAGGACCTTGAGTAATCGCAGGATCCATGCTGAGTCTTCCAGGAGTCCTAGGAGCTCCATGACTCACAAGATCCCTGCTGGGTCTTCCAGGACTCCTAGGATCTCCAGTACTCACAGGATCCATGCTGGTTCTTCCAGGACTCTTAGGAGCTCCATGGCTCACAGGATCTCTGCTGGGTCTTCCAGGACTCCTAGGATCTCCAGTACTCACAGGATCCATGCTGATTCTTCCAGGACTCTTAGGAGCTCCATGACTCACAGGATCCCTGCTGGGTCTTCCAGGACTCCTAGGATCTCCAGTACTCAAAGGATCCATGCTGGTTCTTCCAGAACCCGCTCAAAGGATACATGCCGGGTCTTCCAGGACTCCTAGGTCCTAGGACCTCCAATAATTACAGGATCCATGCTGGGTCTCCCAGGACTCCTAGGACATCCAGTACTCACAGGATCAATGCCGGGTCTTCCAGGACTCCTAGATCCTCCAGTACTCACAGGATCCATGCCGGGTCTTCCAGGACTTCTAGGACCTCCAGTACTCACAGGGTCAATGCCGGGTCTTTTAGGACTCCTAGGACCTCCAGTACTCACAAGGTTAATGCCGGGTCTTCCAGGACTCTTAGTGCAATCTGTTTCATCACAAATCAAAAATAGGACGAAATTTTCATTATTCTGATATGTAGATGTATCTGAGTCTCCGAATCACAATAGTAACGAACTTCAACTAATCCAAAATAAATTATAACAAAACAACAAATTCAACGCATAGAGAATGATCCGAATTGCTTTGTATTCATGTGGATTTTATTTTGCATCAATATTTTGCGTTATCATTAAAATGTGCTACGTATGAAATGGAAACATATCGCAATAAATACAGTAAGTTTTATAAAAGTAAAATTAAACGATTCCTCCTACTTATTGTGTTCGGGTTGGATGGAGGCGGAGCCATCAGAATCTCTGCATCATAAAATAACGGTGAATCCAAAATTAATTTCTTTCCATTCGTTCTTTTGGATGCACCTGACTCCAGTCAAGATCGTCCAATCAGCTCATTCAATTTCTCTTTGTGGGTTGAACTAGCAGGAATGACTCATAGTGCATAAGTAACCACTTCTGGACCGCCGCACGCCGATATACGTCCTAACTTTGAAGAGGGATATCTTTGTTATGGGAGTAGCTAGCTACCATAACCGCGGTATCCTCTTCTTCGGCCAGCGGTCCTGATTCTGATAATAGTGGTCTCTGCGGCGGATTTGCCGCGAGATCACTTTTATCGGCGGGCTCCAGTGCCCTCCGCCGCTTACCGGAGCCGTCAGCAGCGGCCGAGGCGATCGGATCCTTCTTCCTGCTAGGCATGGAGACAAGTGAGGGGGAAGATGGCTCCCACCCGTCTCCATACCATTGCAGGGTGGAAGCGACGTCAAAACGTCAATAGCTCTTAAAGGGCCATTTTTAAAAAAATTTTTTTTCAAATGACATTTTTTTTAAATTGCATTTTAGTGTAAATATGAGATGTGAAGTTTTTTTGAGGTCCTGTCATGCTTTTTTTCTATTATAAGGGATGTTTACATTTCTTGTAATTGGAATAAAAGTGACACAATTTTTATTTAAAAGAACAGTGGAAAAATGTAAAAAAAAAGGTAAAATAAATAAGAAAAAATTTTTTTTTTTTAAACGCACCCCGTCCTGCCGAGCTCGCGTGCAGCGTGCAGAAGCGAACGCATGAAGCATGACATGTTGGGTATCAATTTACTCAGCGTAACATTATCTTTCACAATATAAAAAAAAATGGGCTAACTCTACTGTTGTCTTATTTTTTAATTCAAGAAAGTCTATTTTTTCCACAAAAAAAAAAGTGCGCTTGTAAGACCGCTGCGCAAATACGGTGTGACAGAAAGTTTTGCATTGACCGCCATTTTATTCTCTAAGGTGTTAGAAAAAAAAATGTATAATGTTTGGGGGTTTCTAAGTAATTTTCTAGCAAAAAAAAAACCTGTGTTTAACTTGTAAACAACAAATCTCAGAAAGAGGCTCGGTCCTTAAGTGGGTAATCTCCTGAAATACGGAATTAACACGTTAAAAACGAATATAGCCGATCTTCCGAAATAACGTCTGAAAATACTAATCGATTTGGACCAAGGAATATATGAAATGAATTCTGAAAATAGATCATTCCAACAAAACCAATATGACTAAATGAAATGATTAACATAACAAATTAATTTGAAATGAAACACAGTTTTTCGTCATGCACATCTCTAGTAGGCGAGTTCGAGTCGAACGCATGTTCGATTCGAACATCGGCTGTTCGCAAGTCCGCCGAACAGCGAACAATTTGGGGTGTTCGCAGCAAATTCGAATGCCGCGGAACACCCTTTAAAAGTCTATGGGAGAAATCAAAAGTGCTAATTTTAAAGGCTTATATTTATAGTATTGTCATAAAAAGTGTTTGGGGACCTGGGTCCTGCCGCAGGGGACAAAAAGTTTTAAAAACGGACGTTTTTTCGGGAGCAGTGATTTTAATAATGCTTAAAGTGAAACAATAAAAGTGTAATATCCCTTTAAATTTCGTACCTGGGGGGTGTCTATAGTATGCCTGTAAAGGGGCGCATGTTTCCCGTGTTTAGAACAGTCTGACAGCAAAATGACATTTCAAAGGAAAAAAAGTCATTTAAAACTACTCGCGGCTATTAATGAATTGCCGGTCCGACAATACACAAAAAAGTTCATTGATAAAAACGGCATAGGATTTCCCCACAGGGAAACCCCGAATCAAAATTTAAAAAAAAAAATGACGTGGGAGTCCCCCTAAATTCCATAACAGGCCCTTCAGGTCTGGTATGGATTTTAAGGGGAACCCCGCGCCAAAATTTAAAAAAAAACGGCGTGGGGTCCCCCTAAAAATCTATACCAGACCCTTATCCGAGCACGCAACCTGGCAGGCCGCAGGAAAAGAGGGGGGGACGAAAGAGCGCCCCCCCTGAACCGTACCAGGCCACATGCCCTCAACATTGGGAGGGTGCTTTGGGGTAGCCCCCCAAAACACTTTGTCCCCATGTTGATGAGGACAAGGGCCTCATTCCCACAACCCTGGCTGGTGGTTGTGGGGGTCTGCGGGCGGGGGGCTTATCGGAATCTGAGAGCCCCCTTTAACAAGGGGACCCCCAGATCCCGGCCCTCCCCCATGTGTGAAATGGTAAGGGGGTACAAAAGTACCCCTACCATTTCACAAAAAAACTGTTAAAAATGTTAAAAATGACAAGAGACAGTTTTTGACAATTCCTTTATTTAAATGCTTCTTCTTTCTTCTATCTTCTATCCTCCTTCGGTTTCTTCCTCTATCTTCTTCTTCTTCTGGTTCTTCTGGTTCTTCTGGTTCTTCCTCCGGTGTTCTCGTCCGGCATCTCCTCCGCGGCGTTGGCGTCTTCTTCCCTGATTCTCCTCGGGCCGCTCCACATCCATGATGGCATGGAGGGAGGCTCCTGCTCTTCTCTTCATCTTCTTCTCTTCATCTTCTTCTCTTCATCTTCTTTTCGGCCCGCTCCGCATCCATGATGGCATGGAGGGAGGCTCCCACTGTGTGAAGCTTCTCCTCTTCTGACAGTTCTTCAATAACGGGGGCAGGGCCACCCGGTGACCCCGCCCCCCTCTGACGCACGGTGACTTGACGGGACTTCCCTGTGGCATTCCCCGTGATGCCACAGGGAAGTCCCGTCAAGTCACCGTGCGTCAGAGGGGGGCGGGGTCACTGGGTGGCCCCCCCCCGTTATTTATTAACCGTCAGAAGAGGAGAAACGTCACACAGCGGGAGCCTCCATGCCATCATGGATGCGGAGCGGCCCGAAAAGAAGATGAAGAGAAGAAGATGAAGAGAAGAAGATGAAGAGAAGAAGATGAAGAGAAGAGCAGGAGCCTCCCTCCATGCCATCATGGATGTGGAGCGGCCCGAGGAGAAGAGGGGAAGAAGACGCCGACGCCGCAAAGGAGATGCCGGACGAGAACACCGGAGGAAGAACCAGAAGAACCAGAAGAAGAAGACGATGGAGGAAGAAACCAAAGGAAGATAGAAGATAGAAGAAAGAAGAAAGAAGAAGCATTTAAATAAAGGAATTGTCAAAAACTGTCTCTTGTCATTTTTAACATTTTTGACAGTTTTTTAGTGAAATGGTAGGGGTACTACCCCCTTACCATTTCACACAGGGGGGAGGGCTGGGATCTGGGGATCCCCTTGTTAAAGGGGGCTTCCAGATTCCGATAAGCCCCCCGCCCGCAGACCCCCACAACCACCGGCCAGGGTTGTGGGGATGAGGCCCTTGTCCTCATCAACATGGGGACAAGGTATTTTGGGGGGCTACCCCAAAGCACCCTCCCAATGTTGAGGGCATGTGGCCTGGTACGGTTCAGGAGGGGGGGGCGCTCTCTCGTCCCCCCTCTTTTCCTGCGGCCTGCCAGGTTGCGTGCTCGGATAAGGGTCTGGTATGGATTTTTAGGGGGACCCCACGCAGTTTTCTTTTAAATTTTGGCACGTGGTTCCCCTTAAAATCCATACCAGACCTGAAGGGTCTGGTATAGATTTTGAGGGGGACCCCACGCCATTTTTTTTTTAAAATTTTGGCCGGGGTTCCCCTAATATCCATACCAGACCTGCAGGGCCTGGTATGGAATTTAGGGGGACCCCCACGTCATTTTTTTTTTACATTTTGGTTCGGGGGTTCCCCTGTGGGGAATTCCCATGCCGTTTTTATCAATGAACTTTTATGTGTATTGTCGGACCGGCAATTCATTAATAGCCGTGAGTAGTTTTAAATGACTTTTTTTCCTTTGAAATGTCATTTTGCTGTCAGACTGTTCTAAACACGGGAAACATGCGTCCCTTTACAGGCATACTATAGACACCCCCCAGGTACGAAATTTAAAGGGATATTACACTTTTATTGTTTCACTTTAAGCATTATTAAAATCACTGCTCCCGAAAAAAAAGGCCGTTTTTAAAACTTTTTTTTGCATTGATCCATGTCCCCTGGGGCAGGACCCGGGTCCCCAAACACTTTTTATGACAATAACTTGCATATAAGCCTTTAAAATTAGCACTTTTGATTATTCATGTTCGTGTCCCATAGACTTTAACGGTGTTCGCGTGTTCGAACAAATTTTTTGCCTGTTCGCATGTTCTGGTGCGAACCGAACAGGGGGGTGTTCGGCTCATCCCTAATCTCTAGGTAATATTGTGCAACATAAAAACCACTTTATTCTCCAGGGTCTCTTCTTTCAGAAAATATATCATGTTTTTTTTTTTGGGGGGGGAGGGTTAACCTTTAGGCCTAAGATCATTTTTAACCTCTTTAATACCGGACACTTTTACCCCTTTCTCGCCCAGGCCAGTTTTCGGCTTTCAGTGCTCTCACACTTTGAATGACATTAAACACTGTACCCATATGACATTTTTATCATGTTTTCTTCACACAAATAGAGCTTTCTTATGGAGGTATTTAATCACTAATGAGTTTATTTTTTTTTTTTGCAAAAAAACCGAAAAAAGACCAGAAATTTAGAAAAAAAAAATGCGCTTTTATTTCTGTTTATAACATTTTGCAAATAAATAATATTCCTTCATACATTTAGGCCAAATTGTATTCCGCTCCATTTCTTTGGTGAAAATAACCCAAGTCAGCATATATTATTTAGTCTGTCGGAAAGTTATAGAGTCCACAAACTATGGGATATACAGTACATCTGAAAATCGATCAATCCTGATGTACAATCCGCCCGAAAAATGCCAGGACAGTACAAATACCCCCAAATGACCCCTTTTTTGGAAAGTAGACATTCCAAGGTAATTTTATTTTTGTCACATTACAATTTTTTGGAAAACAAAGAAATTAAAAAAAAGAAATTCACAATTCTTTCACATTATTTAAATACTGTCACCAGTGCAGTACGGTGTCATCGAATGACTGGTATGGCGGTGATCAGGGACACCTACTGGTGACAGTATGTAAAAAAAAAAAAAATTTTTTTATTTTTTTTTTACAATTGTGTTTTTTTTTTTACAATATTCTTTCCACATACAGTGACCAGAGCAATACAGTTTTGCCACATAAACACTTTATTACTCTGGGGAGGTGATCAGGATTTTTTAAAAAATTTTTTTACACACTATGATTGCTCATACAGCGAGGGAAAAAGTATTTGATCCCCTGCTGATTTTGTACATTTGCCCACTGACAAAGAAATGGTCAGTCTATAATTTTAGTGGTCGGTTATTTCAACAGTGAGAGACAAAATAACAACAAAAAAAGTTATAAATTGATTTGCATTTTAATGAGTGAAATAAGTATTTGACCCCATCTCAAAACATGACTTAGTACAGTACTTGGTGGCAAAACCCTTGTTGGCAATCACAGAGGTCAGATGTTTCTTGTAGTTGGCCCCCAGGTTTGCACACATCTCAGGAGGGATTTTGTCCTCTTTGCAGATCCTCTCCATGTCATTAAGGTTTTGAGGCTGATGTTTGGTAACTCAAACCTTCAGCTCCCTCCACATGTTTTCTATGGGATTAAGGTCTGGAGACTGGCTAGGCCACTCCAGGACCCTAATGTGATTCTTCTTGAGCCGCTCCTTTGTTGCCTTGGCTGTGTGTTTTGGGTCATTGTCATTGTCATACCCATCCACAACCCATTTTCAATGCCCTGGTTGAGGGAAGGAGGTTCTCACCCAAGATTTCACAGTACATGGCCCCGTCCATCGTCTCTTTGATATGGTGAAGTTTTCTTGTCCCCTTGGCAGAAAAGCACCCCCAAAGCATAATGTTTCCACCTCCATGTTTGATGATGGGGATGGTGTTCTTGGGGGTCATAGGCAGCCATTCTCCTGCTCCAAACATGGCGAGTTGAGTTGATGCCAAAGAGCTCGATTTGGGTCTCATCTGACCACAGCACTTTCACCCAGTTCACCTCTGAATCATTAAGATGTTCATTAGCAATCTTCAGACAGACCTGTACATGTGATTTCTTGAGCAGGGGGACCTTGCGCGTGCTGCAGGATTTCAGTCCTTCATGCCGTAGTGTGTTACTAATTGTTTTCTTGACTATGGTCTATGGTCTAAGGTGACTATGGTCCCAGCTGCCTTGAGATCATTGACAAGATTCTCCTGTGAAGTTCTGGGATGATTCCTCACCGTTCTCATGATCATTGAAACTCCACGAGGTGAGATCTTGTAGGGAGCCCTCAGACCGAGATTGACAGTTATTTTGTGTTTCTTCCATTTGTGAATAATCGCACCAACTGTTGTCACCCTCTCACCAAGCTGCTTGGCGATGGTCTTGTAGCCCATTCCAGCCTTGTGTAGGTCTACAATCTGGTCCCCGACATCCTTGGACAGCTCTTTGGTCTTGGCCATGGTGGAGAGATTGGAATCGAATTGATTGCTTCTGTGGACAGGTGTCTTTTATACAGGTAACAAGCTAAATTAGGAGCATTAGTGCTCCTAATCTCAGCTTGTTACCTGTATAGAAGACACCTGGGAGCCAGAAATCTTGCTGATTGATAGGGGATCAAATACTTATTTCACTTATTAAAATGCAAATCAATTTATAACTTTTTTGAAATGCGTTTTTCTGGATATTTTTGTTGCTATTCTGTCTCTCACTGTTAAAATAAACCGACCATTAAAATTATAGATCATTTGTCAGTGGGCAAACCTACAAAATCAGCAGGGGATCATAATACTTTTTTTCCTCACTGTAACCGGGAATTTTACAGTTATCACCAACCATTTGTCTGAACGAAAACTACTCATTCTGTGTTTACTATTGTGATTGTGCTAATCACATGGTACAGATGAGCTGTGATTGGCCCTGTCTGTACCATGTGATGACTGTGACCAATCACAGAGCTCATCACAATAGCACACAATAAGGCACGTAACAAAGCCTTTCATTGTGTACAACTGTCATGTGATCTGCTGTGATTGGCCACAGCAATCACATGATACCGGCAGCAGGCTGGTACAGCGAACTGTCACTAGCCGCAGGGGGCGTAACTACCACCATAGCGACCCATGCGGGCGCTATGGGGCCCGCAGCTGAGTGGGGCCCAGTGAGAATGAGAGCACCGCCGGCACAGTCTCCCAGCCAGGAGAAGAGAGAGGAAAGGAAGAGGTGAGCTGTCCGTATCAGCAGAGAGCTGAATTGCCCGATGTAAGAGCTTTCATTAGAACTTCCAGGGTTCCCGGGGCTCACGTCACATAGCTCCACCTCTTGGCCCAACGTCTTTGATAGACAGAACACCGATCCAATGCTGGACATGTGACGTCATCAAAGGCGTCGGGCCAAGAGGTGGGGCTATGTGACGATGAGCCCCGGGAAGACGGGAAATTCAAATGAAAGCTATTACAGCGGGCAATCCCGCTCTCTGCTGATCCAGGTGGCTTGCCTCTTCCTCTGCAAAGGTGAGGCTGTATGGGGCACAGGCAGACCAGGCTGTATGGGGCACAGGTCATGCTGTATGGGGCACAGGTCACGCTGTATGGGGCACAGGTCATGCTGTATGGAGCACAGGTCACGCTGTATGGGGCACAGGTCACGTTGCATGGGGCACAGGTCATGCTGCATGGGGCACAGGTCACGTTGTATGGGGCACAGGTCACGTTGTATGGGGCACAGGTCACGCTGTATGGGGCACAGGTCACGCTGTATTGGGCACAGGTACCGCTGCATGGGGCACAGGTCACGCTGCATGGGGCACAGGTCACGCTGTATTGGGCACAGCTCACGCTGCATTGACACTAGGGCAGCTGTGGGGGGGGGGCTGTTTGCAGGGGGGCCCCCATACAACATTTTGCTATGGGGCCTTGCTATTTCTAGTTACACCCCTGACTGGCCGTTTCCGCTGAACATGGCGGGTGACAGATCGCCCCGAATCGTGGCCAATCCTGGAAGGACGTCCTATGATGGATATGATGTAAAATGACGGCTAGGTGGGAAGAGGTTTAAACCTTTGCAAAAAAAAAAAAACACAAAAACTGCTCAGGCAGAGAAAGGGTTAATGCAATGCTAATGACAGACTGCATTGTATATGTATTTTTTTTCCAGAAAATGTAAAATTTTATTGAAACTTATTGAGGCAGATTGGATTCAGGCATCCCTTTCCCGGCACTTTGTGAGCCCCATAACTTGTACAACCAGCTGGGTAATGAGAAGAGTTGCCCATGCTGGAGAATCATACGCCGCTCCACTCCTGTCCAATCTGAGAATGGCGGGGGTTAAAAACCCGGGAGCAAAGAAAACCTACAGAAGACTGGGAGCGCGCTGTCATTGCGATTGTTAACGATTCGTCGGCAGTGACAGTTGCCGTGACATGAAGTGACTGTTTTAGACTGAAACATGTATGTCAGATAGCGGCGCGGTGACAGCTCGGCGTATCGGCTGCAGATAGAGCACCCCTTTCAGTGCTTGTTTGGTTTTTTGTTTTTTTTCTCATCTCAATCATCACCTTGTAGTTCATATAACTTTCATTAGAAAGAAACTCCGCCAGGCGCTGAGTGCATGACCAACGAGGGCCACAAAAGTGATCCTGCTCAATGTAAATGGCTTGGTGGGGCTTCTAAAGGCGATGTGCCGGTGTGTGCAGGTGATTGTGCCGGTAACGAAGGCTAAATCAAAACAGATCATACTTCATTTGTATCCCGTAGTCATTACGAGTACAATCGCCCACAAATACAGTCACTGGCAAAACAAGCATCACTGCCTGTGAATTTTCCTGCCAATTTTTGCTACATTGTCTAAGCCAGTCTTTCCAACCTTTTTACCCTCAGGGAACTCCTTACTAGGGATGAGCCGAACACCCCCCTGTTCGGTTCGCACCAAAACATGCGAATAGGCAAAAAATTTGTTCGAACACGCAAACACCGTTAAAGTCTATGGGACACGAACATGAATAATCAAAAGTGCTAATTTTAAAGGCTAATATGCAAGTTATTGTCATAAAAAGTGTTTGGGGACCCGGGTCCTGCCCCAGGGGACATGGATCAATGCAAAAAAAAGTTTTAAAAACGGCCGTTTTTTCGGGAGCAGTGATTTTAATAATGCTTAAAGTGAAACAATAAAAGTGTAATATCCCTTTAAATTTCATACCTGGGGGGTGTCTATAGTATGCCTGTAAAGGGGCGCATGTTTCCCGTGTTTAGAACAGTCTGACAGCAAAATGACATTTCAAAGGAAAAAAGTCATTTAAAACTACTTGCGGCTATTAATGAATTGCCGGTCCGACAATACACATAGGAGTTCATTGATAAAAACAGCATGGGAATTCCCCACAGGGCAACCCTGAACCAAAATTTTAAAAAAAAATGACGTGGGGGGTCCCCGTAAATTCCTTCAGGTCTGGTATGAATATTAAGGGGAACCCTGGCCAAAATTTTTTTAAAAATGGCGTTGGGACCCCCTCAAGATCTATACCAGACCCTTCAGGTCTGGTATGGATTTTAAGGGGAACCCCCGCGCCAAATTTAAAAAAAAAATGGTGTGGGGGTCCCCCTAAAAATCCATACCAGACCCTTATCCGAGCACGCAACCTGACAGGCCGCAGGAAAAGAGGGGGGAGAGAGAGAAGCCCCCCTCCTGAACCGTACCAGGCCAACGCCCTCAACATTGGGAGGGTGCTTTGGGGTAGCCCCCCAAAACACCTTGTCCCCATGTTGACGGGGACAAGGGCCTCATCCCCACAACCCTTGCCCGGTGGTTGTGGGGGTCTGCGGGCGGGGGGCTTATCGGAATCTGGAAGCCCCCTTTAACAAGGGGACCCCCAGATCCCGGCCCTCCCCCCTGTGTGAAATGGTAAGGGGGTACAAAATTACCCCTACCCTTTCACAAAAAAACTGTCAAAAATGTTAAAAATGACAAGAGACAGTTTTTAACAATTCCTTTATTTAAATGCTTCTTCTTTCTTCTACCTTCTATCTGCTTTCTTCTATCTTCCTTCGGTTTCTTCCTCCATCTTCTTCTTCTTCTGGTTCCTCCTCCGGTGTTCTCGTCCGGCATCTTCCTCCACGGCGTCTTCTTCCCTTTTTCTCCTCGGGCCGCACCGCATACATGATGACATGATGGGAGGCTCCCGCTGTGTGACGCTTCTCCTCTTCTGACGGTTCTTAAATAACGGGGGGCAGGGCCACTTGATGGGGACTTCCCTGTGGTATTCCCCATGACGTCAGAGGGGGGCGGGTCATCCGTTACGTAACCCCACCCCTGAAGGGGGTTTCAGTTCATTGGTGTAAACTGAGTAAGCCCTATGTAAAGTCAGTATGGTTTATTCATAATGAGTATATGATCAGGACATGAGGCCAAATGAGGTGGCTGCCTCCAGCAGCACTCATGGAGGAACGGTGGGAGGGAAGGACAACATTAAGGTTGGAGTTTCCATAATGGGCAACCTGTTCTAATAGGATTAGACTCAACCTCAGACGACACTTCGTTCAGTGCACCACCTCCCTTAGGACGACTAAGATGTCCAGCTCTGTTCCTGCTCACCCGGGACTTTTGTTGGTTTGGCATCTTTTTGGTACCACAGAAAACTGAACAGAATTGCGGGAGGGGGTTTCAGTTCACTGGTGTAAACTGAGTGAGCCCTATGTAAAGTCAGTATGGTTTATTCATAATGAGTATATGATCAGGACATGAGGCCAAATGAGGTGGCTGCCTCCAGCAGCACTCATGGAGGCATGGTGGGAGGGGAGGACAACATTAAGGTTGGAGTGTCCATAATGGGAAACCTGTCCTCATGCTCAGCCCAATGCATGTTAAGCTCTCAGGTTACCCAGCGTCATTGGTCGTTATTGTGCAGACAGCTGCTTGTACCATAACAACGCTCTGCCGCCTGGCTGTCTGCATCCTAACAACCAAGGATGCCAGCATCCTAGCAACCGAAAAAAAAGCTGTGTAACCCTGGATGCCAGTGTCTTACCAACCAATGATGGAGGGGGTGGTAAAAATGGCACCCATGACATGGTCCTGCATATGATCACAGTATATCAGCAAGGTTTATCGTAGAATTGTGAATGCCAATAATTCATGTGACAATTAAAGGCCTGCTGGGACTGAGGCCGCGTAGTTCAAATGATCAACCTTTGGTTAACACACAGAAGTAAATAAATAAAAGCAACCGTATTATTGAAGCGATATAATTCTGAATGAAGCTTGCAAACAGCGATTGCAGATTTCATTCACACAGAAGCCACTGCCAGCACATTTAAAGCCCGACTCTGGACTGGGATCCCTCCACTCGTTTGCCTCATCCACCCATTTGAGCACCATCTTCTACCCCTTACTACCCTCTTTGTCCAGTTGTCTTCGGACCCATCCTGTGAAATCACAGGTCATCTTCACCCTCTTCTTTCTCTGGCTGTGGGTAGCTTCTAATGTATAAACGAATGATGTGACACTGATCTCTGCAGCATTCTGCTGTGATTCCAGGGCGTGGTGAGGGGCAGAACCTTGACACCGTGCACTCACTGAAAGTGGACTTCATCTCGAAAGTGATGCAGCGTTGGGTTGTTAATAGCCATTCCTCACAATTTGCATACTTTTCAACATTTCAAAACCGGTTGCTGGACAAAAATGAACCTGGCGCACAGCCCACCTGGTGCCCGATCAGTGACCGAGCGGTCCCACCCAGATCCCACATCTAATTATGAAGGGACCGCCCACTTTTAGCCCCCGAGCAATGCAATAAATGTCCTTTCTGAGCCTGGGACACAGTATTATCGGGAGGTCCAAGGTGTGGGACTGTTCTGGCAAATCTGGGACAGTTGGCATCTGTGAATTTGAGGGCAAGCAGGATACTTTGAATAACAATTGAAAAAAAAATGGACTGTACAGTTCAAAATTGGTTGGGTTTTGGGTGTTTTGACCAGCCTCTTTCTGTTCAGTTTTCTCCCGTTACATTCTCTATAATTTAGAGATGTGCAGAGCCAGGAATTGAGTGCAGGGATGGTGGGAACCCCTTATAATGGGCACACCAGGTGTACAGACCCGGGAACTCAGCACAGGGATGGTAGGAACCCCCGATAATGGGCACAGCGGGTGTACAGACCCAGGAACTCAGTTCAGGGATGGTGGGAACCCCTCATAATGGGCACACCAGGTGTACAGACCCAGGAACTCAGCACAGGGATGGTAGGAATCCCTGATAATGGACACAGCAGGTGTACAGACTGAGGAACTCAGTGCAGGAATGGTGGGAACCCCTCATAATGGGCACAGCAGGCGTAGTGACCCGGGAACTCAGCTCGGGGATGGTGGGAGCCCTTCATAATGGGCACAGCAGGTGTACAGACCCAGGAACTCAGCTCAGGGACAGTGGGAACCACTCATAATGGGCACAGCAGGCTTACAGACTCAGAAACTTGGTGCAAGGATGGTGGGAACCCCTCAAAATGGACACAACAGGTGAACAGGCCTGGGAACTCAGTGCAGGAATGATGGAAACCCTTTATAAAAGGCATGGCAGGTGTACAGACCTCTGAACTAAGTTTAAAGATGGTGGGAACTCCCCATAATGGGCAAAGCAGGTTTACAGACTCTGAAACGTGGTGCAAGGATGGTGGGAACCCCTCACAATGGTCACAGCAGGTGTACAGACCCAGGAACTCAGCACTGGGATGGTGGGAACCCCTCATAATAGGCACAGCAGGTGTACAGACCCGGGAACTCAGCACAGGGATGGTGGGAACCCCTCACAATGGTCACAGCGGGTGTACAGACCCGGGAACTCAGCACAGGGATGGTGGGAACCCCTCACAATGGTCACAGCAGGTGTACAGACCCAGGAACTCAGCACAGGGATGGTGGGAACCCCTCATAATGGGCACAGCAGGTGTGCAGATCCAGGAACTCAGTGGCGTCTTCGAGAAGTAGAAGGCACTATCGGGGGGAGGGGGGGGCGCGAATGGTTGCCACCTCATCCCTTTAAACCCGAACACATATTAATTAAACAGGTTCTGTGGCTGATTAAGGAGGTGATTAAACTCGCTTGGTGCCTTATCTGCATTTAATTAGTTTCAGAACCCGTGTAATTCAAAGGTGTTCGGGTTTAAATGGATGAGGTGGCAACTCTAGGGGGGTGTTTACTTTCTAGCATTCACCAAACACTGAGATATCACTTAGAGGTAGACTAGTCTTGTAATAAATAATATATATATATATATACATATGAGCAGACTGACCCTTTAACTTCTAGAAGGCACGTGGCTCTGCGGTGGGAATAAATGTATTCAGAGACCTCCGTGGTTCGTCATCTGCAAGTGCAATTAAAAGGCCCGGAAATACGGGAGGATTAAATGTTCTTGCAGGCAAACTAAATTAGTCACACTACATCTCCCCGAGACCGGGAGTTCTACCTGAATCCCAGGGAAAAAAAAACAAAAAAACAATATTCTATTAAATCCTGCAGGGCTCGCGGGGCCTGGCACGCGGCATGCTGCTGGAGACTGATAGCGCTAAATCCTGCGAGATAAAAGCCGCTTTTTTTTTTTTTTTCAAAGCATGTTGGCTGTAGAAGTGCAGCAAAAGTCTGTATCAGCTTTATCAGCGAAGAGGGGCCATCTGTTCCACGGATAATAGTAATAGATATGAGGAAGAGTTTGGCCCCGGAAACCGCCGCGCGGGAAAGGATCACGCTCAGAGAATAAGAGAGAGAGCGAGCGCACGCGGGGCCCTACGGCTCTCCATTTATAGATCTCACGTCTCAACCTTTTGTTGTGTCTTCTCTCTTCCACAGTCTGACTAGTACAGCAAAAAATTAGACCCACAGAGAAAGTTGAAGTAGAACTAAAAAGGCAAAACTTTTTTTTTTTTTTTCCATTTTGGATAGAGTAAGGGAGGGTTATGACCCCTGTCAGTTTTTTTTCTTTTTTTTGCCATCTGCGTTCTATTGAGGAATTTTCTCTATACTTCTGTAGCACCCTCCTAGGTAGGTGCTAGGATTAGATAGACAGATTTATGCCTCATACACAGGATCTGATTTACCGACGGGAAATGTTCGATGACAGGCTGTTGGCAGGAAAATCCTTTCCGTTTTGTACGCTCCATCAGGCAATTGTTGTCGGATTTTCCGCGGACAAATGTTGGATGGCGGGTTTTAAAATTTTTCCGCGGACAAATGTCTGTTGTCGGATTTTCCGAGCGTGTGTACACAAGTCCGTCGGACAAAAGTCCAAAGTACAAACACGCATGCTCGGAAGCAAAGGACGGGCCGGAAGCGGTCGGTCTTGTAAACTAGCGTTCGTAATGGAGAATTAACGTTCGTGACGCGGCAAATTATGAAATCTGGAAATGCAGCGCACAATTCTCTTCTTCTTTAATGGGATAATAATGAAGCTGCTTTGCTGGGGATACTGATGGAGTTATTGCAAACAAATTTTCAAAGAATTTTTTTTTTTGTGATATCAAGAATAATATTATGTTTTTTGTTTTTTTTGGTCAAGTTACCACAACACCATTATCCCGTAGTTTTTAAAATCAAAGATACAACTATGTTGGTGTCTCTTGTTAATGTTACATTGTATTTTTTTTAAATGTAACTGCCGACTCCCAAACTGTCATTTGAAGTAAAACACACAGCCAAGTATTATTCTACACTAATTTTATTGTGCATTAAAAAAAGAAAACAAATAAAATTAGACATGCTATCTGCCAATAGAACTTAACCAAAAAAGTGCATTCTATACATCCAAAAATATAGAAAATATACCAAATCAAATCATTAATTATTCAACCAAAAAATAAAATAAAAGCCTCATGCATGTGTCCTGCTTCTTAATATAGGGGGTCAGCAATGCCAAGAGTTGGTGAAAGCAGGGGTCTGTCATCCGGAGATAATTCCGAAAATATCTCCGGATTATTCTCCTGGAGCTCCCGCAGCAAAGGCATATGACATAATTGGTCATGATTAATAAAGCAACCAATTTTTGGTACAAGAAATCCTCCTCCTTCTGTTCCTGGACTGGATTTGGGTCAAAGCAATAACTCCAAGGCCAATAATAAATAACACGTTATCTCCTCCGATTCCGCAACATCGGCTGGTTGACGAACGGCCCTTCAGAAACGAACTGAAAAGCGCGAATCAACACTCAACAAACTTCTACTAACACGAAATTAGAAGAAGGAGCCCAAAGGGTGGCTCTAAAGAGCTGAAAAACCACGTACTATGTCACTACGTTCGTGTTTGTTGGCTGACAATTCCTTGCCGATTGTATGCAAGACAAAATCCAGGCACGCGCCTTCGGACAAAAGTCTGAGGTTTTGTCTGCAGAAAATCCAATTGTGTGTATGAGACTTTAGTGTTGGTTCACTGTAATCAGTGCAGTTGCATTCTATTAGTCAGGTCTGTTCAGTGCCCTGAAAGTTTCTTTCCTAGGTACACCCATTCAACTGCTTGGTAACACAAATTGCTAATCAGCCAATCACATGGCAGCAACTCAATGCATTTAGGCATCTAGACGTGGTGAAGACGACTTGCTGAAGTTTAAAAGGAGCATCAGAATGGGGAAGAAAGGGGATTTAAGTGACTGAACGTGGCGTGGTTGTTGGTGCCAGACGGGCTGGTCTGAGTATTTCTGGGATTTTCACACACAACCATCTCTCAGGTTTACAGAGAATGGTGGAAAAAGAGAAAATATCCAGTGAGTGGCAGTTGTGTGGAGGAAAATGTCTTGTTGATGTCAAAGGTCAGAGGAGAATGGGCAGACTGGTTCCAGATGATAATAAGGCAACAGTAACTCAAATAACCACTCGTTACATCCAAGGTATGCAGAATACCATCTCTGAATGCACAACACATCCAACTTTGAAGCATATGGGCTACAGCAGCAGAAGACCACACCAGGTGCCACTCCTGTCAGCTAATAACAGGAAACCAGGGCTACAATTCACACCAGGTCACCAAAACTGGACAATAGAAGTTGGAAAAACGTTGCCTGGTCTGACGAGTCTGGATTTCAGTTGCGACATTCAGATGGTGGGGTCAGAATTTGGCGCATGGATCCATCCTGCCTTGTATCACCGGTTCAGGCTGGTGGTGGGGGTGTAATGGTGGGGGGGATATTTTCTTGGCACACTTTGGGCCCCTTAGTACCAATTGAGCATGGTTTGAATGCCGCGGCCTACCTGAGTATTGTTGCTGACCATGTCCATCCCTTTATGACTACAGTGTCCCCATCTTCTGATGGCTCCTTCCAGCAGGATAATGCACCATGTCACAAAGCTCCAATCATCTCACCACTGAACAATGAGGTCCCTGTACTCCAATGGCCTCCACACTCACCACATCTCATCCAATAGAGCACCTTTGGGATGTGGTGGAACTGGGAGTTTCGCATCATGGACGTGCAGCCGAAAAATCTGCAGCAACTGTGTGATGTTATCATGTCACTATGGAGCAAAATCTCTGAGGAATGTTTCCAACACCTTGTTGAATATATGCCATGAAGAATTAAGGCAGGTCTGAAAGCAAAAGGGGGTCCAACCCGGTACGAGCAAGGTGGACCTAATAAAGGTGTGGAGCTATGCAGATGGCAGCATGGATATTGATACAGCTTTGGCCAATCCCAGGGAGGCAGGCCCTAATGGCATGCTGGGAGACTGTATATATTCTCGGAGCACACTGAGCTCTGGGTCTTTTCCTGGAGAGGATTGGTCCAACCTGGGCGGGTTTGCTGCCCTCCAGGGCATAGCTGCCACCTGTCTGCTGTTGCCAGGCCTCAGATGAGCGACCTGAGGGCTGAGACTGAGACCCTTAAGCTAGAGAAAGCAGACTGAGGGGGCCGTCCGCTGAGGATCTGGTCTAGTATCACCGGAGTATGGTGTTGCTTGGAAGTTGGAAGGAGACAACCAGCTGTCCTTGAGCCTTGTGTGAGTACAGACTGTTCTGAGGGATCTTGGGGACTTTTGGACTGCTGCCACCCCTTTATTGCTAGAGACTAGTCAGCAGCAAAATGGAAAGTAAAGGAACAGAAGAGAAATCCAAATCAAATAAATATTTGGTTTAACCCCCCTTTGCCTGCAAAAAAGTACCAGTATCTGCCTGTATTTCTTAGGGACATCATTGATCCTGACTAGGGATGAGCCGAACACCCCCCTGTTCGGTTCGCACCAGAACATGCGAACAGGAAAAAAGTTTGTTCGAACACGCGAACGCCGTTAAAGTCTATGGGACACGAACATGAATAATCAAAAGTGCTAATTTTAAAGACTTATATGCAAGTTATTGTCATAAAAAGTGTTTGGGGACCTGGGTCCTGCCCCAGGGGACATGGATCAATGCAAAAAAAAGTTTTAAAAACGTCCGTTTTTTCAGGAGCAGTGATTTTAATAATGCTTAAAGTCAAACAATAAAAGTGTAATATCCCTTTAAATTTCGTACCCGGGGGGTGTCTATAGTATGCCTGTAAAGGGGCGCATGTTTCCCGTGTTTAGAACAGTCTGACAGCAAAATGACATTTCAAAGGAAAAAAGCCATTTAAAACTACTCGCGGCTATTGCATTGCCGGTCTGACAATATACATAGAAGTTCATTGATAAAAACGGCATGGGAATTCCCCAAAGGGGAACCCCGAACCTAAATTGAAAAAAAAAAAGATGTGTAGGCAGGGGTGTTGCTAGGTCTACAAAAGATCTGGGGCTAGAGCCTATAGCAGCGTAATAAAGAAAGTCATACGCTTGGGCGGGCATACACATGTCCCCAGAGAGCCCCCCGCTTACATCAGGGTCCCCAGAGAGCCCCCCCTTACATCACCTTACATCAGGGTCCCCAGAGAGCCTCCTCTTTACATCAGAGTCTTCAGAGAGCCTCCCCCTTCTATCAGGGTACCCAGAGGGCCCCCCCCCCACTTACATTAGGGTCCCCAGAGAGCCTCCCCCTTAAATCTGGATCCCTAGAGAGCCTAGGCCTTAAAATCAGGGTCCCCAGATAGCCTCTCCCTTACATCAGGGTCCCCAGAGAGCCCCCCCACTTACATAAGGGTCCCCAGAGAGAGTCCCCTCCCCTTGGGGACCCCTGCAGAGACTCGGGGCTATTGGCCTCAGATTCGGGGCTATAGCCCCAAAAGCCACCCCCTAGCAACGCCCCTGTGTGTAGGTACATCTCCATAACATTGCAGGGCGGAAGCGACATCAAAACCTCACTTCAGCCCATAGCTCTAAAAGGGCCATTTTTTCTTTTTATTAATTTTTTAAATCACAAATTTTTTGAATTTTTTTTTTATTTATTGCATTTTAGTGTAAATATGAAATGTGAGGTCTTTTTGACCCCCAGATCTCATATTTAAGAGGTCCTGTCATGCTTTTTTTCTATTACAATGGATGTTTACATTCCTTGTAATAGGAATAAAAGTGACACAATTTTTTTTTTTTAAAGAACAGTGTAAAAATAAAAGGTAAAATAAATAAGAAAAAAATTTTTTTTAAATGTGCCCGTCCCGCCGAGCTCGCGTGCAGAAGCGAACGCATACGTGAATAGCGCCCACATATGAAAACGGTGTTCAAACCACACATGTGAGGTATCGCCGCGATCGGTAGAGCGAGAGCAATAATTCCAGCCCCAGACCTCCTCTGTAACTCAAAACATGCAACCTGTAGAATTTTTTTAAACGTCGCCTATGGAGATTTTTAAGGGTAAAAGTTTGTCGCCATTCCACGAGCAGGCGCAATTTTGAAGCGTGACATGTTGGGTAACAATTTACTCAGCGTAACATTATCTTTCACAATATAAAAAAATAAATTGGGCTAACTTTACTGTTGTCTTATTTTTTAATAGAAAAAGTGTACTTTTTCCAAAAAAAGTGCGCTTGTAAGAGCTGCGCAAATACGGTGTGACAGAAAGTATTGCAACGACCGCCATTTTATTCTCTAGGGTGTTAGGAAAAAAAAATGTATAATGTTTGGGGGTTCTAAGTAATTTTCTAGCAAAAAAAAAATGTTTTTAACTTGTAAACAACAAATCTCAAAAAGAGGCTCGGTCCTTAAAGTGGTTAAATATACAAATTCGGAGCTTGAATAGAATTAGTAACTTCTATGTATGGTATAATCTTAATATAGGACTGGGCAACCGCCAGCAGCTGCCACTCCAGCAGTATACTAACCACCACTTCTCCGATTTGTCCGGTACATAGAAAACAATGTGCCAATAGTGCAGATCATCCAAAAATTTATTACAATCACCCACAGTATAAAATGCTGACTACAACATAAAACCCCAAGGGATATATTTATTTAAAAAAAAAAAAAAATTGCATAGCAATTTACCCAGTTAAAGTGAATGTACATTCATTCAACAGAGCAAAAAAATAAAAATAAACGATTGTTATTAGGCTATTTCCTGTCCTGGTCGAATGATTTTCATTGATATAAATTGTCAAATGCCGCGTTTGATCACTAGATGGAGCTAAGTATCATAAAACACCCCTTAGCAACATCTAGTGGCCAAATGTGGTATTTTCCAACTTAAACCAATGAAAAATATTCGACCAGCACAGGAAATAACCAAGTAACATTCATATTTATTCACTTTTGTTGGTCGGCTTTCTATGCAATTTTTTTTTTGTTATAAAATATACCCCCTAGTGATGCTCAGCTACCACCTGCTGTACGTGTTGCTTGCTAGCTCCTACCCACAACACCGGCTGTCCAGCACGGCTCAGAAGTCGCTGAGATTTATTGACAATGAAAAGTGGATGTGCACAGATGAGACCTCTGCATGAACTTAGTTCCTTTTTTTCCGAATGTTGGAAAGCTGGCGTATGCTTTAAGATAGGCCATTAGTGAATTGTCTCCTCCACATTGACTTGACCTGGTTAAAACCCGATTGATAAAGTTTTCTACTTTTTTTTTTTTTTTTTTTCCTTCACAGCAAGTTGAGTCTATTCTGTATTCAGCTGCAGCGGAGAGCCGGATTCAGACGGAGAAGCAGAACAACAAATCAGAATACAAAAATAAAATAAAAAAATGAACAAGAACATGTCCCAGCCTACCCATAATCCTCTCCTGGTGCCCTGCGCTTATTTGTTCAGGAACAACACAAGCTTGGCGTCTTCTGTTCTCCTCAATTCACATCCAGCTGCCGCTTATTGGTCTTTGTGCAGAGAGACCTTTGAGCTGTCTCCAGGCTAAAGAAATGGAGGGATTTATATTGTTGAGGGGTTTTTTTTTTATCTTAGTTGTTTATTGAGTCAGAAAAAATATGTACATTCGGCTGCTCATAAATGCCCCCCGCTGTGGCCCATGACAGTACACAACAAAAAGTTATTGTAGGAATCACTGAGACAATCATTGGCCATTTCATATACTATTAATAAGATGAAATGTATCAAATTATTTTTTCTTAGACATTCAGATCTTTATAGCAGATAAGTCATGGCACAGAGATCAATGGCACTCTACCAGAGCATAGAGGCCAATGAGAGAAATTCCCAAAGAAGACCTGGCATGGACCTGTGCACACATTTGTCGAAGTTTCTACACACTGTGGTTGAAGAGTTTTGCTTATTATCCTCATTTGCATACACCGCCATTTATCCCCTGCATGCTACAAAACATTGTAACTCCTTGCGATCATTGGATGACGCAAAGACAAGATATGCCGACTTACTTAAGTATGCCCGCTTATGTTCACCAAGGAAGGTGAGTCTTCTATGGCGGTGGTTCTCAACAGCCAGGTCATGGCCTGATACCAGGGCCACAAGCTTCTCTCTTCCTGGGCCTCCATCCAGCTGCAGATCCCCTAACCTACCCATATTTGCCTGTAGTGCCGCTCAACCCCCTACAGTGTCTCCAGGTCCCTTGAGGGCCTTCAGCCAGCTGCAGATCCCCTAACCTACCCATATTTTCCTAAAGTGCCAGACAACCCCCTACAGTGCCTCTAGGTCTCTTGAGGGCCTCCATCCAGCTGCAGATGCCCTAGCCTACCCATATTTGCCTATAGTGCTGCTCAACCCACTTCAGTGCCTCCAGGTCCCATGAGTGTCTCCATCCAGCTGCAGATCCCCTAACCTACCCATATTTGCCTGTAGTGCCGCTCAACCCCCTACAAGTGTCTCCAGGTCCCTTGAGGGCCTCCAGCCAGCTGCAGATCCCCTAACCTACCCATATTTTCCTATAGTACCAGACAACCCCCTACAGTGCCTCTAGGTCTCTTGAGGGCCTCCATCCAGCTGCAGATGCCCTAGTCTACCCATATTTGCCTATAGTGCTGCTCAACCCTCTACAGTGCCTCCAGGTCCCATGAGTGCCTCCATTCAGCTGCAGATCCCCTAACCCACCCATATTTGCCTGTAGTGCCGCTCAACCCCCTACAGTGCCCCCAGGTCCCTTGAGGGCCTTCAAGTGTTACTAAAGGCAACATTTTTTCAAAAATTAAAATAACAAACATGTTATACTTACCTGCTCTGTGCAGTGTTATTGCACAGAGTGGCCCTGATCCTCCTCTTCTCAAGTCCAACCTACGTGTGTGCGCGCTTTTATATACCGTAGTTACATAGTAGGTGAGGTTGAAAAAAGACAAGTCCATAAAGTCCAACCCATGTGTGTGATTATATGTCAGTATCAATATTACATTGTATATCCCTGTATGTTAAGGTCGTTTAGGTGCTTATCTAATAGTTTTTTGAAATCATCGATGCTCCCTGATGAAACCACCGCCTGTGGAAGAGAATTCCACATTCTTATTGTTCTTGCCGTAAAGAACCCTGTACGCAGTTTCCGGTAAATCGCTTTTCCTCTAATTTTAGTGAATGGCCGCAAGTTTTTTTAAACGCCCTTTCGCTGAAAAGTTTTATCATTATTGTGGGGTCACCAGTACGATATTTGTACATTGAAATCATATCCTCTCTCTCAAGCATCTCTTCTCCAGAGAGAGTAAGTTCAGTACTTTCCCCATAGCTGAGATCCTCCAGACCCTTTATTAGCTTTGTTGCCCTTATTTGTACTCGCTCCATTTCCAGTACATCCTTCCTGAGGACTGGTGCCCAGAACTGGACAGCATACTCCAGGTGCGGCCAGACCAGAGTCTTGTATAGTATAGTGAGTTAATTCCCTTTTTAATGTATGCCAATATTCTGTTGGCATTGCATGCTATTGCTGAGCCTATCATCTACTAGGACCCCGTGGTCCTTTTCCATCCTAGATTCTCTCAGAGGTTCTCCCCCCAGTGTATAGATTGCATTCATGTTTTTGCCACCCAAATACATTATTTAAATTTTTTCTACATTAAACCTCATTTGCCATGTAGTTCCCACCCCAATTAATTTGTTCAGATCTTCTTGCAAGGTTTCCACATCCTGCAGAGAAGCTATTGCCCTACTTAGCTTAGTATCGTCTGCAAATATTGATAATGAGCTGTTTATCCCTTCCTCCAGATCATTTATGAGTAAATTAAATAGGATTGGTCCCAGGACAGAACCCTGAGGGACCCCACTTTCCACACTGGACCATTCCAAGTACTCCCCATTTCTCACCACCCTCTGAACTCGCCCTTGTAGCCAGTTTTCAATCCATGTACTCACTTTTTGGTCCATGCCGACAGACCTTAGCTTGTACAGTAAACATTTATGGGGAAAAGCCTTTGCAAAATCCAGATAAACCACGTCTACGGGCCTTCCTTTATCTAGCTGGCAACTCACCTCCTCATAGAAGGTTAGTAGATTTGTTTGGCAAGAAAGATTTTTTATGAATCAATGCTGATTACTGCTAATGATACCGTTCTCATTACTAAAATCTTGTATATAGTCCCTTATCATCCCTTCTAAGAGCTTGCATAATATTGATGTTAGGCTAACTGGTCTGTAGTTCCCAGGGATATATCTTGGTCCTTTTTTAAAGATTGGTGCTACATTGGCTTTTCTCCAATCAGCTGGTACCATTCTAGTCAGTAGACTGTTCGTAAAAATTAGGAAAAATGGTCTGGCAATTACTTGACTGAGTTCCTTAAGAACCCTCGGGTGCAAGCCATCTGGTCCCGATTACTTATGTTATGTTTTTCAAGTCTGTTTCTAATTTTATCCTCTGTTAACCATGAGGGTGCTTCCTGTGACGTGTCATGAGGATAAACATTGCAGTTTTGGTTACTGAAGCCCCCCTCCCTCAGGGGGGGGAGAAGAATACATTCAAAACTTTCGCCATCTCACCACCCTTAGTGACCAGATTCCCTTCATCATTCTTTATGGGACCAATACGATCTGTCCCTATGGAGCCTCTCTCCATAGACTTACACAGCGGGACTTAGGCCCGCCCCCACTTCCTCACTGCATTTGATTGACAGCAGCAGGATTGGTCATAGGGCAAACCGGACACTTGCCCAGTGGGCCAGGGCCACCAGGCCACAAGTCCTTGCGAAGCCCAGGGCTGCTGGGCTGCTCTTTGAGCCTACGCCGCTCACCCGGCCTCTCCATGGCCAGTTAAGCTCAGTCATCGGCGCCAGGGGGGCGGAAACATGAAGGGGAGGAGACACCTTCGGCCTCCCCGTGGCCGCACGGCCGCCCGTATAGGTCAGCCGTCTGTGCCAGGGGCGTGACTACGAAGGGGGGAGGATCTAGAGCAGACACCTGCTGCAGACACCTTGGAGCCGGATGAGAGAGAACGTGAGTGCGGCCCCCCGTAACCTGGATAGGACGAGCAGTGGGGGAGGCTGCATATAGTAGAATCATTCTCTCCATCTTCCTCTTGAAGTCTCTGAATGCCTGCGAGAGGGAGAGGAGAAGCAGGCATTCTGAGACTGCAGGAGGAAGATGGAGAGAATGATTCTTCTATATGCAGCCGCCCCCACTGCTTCTCCTATCCTGCATCTTTCTCCTGCCCCCCTCCCTGTGGTTTCCACCCATACTCTTTGCCCCCTCATGCTCTCCACCTCCCCTTTATGCACTCCGCCTCTCCCCCAGTGCTCCCCACCTCCCTCCATGCTCTCCGCCTTCCCCCTGTGCTCTCCACATCCCCCCATGCTCTCCGCTGCCCCCATGCTCTCTGCCTCTCCCCCATGCTCTCTGCCGCCCTCATGCTCTCTGCCTCTCTCCCAGTACTCTCCAGCCCCCTAGTGCTCTCCACCTCCCTCCATGCTCTCCGCTTCCCCCTGTGCTCTCCACATCCCCCCATGCTCTCTGCCACCCCCTGTGCTTTCCACCTCCCTCCATGCTCTCCGCCGCCCCACTGTGCTCTCCACCTCCCCCATGCTCTCCACCGCCCCCTGTGGTCTCCACCTCTCCCCATGCTCTCCGCTGCCCCCCTGTGCTCTCCACCTCCCCCCTGGCTCTCTGCTGCCCCCTGTGCTCTCCACCTTTCCCTATGCTCTCCCCTGCCTCCCTGTGCTCTCCACATCTCCCCATGCTCTCCACATCCCCCCATGCGCTCCGCCACCCCCCTGTGCTTTCCACCTCCCTCCATGCTCTCCACTTCCCCCCGTGCTCTCCACCTCCCCCATGCTCTCCGCCGCCCCCCTGTGCTCTCCACCTCACTCCATGCTCTCTGCCGCCCCCTGTGCTCTCCACAACCCCCATGCTCTCCGCCGCCCCCCTGTGCTTTCCACCTCCCTCCATGCTCTCCGCCGCCCCCGTGCTCTCCACCTCACCCCATGCTCTCCACCGCCCCCTGTGCTCTCAACCTCACCTCATGCTCTCCGCCGCCCCCTGTGCTCTCAACCTCACCTCATGCTCTCCGCTGCCCCCTGTGCTCTCCACATCCCCCTGGCTCTCCGCTGCCCCCTGTGCTCTCCACCTCTCCCTATGCTCTCCGCCGCCCCCCCTGTGCTCTCCACATTCCCCCATGCTCTCCACCTCTCCCAATGCTCTCCGCCACCCCCCTGTGCTCTCCACCTCCCCCAATGCTCTCCGCTGCCCCCCTGTGCTCTGCACCTCCCCCCTGTGCTCTCCACCTCCCCCCATGCACTCCGCCGCCCCCCTGTGCTCTCCACATCCACCCATGCTCTCTGCTACCCTCCTGTGCACTCTACCTCCTCCCTGGCTCTCAGCCTCCCCCGTGCTCTCCACCTCCTCCCATGCTCTCCACTGCCCCCCCTGTGCTCTCCATCTCCCCCCCCCCCATGCTCCCCGCTGCCCCCCTGTGCTCTCCTCTTCCTCCCTGTGTTCTCTGCCTTTCCCCTGTGCTCTCCTCTTCCTCCCTGTGTTCTCTGCCTCTCCCCTGTGCTCTCACCCCACCCCATGTTATCAAGGTTCATCCCTGTGCTCTCCCCCCCATGCTCTTTTCTTTCCTGGTACCCCCTCGGGGGATCCGTCAGGGTGGAGAGTGGGCACGGAGCCGGTTAACATGTCATGGGCTGTTCACTCCAAAATGCCCGGACCTATATTTGTTCCAGTCCAGGCCTGGACAGCAGTATGAGCCAATGGCTCCTGCTGCTGCTATGCTGTGTAAAGAGGAAAAGAGGGGAGAATAGATGCAGCCGTGCACACCGCTGATCTCTTCTCCTTCACACAGGGGAAGGGGGACACAGGGAGACTGAAAACGTTTTTTACCTTAATGCAAACAATGCATTAAGGTAAAAAAATGTTTTTAGGTTTAGTAACACTTTAAGTCAGCTGCAGATTCCCTAACCTACCGCAGTACTTCCCAGCTCCCATAGAGCTCCCAACCTTCCACAATTACCCAAAGTACCCCTCCCACACCTGCTCCACTGTGGTCTCCTGAGAGTCCTTGGGCTCCCACAGGGCCCCCAGCCTCCCACACTTTCACCCAACTTCCCACAGTGCACCAAGCCTGCTGCAGAGCAGTCAACTCCCTTAATGCCTCCAACTTCCAACAGTTTCCCATAATGCCCCCCAACCGTGTTCCTAACCTCCCACACTGACACTCAGCCTACCACATTTCCTGCATTTCAATACATATTTTGCAGTTCCATACTTTTATTGTGTGAGTGTAAACTTTTTTTTACTGCTGGGGCATAGAAGGTTTTGGAGGAGTGTGGAGGCCAGAAAAGTTTACACTGTCTGGCTACATGATATATACAGGCAGGGCCGCTGATAAGGGGGTAGCACCAGTCCTCTTGTACAGGGCGCAGGCCAGCAGGGGGGCCCGGGAAACAGGGAAATTAGATATGGGGAGTAAAAAGTGTGATTGGTAAAGCGGGGGGGGGGGGGGTGCAGATAGAGGGACTGATCCCCTGGGTGCCTCTCCCTGCAGCAGATAAAAGCTGGCTTCTCCTTCGGCTTTTAGCTGCTGCAGATAGAGACACACAGGGGATCGGTTCCTGTAATTGATCCCTAACCACTGCCTCCCCATGCCTCACGATCCCCTTCCCTGTCCAATTCCCCCTGCTTGCCCAAATAATCATTTTAGTATTTTTTAAATAAAATATCATTTTATTTTTTGGGGGGTCCTGTCAGGGGCCCCATTATTTCTAACAGCAACCCTATATGTAGGAGGAGTGAAGCAGGAACCTGGCTTGGAGCACCATGCATGAACTTCATCTCCTGGAAGCTTGGACTTTGCAAGAAATTTAATGGCTCATCTGTTGTAATGTAATATAATATCATACATAAATCGGCCGATATTATATTACATCATCCAGACAGATCCTCTTACTGCAAATAATATACAGTCTGAAATATAATGATCTGGCCTAAAGCAGGGACTGGCCAAGATTTAATCCATTAATGGACAGGCTAGTTGTACTGAAGCCGATCCATCAATTGACTTTAGTACAACCAGCCAGGCATCACACAACAGCAGGCACACCAGTGGTTGGACATCGGACGCAAAAGGAAGGCCCCGTAGTAACTATTGGGTGGTGCTGGCTTAACAGAGAAGTTGATGGATATCATAGATAAATGCCATCACCATGTCATTGTCCAAGCACCTCTGTCAGCAACCAAGAAAGAATCAGCACGTGTTTTTCTTTCCTCTCCCTCTCTTCTTTTCATTCATCTCCCCCTCTCTCTTTTTCTCTTTCTTTCTCTCTCTTTCTTTTCTTTTTCCTCTCTATCTTTTCTCTTCTCTTCCCTTCCCCTTTCTCTTCCTCTTTTCTCTTCTCTTCCCTTCCCCTTTCTCTTCCTCTTTTCTCTTCTCTTCCCTTCCCCTTTCTCTTCCTCTTTTCTCTTCTCTTCCCTTCCCCTTTCTCTTCTCTTCTCTTCTCTTCTCCTTTCCCTTCCCCTTTCTCTTCCCCTTTCTCTTCTCTTCTCTTCTCTTCTCTTCTCTTCTCTTCTCTTCTCTTCTCTTCTCTTCTCTTCTCTTCTCTTCTCTTCTCTTCTCTTCTCTTCTCTTCTCCTTTCTCTTCCCCTTTCTCTTCTCTTCTCATCTCTTCTCCTTTCTCTTCTCCTTTCTCTTCTCTTCTCCTTTCTCTTCTCTTCTCCTTTCTCTTCTCTTCTCCTTTCTCTTCTCCTTTCTCTTCTCTTCTCCTTTCTCTTCTCCTTTCTCTTCTCTTCTCCTTTCTCTTCTCCTTTCTCTTCTCTTCTCCTTTCTCTTCTCTTCTCTCTTCTCTTCTCCTTTCTCTTCTCTTCTCCTTTCTCTTCTCCTTTCTCTTCTCTTCTCTTCTCTTCTCTTCTCTTCTCTTCTCTTCTCTTCTCTTCTCTTCCCCTTTCTCTTCACTTCTCTCTTCTCTTCCCCTTTCTCTTCTCTTCCCCTTTCTCTTCTCTTCTCTTCTCTTCTCTTCTCTTCTCTTCTCTTCTCTTCTCTTCTCTTCTCTTCTCTCCCCATCTTTCTTCCCATCTCCCCATCTCTCTTCTTTCTTCCTTGGGTTACAGGTTGTGATTCTGAACGATTCCTGAACACACGCACGTCCTCTTCTATTGATGTCAGCAGATGTTTTATAGATTTGATTCTGATTCATAAGACAAATAAAGAAAGCCTCTTCCCGGCTTGCCTGTGAACGGTTTGATCTCCCGGCTGATATGAACATTTGCTGATCAATTAACTTCAGTTTTGATCATCGGAGATGGGGCAGTTGCGTCTACACAGCAGATGTGTCCATGACAGGAAATCTGGGGCCCCGAGGGGCCACAGTGGAAATAGATTTTATAACCATCATGTTATCATCCTCCACTCTGTACGAATTAGGCGAATGAGGCAGACACATCTGTCAGCAGAACATAAAGTGACATGACACATGAATTAAGATCCGATATACTGGGCCAGGCGGGCGCGGAGAGGGAATTCTGCACTATATTTAACAAACCCCGTGGGGGAGATTTATAAAAGCCAAAGCGGGTGAAAAATGACGGTAAACAAGCCCATAAAATGTCAACTTATTAAGAATTCAATTTGAAAAGTATAACTGAGAAGAGCCGAGTTTCGGATTAATTTTCAGAGGCATTTCAGAAATGAAGTGTTAAAAAAAAAAACTCAGAATGAAGATTTAAAATTGGAATAAAACTCACAACAAAAATCTGCGCTGCCACCTGTCTCTACTTCCAATAAAAACACCATTCTGCATTTGTAAAATTGGATTTTTTTTTTTTTTTAAAGAAGTTGATTTATAAAAAAAATTCATCGGAGGAATGTGACGAGCATTTGCCCATCCTTGATGAATTCTCACTGTTTTTTGCTTAACCACTTGGCACCCATATAACTAACTTACATGGCAGCAAGGTGGCGCTGCTGCACCGGATCACATACCTAGTACGTGATCCCACGCTTTTGGGTATGGGGCGCGCATGCTCGCCGCCGGCAACCTGTAAAGTGTTTTTTATTTGATACTGATCTCAGCGCCCTGCTGTTCATTTTCTTCTACATTGAGGTGATCCTACCCAGATCTTCTGCAGGAGCTCCAGAGGTTCCAGTCTTGGTCCCTTCTCCTGCTCAGCCATCCATCCAGTTCCCTCATCTCTTCCTCTAAACTATTGATGGTCTACAGATACAGATGAAAGTTCCAATGGACCAAGGGACTCTGCACCTCTCCTAGGAGCGCCATATGTACTTGTACACTCTTTGGATCCCCTTCTCCCAGTGGCTTTGCCTAGACTGAGATGATGTCATCAGTCTGCTGCAGGCAGGAGGAAGCATTTTCTCAGCCTCCCCTATCCCAATGACTGTCTAGGCTGAGATGATGTCATCAGTCTGCTGCAGGCAGGAAGAAGCATTTCCTTGGTCTCCTCTCCACCAGTGACTTTGCCTAGGCTGCGATGATGTAATCAGTCTGCTGCAGGCAGGAGGAAGCATTTCCTCTGTCTCCCCTCTCCCAATGACTTTGCCTAGGCTGAGATGATGTCATCAGTCTGTTGCAAACAGAAGGAGGCATTTCCTCAGTCTCCTTTCCCCCAGTGACTTTGTCTAGGCTGAGATGATGTCATCAGTCTGCTGCAGGCAGGAGGAAGAATTTCCTTGGTCTCCTCTCCACCAGTGACTTTGCCTAGGCTGAGATGATGTCATTGGTCTGATGCAGGCAGGAATAAACTTTTCCTCAGTCTCCCCTCTCCCAATGACTTTGCCTAGGCTGGGATGATGTCATCAGTCTGCTGCAGGCAGGAGGAAGCATTTTCTTAGACCTCCATACACACTATTAGATTTTCTGCAGATTTTTGTCTTCAGTTTTACCCAAACCATATAATATGAGTTCAAACCTTAAGAGTTTCAATTTGTATGCAATCAGGCAGGGCCTTGCACTACATGGTTTTGGTAAATCTGTAGAAAATCTAACAGTGTGTATGGGGCCTAAGTCTCCCTTCTCTCAGTGAGTTTGCCTAGGCTGAGATGATGTCATCAGTCTGCTGCAGACAGGAGGAAGCATTTCCTCGGTCTCCTCTCCACCAGTGACTTTGCCTAGGCTGAGATGATGTCATTGGTCTGATGCAGGCAGGAATAAACTTTTCCTCAGTCTCCCCTCTCCCAATGACTTTGCCTAGGCTGGGATGATGTCATCAGTCTGCTGCAGGCAGGAGGAAGCATTTTCTTAGACCTCCATACACACTATTAGATTTTCTGCAGATTTTTGTCTTCAGTTTTACCCAAACCATATAATATGAGTTCAAACCTTAAGAGTTTCAATTTGTATGCAATCAGGCAGGGCCTTGCACTACATGGTTTTGGTAAATCTGTAGAAAATCTAACAGTGTGTATGGGGCCTAAGTCTCCCTTCTCTCAGTGAGTTTGCCTAGGCTGAGATGATGTCATCAGTCTGCTGCAGACAGGAGGAAGCATTTCCTCGGTCTCCTCTCCACCAGTGACTTTGCCTAGGCTGAGATGATGTCATTGGTCTGATGCAGGCAGGAATTAGCATTTTGCTCGGTCTCCCCTCTCCCAATGACTTTGCCTAGGCTGGGCTGATGTCATCAGTCTGCTGCAGGCAGGAGGGAGCATTTTCTTAGTCTCTCTTCTTTCAGTTAGTTTGCCTAGGCTGAGATGATGTCATCAGTCTGCTGCAGACAGGAGGAAGCATTTCCTCAATCTCCTTTCCCCCAGTGACTTTGCCTAGGCTGAGATGATGCCATCAGTCAGCTGCAAGCAGGAGGAAGCATTTCATTAGTCTCCCTGCTCCCAATGTTTTTCCCTAGGCTCAGGTTATGTCACCAGTCTACTGCAGGCAGGAGGAAGCATTACCTCAGTCGTCTCTCCCCCAGTGACTTTGTCTAGGCTGAGATGATGTCATCAGATGCTGCAGACAGGTGGAAGCATTTCCTCAGTCTCCTCTCCTCCCTAGTGATCAGACTGCAACATTGTAACTTTGTGTCAGACATTTGTGAACACAGTGAACAGTGTCAACAGAATTGACATGATTGTGTCATCTCTGAGACAACACCTCATCCCAGGAATTGTGACCTTAGATGATGCCTGAACAAAGATGGCGAGGTCCTGCTGGAGAGAAAAGTAGATGCAAGCACTGTCAGGACGAGTCCTGTGACCTCTGTGAGAGGTGATACATACCTGGTAGTGTTATGCCCCGTACAAACGGTCGGACTTTCCGACGTAAAATGTTCGATGTGAGCTTGTTGTCGGAAATTCCGACCGCGTGTCGGCTCCATCGGACATTTTCCATCGGAATTTCCGTCGCACAAAATTTGAGATCTGGATCTCAAATTTTCCGACACCGAAATCCGTTGTCGTAAATTCCGATCGTGTGTACACAATTCCGACGCACAAAGTTCCACGCATGCTCGGAATCAAGCAGAAGAGCCGCACTGGCTATTGAACTTCATCTTTCTCGGCTCGTCGTATGTGTTGTACACCACTGCGTTCTTGGCGATCGGAATTTCCGACAACATTTGTGCGACCGTGTGTATGCAAGACAAGTTTGAGCAGACATCCGTCGGAAAAAAATCCATGGATTTTGTTGTCGGGAATGTCCCATCATGTGTACGGGGCATAAGACTTACACATTACTGTACCTACCTAATATGAAAAAACACATCTGCTGACAGGTCCATTTTAAGGAGTGCAATAATAAATACGGAGGTCCTTCTCCACACAAAGCAGCGTCCCTCCAGCAACCAGCTCAGGTAACTCCGCCAAGTTCCCCCCTTTACCATCTGCCGTCCTGTCTCGCTATCCGGGAGATGGCGGAAGTAACGTTACATCGTCCGCAACAGCTGTCGTCTCCTTTACTTTTTTTTTTTTTTTTTAATATCAGATTTTTTTTTTTACTTTTAATTTAAATTTCATTTCCCCCGTACTTCCCATTCTCCAAAAAAAAATAAAAAAATGAAGGGATTAAAACCTGATTAAAATGAAAAGACATGAGCGGCGGCGGGGAAGATAATGACGCTGTAGGCCGTCTATTTTATGTAGTGTGCAATCCGCCGTGATTGAATCCGCGCTCCGCTAATGCACTCAGGTAGCGGCTTTCAGAAGATTTGTGATTAGAGGAAGGATTTGAAAGTGGCGGGGTGAAATTTCGTGCGCCGAGGTTCCGGGCGGACATTTGCCTAATACGGAATGAATAAAGATTACTACCTGGGGTTATTGCTTAAGCTGTAAAAAAAAAAAAAAAGAAGAGGTGAAGGGCTTAATGTCAGGCTGCGCGGCGCAGAGACGAGCTCACGCCAACGACCATTAATCAAACGTCCCGTAGGTCTTTACACGTTGGATATCACGCTTGGACGAGCAAAGCCTGCGGCATCCCGAGATGGGGGAGCGAGAGAATGTTTGCTAAATAGAATTCAGATTCACGCTTTCCAAAAAAAAAAAAAAATCACATTTTGCAAATATCATTCGGCCCGACAAGTGAAACCAATACAAAGAACATCGGAGCTGTCATGGACAGGGATCCTTATCCACCGAGAGAGGGACAGTCCAGGAAATGGTGATGCAGGTGTCACAAGAGTCACCGCAGATGCAAGAGCACAAGGGTCACTGGAGACATTAGGGCGCACAGGAGACACAGGAGCACAGGGGTTACAGGAGGCACAAGAGTCACTGCAGAAGCATAAGGATCACTGGAGACACAGGAGCACAGGGGTTACAGGAGGCACAAGAGTCACTGCAGAAGCATAAGGATCACTGGAGACACAGGAGCACAGGGATCTCTGGAGTCACAGGAGCACAGGGGTCTCTGGAGACACAGGAGCACAGGGGTCTCTGGAGTCACAGGAGCACAGGGGTCTCTGGAGACACAGGAGCACAGGGGTCTCTGGCGACGATTGGGTAATTGGAGACATTAGGGCGCAGGGGTCACAGGAGATACTGGAGACACAGGAGGCACAAGAGTCACTGCAGACACAGAAGCACAAGGGCCACTGGAGACACAGGAGCACAGAGGTTCCTGGAGAAGCTTGGGCCACTGGAGACGTTAGTGCACAGGAGTAACAGATGGCACTGGAGATGCAGGAGCACAGGGATCACTGCTTGACACTGAATGCTCTAGGGCCATTGCGTGACAAGATGCTTTGGAGTCACTGGAAGTTACAGGAGCAACTGGAGACACGGGAGCACAGGGGTTCCTGGAGACACTTGGGTCACTGGAGACATTAGGGCACAGGGGTCACAGGAAGCACAAGAGTCACTGCAGGTGCAGGAGCAAAGGGTCACTGGAGACATAGTGGTTCCCGGAGGCGATTGGGTCACTGGAGACTTTAGGGTGCAGAGGTCATAGGAGGCAACGGGTCGCTGGAGAGATTAGGGTGCAGGGGTCATAGAAGGCACAAGAGTCACTGCAGAAGCACAAGGGTCACTGGAGACACAGGAGCACAGGGTTCACTGCTTGACACTGAATGCTCTAGGGCCACTGAGTGACATAGCTACTTTGGAGTCACTGGAAGTTACAGGAACAACTGGAGACTGAGGAGCACAGGGGTCTCTGGCAACACTTGGGTCGCTGGAGAAATTAGGGTGCAGGGGTCACAGGAGGCACAAGAGTCACTGCAGAAGCACAAGGGTCACTGGGGTCACAGATGCTCAGGGGTCTCTGGAGATACCTGGGTCACTGGAGACGTTAGGGCACAGGAGTAACAGGGGGCACTGGAGATGCAGGAGCACAGGGATCACTGCTTGACACTGAATGCTATAGCGTTACTGAGTGACAAGATGCTCTGGAGTCACTGGAAGTTACAGGAGCAACTGAAGCCGCAAGAGCACAAGGGTCTCTGGAGACACCGGAGCACAGGGGTTTATGGCGATGTTTGGGTCACTGGAGACATTAGGGTGCACGGGTCACAGCGGGCACGGGAGACACAGGAGCACAAGGGTTACAGGAGGCACAAGAGTCACTGCAAAAGCATAAAGGTCACTGGAGTCACAGGAGCACAGGGGTCTCTGGCGATGTTTGGGTCATTGGAGACATTAGGGCGCAGGGGTCACAGGAGGTACTGGAGACACAGGAGGCACAATAGTCACTGCAGACACAGACGCACAAGGGTCACTGGAATCACAGGAGCACAGGGGTCTCTGGGGATGCTTGGGTAACTGAACACATTAGGGCACAGGAGTAACAGGGGGCACTGGAAATGCGGGAGCACAGGGATCACTGCCTGACACTGAATGCTCTAGGGCCACTAGGTGACAAGATACTCTGGAGTCACTGGAAGTCTCAGGAGCAACTGGAGACACAGGAGCACAAGGGTGTCTGGAGACAGGATTACAGGGGTCTCTGAAGACACAGGGGCACAGGGGTCTCTGGAGACACAGGAGCGCAGGGGTCTGTAGAGATGCTGGAGACACAGGCACACAAAGGTCTCTGGAGATGGTGGGGTCAATGGAGACATGAGGGCACAGGGGTCACAGGAGGCAAAAGAGTCACTGGCGACACAGGAGCACAAGGGTCAGTGGAGACTCAGGAATCACTGAAGACACAGGCGCTCAGGGGTCACTGGAGACCCTAGGGTTACTTGAGACACATAACACAGGATACTTTGGGATCACTGCTTGACACTGAATGCTCTAGTGCCACTGGGTAACAGGTTGCTCTTCAGTCACTGGAAGTCACAGAAGCAACTGGAGGCACAGGAACACAGGGGTCCCTGGAGACTCTGGAGTCACTGGAGACACAGGAACACAATGGTCTCCGGAGATGGTGGGGTCACTGGAGACATAAGTGCACACGGGTCACCAGGAGGCATATGAGTCACTGCAGATGCAGGAGCACAAGGGTCTCTGGAGACACAGGAGTGACTGGAGACACAGAAGCACTGTGGTCTCTGGGGACATTAGGGTGCAGGAGTCCCAGGAAGCACTGGAGATGCAGGAGCACAGGAGTCACTGGAGACCCTGGAGCTACTTGAGACACAGCATGACACAGATACTCTGGGATCACTGCTTGACACCAAATGCTCTAGGGCAACTGGCTGACAGGATGCTCTGGGTCACTGGAAGTCGCTATAGGCACTGGAGACTCAGGAGCACAGGGGTCTCTGGAGACACAGGAGTCACTGAAGACACAGGAGCACAGGGGTCTCTGGAGACACAGGAGTTACTGGAGACACAGGAGCACAGGGGTCTCTAGAGACACAGGAGTCACTGGAGACTCATGGCTACAGGAGTCTTTGGGGATGCTGGGTTCACTGGAGACACAGGAGCACAGAGGTCTCTGGAGGAGCTGAAGGTACTTGAGACACAGGAGTACAGGAGTCTCTGGGGATGCTGGGGTCACTAGAGATACAGGAGCATAGGGATCACTGGAGGCACAAAAATCACTAAAGACTCAATAACATGGGAGTCACTGGAAATGCTGAGGCTGGAGACACAAACGCTGCTGGACTCACAAGGATTTGCTATAGACACATGGGTGGTTGAAATCACAGGAGACACTGGAGACAGAGGCAGGCAACGAGGAGTGCAGCAGAGGGGTTAACCAAAAGGAAGCATTGCTCCAAATGGCGAGGTCCATAAAGACATGGATGAGCGAGGTTGAGGGTGGAGGAACTTGACTGGCCTGCACAGAGTCCTGACCTCAACCCGATTGAACACTTTTGGGATGAATTAGAGAGGAGACTGTGAGCGTTTGTGTATGACCTCACAAACGCTCTTCTGGAAGAATGGTCAAACATTCCCATAGACACACTCCTAAACCTTGTGGATGGCCTTCCCAGAAGAGTTGATGCTGTTATAGCTGCAAAGGGTGGGCCAACTCAATATTGAACCCTACGGACTAAGACTGGGATGCCATTAAAGTTCATGTGTGTGCAAAGGCAGGTGTCCCAATACTTTTGACAATATAGTGTATATCATAATTTAAATATTCTAAATATTTTATGAAGAATGAAAATGATATAAACTGTATATATATTTTCCAAGATCATTTTTGAGCATCCTGAGAGATTGTTAGCCATAGCCAATATAATAACAATGGTAAATATTCATGACATTTTCGCATTTGTTTCCAGTGTCTGGTTTCTCGTCGTACGCAGGACAGCCGCGTATTTGTATTAGCATTGTGCAAAGTACTGACTGGATTTGAGCGATTTTATATATTCAGAATATTTTACTGACACCTGAGCCAGAAGTTTCAAAAGTCACATTGCCTTGGCCTGGCTAAAGATGTTTATATCTTACCTGTACAATGGGCATCACTAATTGGCGAGCCAGCCAGTCCCCAGCACAGGTTCCCCCGCCCCCAGTCATTGGTTATTAGGGCCGGAATTGATTTTTTTTTTGTTTTCCTTTTCTTATAAGCTTGGCTTACATGCAGCACTGCCCCAAATCTGATTCATTGCTGTTTTTATTTTTATTTTTAAATAGTAATTTTGTTTTTCCAGCTCCCGGCGCTTTCTTCCGAACACCATCCTGCAGTTTCCCTTTAAGAGCGAACTCACCACCTGCAAATATATATATACGTATATTGTATTTTAATCTCCGCAGCCCCGATATTTTAATATGTGAATTTTAAATAAAGAGTTTTTCTTAAGAGACAATATACAGAGTAATAATTACTTCTCAATTTAATTATATTATCGCTTTATATCATGTATAGCGAGAGATTTGCATGCCTCTCATCTCACTAAGGAATATACATAATTAGCTCAGCATTTCTAAAGTTCTTTATTTATTTTTTTTTAATTAAAAAGTAATTACCTCTCATTTTAATTAAGAAATGTAAGTACTGGTAGGAAGCTGGCGGTATGTGGTACCATATCACCGGACCGGGCTGTTAACCCTACACGAGCCGAGACTGAGCCATCGGGGGCTGTTTAGTGATGGAGCTTTTTAGTTTTGGATGTTGCTCTGTTTCAAATGCCACTTTATGCATTGACATTCCTCCTTAGACCCGGTTTATCCAGGTGGCATGGTCACCCACAGACTTGGTGCCATCAACAGGCAGCTTAACTCTTCAATAAGACACAGATATTTAATTCAGTGCTATTTGACTTCAGCTAATTGCAGTACAAAGGATGTTGTGACGGGAGTCACTTTGGGCGGGGGGCTTGTGGAGCCCAGCTTGCTTTGGAGAGCACTGGAGGCTTCTGGTCCGGCTCCCCTGGCCCCTCCTATGTGTAAATCACCCTGTGCTCATTAGGGGCACAGGGTGACCGAGAACTTCAGTCTGATTGGTGCTAGTCAGACTCGTTGTACAGCCACACTGGAATATTGTATATAGGTATATATTGTGTGTTCTCTCATGCTGTTGTGAACTCTTTGCTGGAATTATTTAGGGTGTGGCTGTATTCCATTGTTCTATTGTTTGTGTCTGCCTTGTGAGCAAAGTATTATGGGATGTATGTCTATTTGGATACGCTGTGAGAGGGGAGGGGGGAATTCCTCCAGCAGTCCCTCCCAAAGATAGTCTACTATTGGATAGTTGAATACCTGTGTGTCATGCTACTGGAGAAGGTATAGTTTACCCCGCCCTGAATGCAAAGGTGGGGGGGATTGTCCCAAATGTTACCACTGTGTACCTGTGTTTCAATAAACAGTTCATGTCCCAGCTTCGTAACTGAGCTAGTCTGGTCTGGTTCTTGATTACAATATCCGGCTGTAAAATCTGATATCTGAAGATCCAGATATGAGGAAGCAGTGTACTGATGGAAGCACTCAAGCGGAGTGTGGGACAGGATCCGTCACAGATGTGTTTCCAGTTCTTTGAAGTGCAGGAAGACTGGGGGAAGATTTGCTAAAACTGGTACAGGCTGTGTATAGAAACCATGCTTAATTGAACAAGCTGAAGTTAGAAGCCGATTGGCTAGTTGCTACCATGCACGGTTGCACCAGATTTTGCACTTTCCAGTTTTAGCAAATCAACCCCGATGACTTTCCCAAGCCCTGTCACTGTGAATGACGAACACTGACTGAGGGAGCATGGAAGAAATGGAGAGGAGGGGATGAACTAACTAGCACTAAACAAGAGTCTGCTGTAGAACCTCTAGTCCCCATAAAGACCAACAGTGCCTTCCAATCACCCACAGTGCTCCAAGCCCCCACAGTGCCCTCCAGTCTTCTACAGTGCCCGTGCAAAACTCTCAGAGGATGTTTTTCCAGTTCATGGAAGTGCAAGATGACGATGACTTTCCTAGCCCTGTCTCTGTGAATAACCAACACTGACTGAGGGAACATGGAAGAAATGGCAAGAGTCTAGTGAGGGCTGAACTAACTAGTACTAAACAGAAGTCTGCTGTAATACCTCTAGTCCTAATAAAGCCTCCAACCATCAAAAGTAATCCACAGTGCCTTCAAGCCCCTACAATGCCCTCCAGTCTTCTTTAGGGCCACTGTGAAACCCTCACAGGGTTTTCTAGTTCTATGAAGTGTAAGAAGACAATGACTTTCCTAAGAACTGTCTGACTGAGGGAACATGGAAGAAATGGGGAGGGTGTGAACTAACTAGCACTAAATAGGAGTGTGCTGTAGAGCCTCTAGTCCCAATAAAGCCTCCAACCATCAATAGAAACCCACAGTGCCTCCCAACCTCCCACAGAGCCTCCAAACTAACTATGTCTAACTAAGGCTAAACTAACTAGCATTAAACAGGGGTTTGCTGAAGAACCTCCAGTTCCCATAAAGCCTCCAACCAACCTCCAACCACTGTTCGGACAGTGCCTCCCAACCTCCCACAGTGCCCCCAAGCTCCGGCAGTCTTCTACAGTGCCCCTGTGAAGTGTTTTTCTTTGAAGTGTAAGAAGACAATGACATTCCTAAGCACCGTCATCGTGAATAACAAACACTGACTGAGGGAACATACAATAAATGGTGAGAGTCTAGTGAGGGCTAAACTACCTAGAACTAAACAGGAGTCTGTTGAAGAGCCTCCAGGCCCCATAAAGCCTCCAACCATCAATAGTAACCCACAGTGTCTCCCAATCACCCACAGTGCCTTCAAGTCACCACAGTGCCCTCCAGTCTTCAACAGCGCCCCTGCAAAACCCTTAGAGGATGTTTTTCCAGTTCTTTGAAGTGTAAGAAGACATTAACTTTCCTAAGCCCTGTGAATAACTAACGCTGACTAAGAAAACATGGAAGAAATGGGGAGGGTCGAACTAGGGCTGAACTAACTAGCACTAAACAGGAGTCTGCTGTGGAGCCTCTGAAACCCGGTAAAGCCTCCAAACTGCAATAGTGTCTGACAGTGCCTCCCAACCTCTCTTAGTGCCTCCAAGCCCCCACAGTGCCTCCAAGCTGCCACAGTACCCTTTAGTCTTCTACAATGCCCCTGCAAAATCCTCAACAGATCTTTTTCCAGTTCTTTGAAGTGCAAGAAGACAATTACTGTCTTTGTGAATAACTAACACTGACTGTGGAAACATGGAAGAAATGGGGAGGGTCTAACTTGGGCAGAACTAACCAGCATTAAACAGGAGTCTGCTGTAGAGCCCCAGAGTCCCCATAAAGCAGGGGTAGGCAACCTGGGGCCCTCCAGCTGTTGCAGAGTTACAAGTCCCATCATGCTTCTGGGAGTAATTGTAACTGCCAGCCTTGCAATGCCTCATGGGAAATGTAGTTCCACAGCTGGAGGGCCCCAGGTTGCCTACCCCTGCCATAAAGCCTCCAACCATCACTAGTAACCCACAGAGCCTCCGATCCTCCCGCAGTATCTCCAAGCCCCCTCTGTGCCCTCCAGTCTTAAATAGTGCCATGTGAAACCCTCAGAGGATGTTTTTCCAGTTCTTTGAAGGGCAAGCAGATAATGACTTTCCCAACCCCTGTTTCTGCGAATAATTAACAGTGACTGATGAAACATTGAAGAAATGGGGAGGGTCCAACTTGGGCAGAACTAACTAGCACTAAACAGGAGTCTTCTGTAAAGCCTCCAGTCCCCAAAAAGGCTCCAACCAACAAATAGTGTCCCACAGTGCCTCCCAACCTCCCACAGTGCCCACAAGCCCCTGCAGTGCCCTCCAGTCTTCTACAATGCCCCTGCGAAACCCTCAGAGGATGTTTTTCCAGTTCTTTAAAATGTAAGAAGACAATGACTTTCCTAAGCACTGACTTTGTGAATAAGTAACACTGACTGAGGAAACATGAAGAAATGGGGAGGATCTAGCTAAGGCCAAACTAACTAGCAGTAAATAGAAGTCTGTTGAAGAGCCTCTAGACCCCATTAAGCCTCCAACCATCAATAGTAACCCACAGTGCCTCCAAGCCCCTACAGTGCCCTTAAGTCTCTTACAATGCCCTTGTGAGACCTTCAGAGGATGTTTTTCCAGTCAACCATCATAAGTAACCCACAGTGTCTCCCAACCACCCACAGTGCCTCCAAGCCACCACAGTGCCCTCCAGTCTTCAACAATGCCCCTGCAAAACCCTTAGAGGATGTTTTTCCAGTTCTTTGAAATGCAAGAAGACAATGACTTCCCTAAGCCCTGTCACTCTGAATAACTAACACTGACTGAGGGAACATGGAAAAAATGGGGAGGGTCCAACTTGGGCAGAACTAACCAGCACTAAACAGGAGTCTGCTGTAGAGCCTGTGAGTCCTCCAACCATCAATAGTAACCCACAGTGCCTCCCAACCCCCCACAGTGCCCCTACAATAATAAACCGCTGCTCATAATGTGATGTTCGCCGGCCATGATGCTCAGATGGCTGCACACTCAATACTTGCAGAAAATGGCTTTATTGTAGAACAAAGTCCATAAAAAACAACCACAACTGATCAGGCAGGGGAAGGAAAAGGTAGGTAGACGCGTTTCACACGAAAGTTCATGGTATTAAGAAAGCACGAACTTTCCTGTGAAACGCATCTACCTATATTTTCCCTCCCCTGCCTGATCAGTTGTGGTAATTTTTTATGGACTTTGTTCTACAATAAAGTCATTTTCTGCAAGTATTGAGTGTGCAGCCCTCCAATCATTCGTATAACACCCACAGTGCCCCCTAGCCCCCTCAATGCCCTCCTGTCTTGTATAGAACCACTGCCCATGCAAAACTCTGAGCCGCCTAAAGAGACCCCAGGCCTCTCCAGAGACCTCATCCCTTGCAGGACCATCGAGTCTGCTGCATGGTCCCTTAACTCCCTCCAGAACCTCCATCGCCATACAGTGACACCCAGTCCCATCTGGAGCCCTCAGTATTTTATTACATATTTTGTATTCCTATACTTTTATTGTTTGCGTATAAACTTCTTTATTTACTGTTGGAAGTCTTTGAAAAAATATACCGTGCCCTGGGTTGAGTCCCACTAAGTTTGAGAACCAATGCTCTAGCTACTTCCCCATGGGTGGACATCATATGACGTCACTGACTGAGTGAAGATATCAGGATGATGGGTGCAGCTACAGGTATCATCCAGATATCTTTTTTTTTTTTTTTTCAGCCAGTGATTCCCTACAGTGTAAAAGCCATTTTAGCGGCTGTTTAGCTGCTTGATTGCTTTTACAGGCGGAGCGGGAGGGGTCCTAACCACCTCCGGCCGCCCTCTGGTGCTTCTCCGTGCTTTCCCGTGCGAACGGGGAGCCAGTTTACCATGGGGCTGGAAGTGGACCAGATGGTCCCCGTCCATCTCTATGACCCTCGGAGGCCAGAAGTGACGCCATGACCTCACATTGTCTTCCGGCTCTGGCAGATATAAACACTGCCATTTTTTTTGGCTGGAAATCCCGAGATGGATATTTTTTTTGGGGATCTCAGCTTTTCCAGTATGGAGGAGAGATGTGGGGACTTATAGACCCCAGATCTTTTCGTAAAGAGGACCTGTCATGCCCTATCCCTATTACAAGGGATGTTTACATTCCTTGTAATAGGAATAAAAGTGATAAAATAAATACAAAATTAAAGGGAAAGTGTAAAAAAAAAAAAAAAAAAATAACATAAAAAATAAAAAAAAATGTAAATTTTAATGCGCCCCCATCCCCCTGTGCTCAAACGCATACCTAGGTCACGCCCAAATATGTAAATGGTGTTTGCACCACACATGTGAGGTATCGCTGCGATCGTCAGAGCGAGGGCAACATTCTTAGTGCTAGACATCCTCTATAACTGGTAACCTGTAAAGATTTTTAAAGCATCACCTATGGAGATTGTTAAGTACAGTAGTTTGGCGCCATTCCACCAATCTGCGCAATTTTAAAGCGTGACATGTTATGTATCTATTTACTCTGCGTAACATCATATTTCACTTTTTACCAAAAAAATTGGGTTATCTATTGTGTTTTCTTGCATTAAAATTAGGGCTGCGGAAATTAACGATTAATTCCTCGATTAATCGTTAATTTTTTTGATCGATCAAAATTTTTTTGATCGGTTGGCTGCCTGCCCTGGGGCCGCTTTGGGCCAAGCTGTGGCTGCAGCGCAGCGCTCCGCTCCCTCCTCCTTCACTATATGTCATACACAGTCTGCGGGCATCTCCCGCTGTGTGTCTCGAAGCTGAGTGTGAAAACTTTGGCCGCGCTGTGAGAAAAGTCCCGCCCTCCTCCTAGATCAGCTCATGTGATAGACGCAGTGTTCTATTTATAGACGCAGTGTTCTGTCTATAGACGCAGTGTTCTATTTATAGACGCAGTGTTCTGTCTATAGATTCAGTGTTCTGTCTATCACACGAGCTGATCTAGGAGGAGGGCGGGACTTTTCCCACAGCGCAGCCAAAGTTTTTACACTAAGCTTGGAGACACACAGCGGGAGATGCCCGCAGACTGTGTAATCCAGGCACTGACTACAGTGAGGCTGCACGGTGAGACTGCATTATGGGCACGGCGAGGCTGCGATTATAGGCACGGTGAGACAGCATTATGGGCACGGTGAGATTGCATTATGGGCACTGTGAGACTGCATTATAGGCACTGTGAGACTGCATTATGGGCACAGTGAGACTGCATTATGGGCACGGTAAGGCTGCAATTATGGGCACGGTAAGGCTGCAATTATGGGCACAGTAAGGCTGAGATTATGGGCACGGTGAGACTGCATTATGGGCACGCTAAGACTGCATTATGGGCACGGTGAGACTGCATTATGGGCACGGTGAGACTGCATTATGGGCACGGTAAGGCTGCGATTATGGGCACGGTAAGGCTGCAATTATGGGCACAGTAAGGCTGAGATTATGGGCACGGTGAGACTGCATTATGGGCACGGTGAGGCTGCGATTATGGGCACGGTGAGGCTGCGATTATGGGCACGGTAAGGCTAAGATTATGGGCACGGTGAGGCTGAGTTTATGACGTGTGACGTCCTAGCCATGCCCCGCTATGTCTGGCTTCGGCCGTTGCCATAACAACGGTGCTAAATCAGCTAAAAGTAGTTGGATCTGTATGTGCGTTATAATTAATCGAAATTAGTTGATTAAAAAAAAAATTGATTAATCGAACACGAAAATTTTAATCAGGAACAGCCCTAATTCAAATTAATTAAAGTGTATATTTCCTAAAAAAAATAGCGTTTGAAAAATTATTGCGCAAATTATGTGTGACATAAAACATGCTAATAAAGTAGTTATAATGTTTGGGGGCTCTGAGTAATTTTCTAGCAAAAAAAAAAAATGATGATTTTTACATGTACTTTGGGAAAGAAATGGGAGAATTGGCTTGGGTGGCAAGTGGTTAGAGACCTTACTTCTGGTTCATCTAAGGAGGGAACGAGGACATCTCAAAGAAGGACACGTGAAAGCAATGGTGGGGGCCCCTTGGACTCCAGTGTGAGAGATCGGGGGTCTCTGGAGCCTCTGCAGCGCGGTCTGGCCATACTCTGGGCCCGGCGGCGGATGGATAAAACTTGTATCGACAAATGCTAATGTGCCGGTGTGGAGCGAGGGCGCTGAGCACCGAAATCATTATTACCAAGTAGAGAAATGATAGCTGTCTGTTATTGATTTCTGCGGGCTGGAGATGGAGAGGAGAACATAACACTTCCAGCTCTCAGCCTGTACAACACGCCCCAATTTAACCGCCACTCCGAGCGAAACGCTCTGCAGAAATTCAATTAGATGTGAAGAGCCGGGAGAGAAGACGATCAAATCTGTGATACAGCAAACTGGACGGATATGAGGAAGGATAATAACTTATATCTGGAGAGCGGTGATGTCACTCCTGTATAATATAACATATCTGGAGAGCGGTGATGTCACTCCTGTATAATATAACATATCTGGAGAGCGGTGATGTCACTCCTGTATAATATATCTTATATCTGGAGAGCGGTGATGTCACTCCTGTATAATATAACTTATATCTGGAGAGTGATGATGTCACTCCTGTATAATATATCTTATATCTGGAGAGCGGTGATGTCACTCCTGTATAATATGACTTATATCTGGAGAGCGGTGATGTCACTGCTGTATAATATAACTTATATCTGGAGAGCGGTGATGTCACTCCTGTATAATAGATCTTATATCTGGAGAGCAGTGATGTCACTCCTGTATAATATAGCATATCTGGAGAGCGGTGATGTCACTCCTGTATAATATAACATATCTGGAGAGCGGTGATGTCACTCCTTTATAATATAACATATCTGGAGAGCGGTGATGTCACTCCTGTATAATATAACATATCTGGAGAGTGGTGATGTCACTCCTGTATAATATATCTTATATCTGGAGAGCGGTGATGTCACTCCTGTATAGGGATGAGCTTCGTGTTCGAGTCGAACCCATGTTCGACTCGAACATCGGCTGTTCGGTCGTTCGCCGAATTGCGAACGATATGGGCCGTTCGCGCCAAATTCGTGTGGCGCGTCACGGCCCATAATTCACTGCGGCATCGCAGTGCATTGCTGGCTGATGATTGGCCAAGCATGCACTATGACCCGCATGCTTGGCCAATCACAGCGCCATCAGTAGAGAGAGCTGTAATTGGCCAAAGCCAGGGTGGCTTTGGCCAATTATGGCTCAGGGGATTTAGTACACACCCCACACTATATAAGGCCGCCTGCACGGCGGCCCTGTGTAGTGTGTGTTCCGGTGTGCTGAGAGATAGAGAGAGAGAGAGACAGTGTCATTTGATTTGAGTTAGATAGATTAGGCAGAACAGTCAGTCAGTTAGCTGCACTTACAGTGTATTGTGTATATATATGCATCCCAGGTGTTGCATATATATATATACACTGTATTCAGTTTAGCTAGATCCGTTCCTGTTATCTTCTATCTAGACTATTTACATTTAGTGCAGTGTGTCCTGCTCACAGTGTTCAGCTAGATCCGTTCCTGCTATTTACATTCTGTACAGTGCGTCCTGCTCACAGTGTTCAGCTAGATCCGTTCCTGGTATTTACATTTAGTGCAGTGTGTCCTGCTCACAGTGTTCAGCTAGATCCGTTCCTGCTATTTACATTCAGTGCAGTGCGTCCTGCTCACAGTGTTCAGCTAGATCCGTTCCTGGTATTTACATTTAGTGCAGTGCGTCCTGCTCACAGTGTTCAGCTAGATCCGTTCCTGCTATTTACATTCAGTGCAGTGCGTCCTGCTCACAGTGTTCAGCTAGATCCGTTCCTGCTATTTACATTCAGTGCAGTGCGTCCTGCTCACAGTGTTCAGCTAGATCCGTTCCTGGTATTTACATTTAGTGCAGTGCGTCCTGCTCACAGTGTTCAGCTAGATCCGTTCCTGCTATTTACATTCAGTGCAGTGCGTCCTGCTCACAGTGTTCAGCTAGATCCGTTCCTGCTATTTACATTCAGTGCAGTGCGTCCTGCTCACAGTGTTCAGCTAGATCCGTTCCTGGTATTTACATTTAGTGCAGTGCGTTGTGCTCACAGTGTTCAGCTACATCCGTTCCTGCTATTTACATTCAGTGCAGTGCGTCCTGCTCACAGTGTTCAGCTAGATCCGTTCCTGCTATTTACATTCAGTGCAGTGCGTCCTGCTCACAGTGTTCAGCTAGATCCGTTCCTGCTATTTACATTCAGTGCAGTGCGTCCTGCTCACAGTGTTCAGCTAGATCCGTTCCTGGTATTTACATTTAGTGCAGTGCGTCCTGCTCACAGTGTTCAGCTACATCCGTTCCTGCTATTTACATTCAGTGCAGTGCGTCCTGCTCACAGTGTTCAGCTAGATCCGTTCCTGCTATTTACATTCAGTGCAGTGCGTCCTGCTCACAGTGTTCAGCTAGATCCGTTCCTGGTATTTACATTTAGTGCAGTGCGTCCTGCTCACAGTGTTCAGCTAGATCCGTTCCTGCTATTTACATTCAGTGCAGTGCGTCCTGCTCACAGTGTTCAGCTAGATCCGTTCCTGCTATATACATTTAGTGCAGTACGTCCTGCTCACAGTGTTCAGCTAGATCCGTTCCTGTTATCTTCCTACTGACAGGCAGGCTTGTCTGGTTACAGTATATAAAGCTACCTGAAGAAAATTACAGGTGTTCTTTTTGATCCTATTAGTACAACGGTCAGGCAGCTAGACTATTTACATTTAGTACAGTGTGTCCTGCTCACAGTGTTCAGCTAGATCCGTTCCTGTTATCTTCCTACTGACAGGCAGGCTTGTCTGGTTACAGTATATAAAGCTACCTTAAGAAAATTACAGGTGTTCTTTTTGATCCTATTAGTACCACGGTCAGGCAGCTAGACTATTTACATTTAGTACAGTGCGTCCTGCTCACAGTGTTCAGCTAGATCCGTTCCTGTTATCTTCCTACTGACAGGCAGGCTTGTCTGGTTACAGTATATAAAGCTACCTGAAGAAAATTACAGGTGTTCTTTTTGATCCTATTAGTACCACGGTCAGGCAGCTAGACTATTTACATTTAGTACAGTGTGTCCTGCTCACAGTGTTCAGCTAGATCCGTTCCTGTTATCTTCCTACTGACAGGCAGGCTTGTCTGGTTACAGTATATAAAGCTACCTTAAGAAAATTACAGGTGTTCTTTTTGATCCTATTAGTACCACGGTCAGGCAGCTAGACTATTTACATTTAGTACAGTGCGTCCTGCTCACAGTGTTCAGCTAGATCCGTTCCTGTTATCTTCCTACTGACAGGCAGGCTTGTCTGGTTACAGTATATAAAGCTACCTTAAGAAAATTACAGGTGTTCTTTTTGATCCTATTAGTACCACGGTCAGGCAGCTAGACTATTTACATTTAGTACAGTGCGTCCTGCTCACAGTGTTCAGCTAGATCCGTTCTTGCTATTTACATTCAGTGCAGTGCGTCCTGCTCACAGTGTTCAGCTAGATCCGTTCCTGGTATTTACATTTAGTGCAGTGCGTCCTGCTCACAGTGTTCAGCTAGATCCGTTCCTGCTATTTACATTCAGTGCAGTGCGTCCTGCTCACAGTGTTCAGCTAGATCCGTTCCTGCTATATACATTTAGTGCAGTACGTCCTGCTCACAGTGTTCAGCTAGATCCGTTCCTGTTATCTTCCTACTGACAGGCAGGCTTGTCTGGTTACAGTATATAAAGCTACCTTAAGAAAATTACAGGTGTTCTTTTTGATCCTATTAGTACCACGGTCAGGCAGCTAGACTATTTACATTTAGTACAGTGCGTCCTGCTCACAGTGTTCAGCTAGATCCGTTCCTGTTATCTTCCTACTGACAGGCAGGCTTGTCTGGTTACAGTATATAAAGCTACCTTAAGAAAATTACAGGTGTTCTATCCCAGCTTAGTGCAGCTACAGGCCATTAGTATGTCTGGAAGGCCAAGAAGGAGAGGCAGACAGTCACAAGCCAATAAGAGAGGGCAAGCAGGCTCTGTGTCTAGTGCTGGTCGTGGAGACGGTGCATCCTCATCAGCACGTGGCCATGGGACACGCTTGGCCTTTTTTTCGGCAGCTGGCCGTGTTGAGCCGCAACATGCGGAAGACTTGGTCGAGTGGATGACCAAGCCGTCCTCATCCTCCTCATCCTCTCTCACCCATGCCCAGGGTGCTTTGTCTGGCAAAGCAGCGGCCTCTTCCCTCAGCTCAATGTCATCAGTGACTCCTTCCCTAGCTCCACCATGTCCTCATGAGGATTCCCTCGAACTGTTTGACCACAGTGTTGGGTACATGCTCCAGGAGGATGCCCAGCGTTTGGAAGGCTCTGATGATGATACTGAGCTCAATGAAAGCAGTAACATGAGCACGGACAGAGGGGGTGCCCAAGAAGGACAGCAATCTGGCAGTCATGCTCCCCCTGCTGCAGCATACTGCCAGGTTTGCTCCAGTGATGAGGAGGGAGGGGATGATGAGGTCACTGACTCAACGTGGGTGCCTGATAGGAGAGAGGAGGAGGAGGAGGAGGAGGAGGAGGTGGCACATCACCAACTAGGCAGGATGCCCTCCAGGGGCCAGCCTAAGGGCAGCACATTGACTGCATCACACCCCAAAGCTCCACATGTGCAGGGCGCTGCAGTCTCTGCGCGTTATTCAAAAAGTTCTTTGGTGTGGGCCTTTTTTGAGACGAGTGCATCAGATCGCACCGCTGCTATTTGCAACATATGTCTCAAGCGTACCTCGCGTGGCCAAAACATCTCCCGCTTGGGTACCACATGCTTGACCAGACATATGTTGACCTGCCATGCAGTTCGTTGGCAAGCGTATCTAAAAGACCCACACCAAAGAACAAAGACGATCTCTCCTTGCTCCTCATCAGCTGAGATTTCCAACCCCACTAGACCTTCAGTCCTCTCTGAGACCTGCAGTGAGAGGAATAAAGGTGTAGAATTAGGTGTGTCACAGCCAAGTACTTGTGGGCAATCTGCTTTTGGTACACCGACGTCAGATTGTACCAGGCAAATTTCCCTGCCCCAGCTGCTGCACCGCCGAAAGAAGTTTGCTCCCAGCCATCCACATGCCCAGCGGTTGAATGCTAGCTTGGCAAAATTGCTAGCACTTCAACTGCTGCCTTTTCAGTTGGTAGACTCTGCCCCCTTCCGTGAGTTTGTGGAATGTGCGGTTCCTCAGTGGCAGGTACCCAAACGCCACTTTTTCTCACGGAAGGCGATTCCGGCTCTCTACCGGCATGTGGAAGGCAATGTCCATGCCTCGCTGGACAGGGCGGTCAGCGGTAAGGTGCATATTACCGCTGACTCATGGTCCAGCAGGCATGGACAGGGACGTTACTTAAGTTTCACGGCGCATTGGGTGACTCTGCTGGCAGCTGGGAAGGATGCAGGACAAGGTGCAGTAGTGTTGGAGGTTGTTCCGCCACCACGCCTCCAAAATGCTGATTGTGACACACCTCTCTCCTCCACCCCCTCCTCTTCTTCTTCCTCCATGGCCTCTTCCTCGGAACCAGCGGTGCTCCGTAGGCGTTCAAGGGGCTACGCAAGTACGCAGGCCAAAAGATGCCATGCGGTGCTTGAGCTGGTGTGCTTGGGGGACAGGAGCCACACTGGGGCAGAGGTTCTGTCAGCTCTGCAGGGGCAGGTTCAGAGGTGGTTGACGCCACGCCAACTTAAGGCAGGAATGGTGGTTTGCGACAATGGCACCAACCTCCTCTCTGCCCTCCGACAGGGACAACTGACCCATGTGCCCTGTTTGGCTCACGTCCTTAACTTGGTGGTGCAGCGGTTCTTGGGCAGGTACCCGGGCTTACAGGATGTCCTGAGGCAGGCCAGGAAAGTCTCTGTGCATTTCCGCCGGTCATATAATGCCAGTGCTCGGCTGACGGACCTCCAAAAGGAGTTTAACCTGCCCAAGAACCGCCTAATCTGTGACATGCCCACCAGGTGGAACTCGACGTTGGCCATGCTGCAGCGGCTGCACACGCAGCAGAGGGCCATCAATGAGTACCTGTGCGACTATGGCACCAGGACAGGGTCAGGGGACCTTGGTTTTTTTTCCCCACGCCAGTGGGCCATGATCAGGGATGCATGCACTGTCCTGTCACCATTCGAGGAGGCCACGAGGATGGTGAGCACTGACAGTGCATGCATCAGTGACACTGTCCCCCTTGTCCACCTGTTGGAGCACACGCTGCGTGGAATAATGGACAGGGCACTTGAGGCAGAACAGAGGCAGGAAGAGGAGGACTTCCTTAGCTCTCAAGGCCCCCTTTATCCAGACAGTGTTCCTGCGTGCCCGCCGATCACACAGGAAGAGGACGAGGAGGAGGAGGAGGAGGAGGAGGAAGATTGTGTCAGTATGGAGGTGGAGCCTGGCACTCAGCATCAGCAGTCTTTAAGGGATCAGTCCCAAGGAACACATGGACTTGTACGTGGCTGGGAGGAGGTGGCTGCGGACGTTGTTGTCCTTAGTGACCCAGAGGACTCCGGACCGAATGCCTTTAGCAAACCTACGCTGCATGGCCTCCCTGATCCTGCAAAGCCTGCGTAAGGATCCTCGTATTCGTGGTATCAAGGAGAAGGACCAATACTGGCTGGCAACCCTCCTTGATCCACGTTACAAGGGTAAGGTTGCGGACCTTATCTTGCCATCGCAGAGGGAGCAGAGGATGAAACATCTTCGGGAGGCCTTGCAGAAAGGTCTGTGCAACGCGTTCCCAGAGACTGGGAGGTTACAAACTCCTGTTTCTGGACAACGTGTTGCTGAGGCTTCGGTCAGTCAAAGAAGGAGCGGTGGAGAAGGTGGCCGTCTGACCGATGCGTTCAGACAATTTTTTGGTCCGCAGCCCCAAGGTATGATCGGTTCCAGCAACCATCGCCAGCGTCTGTTTTACATGGTGCAGGAATACCTAGGGGCAAGATCAGACTTGGACACCTTTCCCACCGAAAATCCTCTGGGTTACTGGGTCTTGAGGATGGATCACTGGCCAGAGCTTGCACAGTATGCAATTGAGCTACTGGCCTGTCCTGCATCCAGCGTTCTTTCGGAACGCACATTCAGTGCTGCTGGAGGCGTGGTAACCGATCACAGGGTGCGTCTGTCCACCGACTCGGTCGATCGGCTGACCTTCATAAAAATGAATCAGTCTTGGATCACCACCAGCTACCAAGCACCTGATGCAGATGTAACCGAATAATTTTTTTTGAAATCTCAGATCCCTTCAAAGACTGCCTATGCTGATGCTGAGTGACTATCCCTGAGTAATTATCCTCTTCCTCCTCAATCATCACGCTGATAGCTTGTAAGAACATTTTTGGTTCTGGGCGCCACCACCAGTGCCTAAGGCACAATTTTTCAGCCCCTGTTTAACAGGGGCGTGTAATTACAATTTTTGATGTAATACTTTGCAGCAGGGCTCGTTCCTGCATTCCAACTAGAGTGTCTGTGAGGGGTTGCAGTGTTGTGGCACCAGCACCAGTGCCTAAGACCCAATTTTTCAGCCCCTGTCTAACAGGGGCGTGTAATTACAATTTTTGATGCAATACTTTGCAGCAGGGCTCGTTCCTGCGTTCCAACTAGAGTGTCTGTGAGGGGTTGCAGTGTTGTGGCACCAGCACCAGTGCCTAAGACCCAATTTTTCAGCCCCTGTCTAACAGGGGCGTGTAATTACAATTTTTGATGCAATACTTTGCAGCAGGGCTTGTTCCTGCGTTTCAACTAGAGTGTCTGTGAGGGGTTGCAGTGTTGTGGCACCAGCACCAGTGCCTAAGACCCAATTTTTCTGCCCCTGTCTAACAGGGGCGTGTAATTACAATTTTTGATGCAATACTTTGCAGCAGGGCTCGTTCCTGCGTTCCAACTAGAGTGTCTGTGAGGGGTTGCAGTGTTGTGGCACCAGCACCAGTGCCTAAGGCCCAATTTTTCTGCCCCTGTCTAACAGGGGCGTGTAATTACAATTTTTGATGCAATACTTTGCAGCAGGGCTCGTTCCTGCGTTCCAACTAGAGTGTCTGTGAGGGGTTGCAGTGTTGTGGCACCAGCACCAGTGCCTAAGGCCTAATTTTTCAGCTCCTGTTCAACAGGGGCATGTAATTACAATTCTTGATCTAATATTTCACAGCAGGGCCCTGTGAGGGCTTACAGTGTTTTGGCCACAGCAACACCTAAGGCCCAAATTTCTGCTGAGTATATAGGGCAGGACCCTACTTTCAAACATCTAACTTACAAACGACTCCTACTTGCAAACGGAAGGAGACAACAGGAAGTGAGATGAAATCTACCCCTAAGGAAGGGAAATTCTCTCCTGTAAGAGTTAATATGGGAAAACAATTTCTCCTTTCCACTGATGCTTTCCAATCCTTGTTCCACAAAAAAACCCAAATTTTCAAAAAACATTTTTCATTGGGACAAAAAAGTGAGGTGAAATCTTCTGAAGAGGAGGAAAGACGCAAAACAAATGTCACAGGGGTGATAACCCTTCCCTATGTTTTCCAAAAAGCTTAGAAAAGATTTTTTGGCTGGAGCTAAACACATTAAAAATGTTCAAAATTACAAACAGATTCTACTTAACAACAAACCTACAGTCCCTGTCTTGTTTGCACCGCCTGAATACTGCTGTTCAGAGTATATAGGGACCTTTCCTTATTTTAATTTGGGTGCGGGGTTCCCCTTAATATCCATACAAGACCCAAAGGGCCTGGTAATGGACTGGGGGGTACCCATGCCGTTTGTCTCACTGATTTTCATCCATATTGCCATGACCCGACATTACATTAAACCCGCAAGCAGTTTTAAATGAGATTTTTTCCTTTAAAAATGACATTTGGTGCAGGGACTGTTCTAAACATGGGAAACACGCGTCACTTTACAGGCATACTATAGACACCCCCCAGGTACGATATTTAAAGGAATATTTCACTTTTTTTTTTTTACTTTAAGCATCATTAAAATCACTGCTCCCGAAAAAACGGCCGTTTTTAAAAGTTTTTTTTGCATTGATACATGTCCCCTGGGGTAGGACCCGGGTCCCCAAACCCTTTTTAGGACAATACCATGCAAATTAGCCTTTAAAATGAGCACTTTTGATTTCGAACGTTCGAGTCCCATAGACGTCAATGGGGTTCTAACGTTCGTGCGAACTTTCGGTCCGTTCGCAGGTTCTGGTGCGAACCGAACCGGGGGGTGTTCGGCTCATCCCTACTCCTGTATAATATAACTTATATCTGGAGAGCGGTGATGTCACTCCTGTATAATAGATCTTATATCTGGAGAGCAGTGATGTCACTCCTGTATAATATAACATATCTGGAGAGCGGTGATGTCACTTCTGTATAATATAACATATCTGGAGAGCGGTGATGTCACTCCTGTATAATATAGCATATCTGGAGAGCAGTGATGTCACTCCTGTATAATATAGCATATCTGGAGAGCAGTGATGTCACTCCTGTATAATATAGCATATCTGGAGAGCAGTGATGTCACTCCTGTATAATATAACTAATCTGTATTTGTTGCTGGAAAATTACTTATAACCCCCAAACATATATATATATAATAAAACCGCGATTGTTGCAATTTTTTATGTCACATGGTATTTGCTCAGCGGTTTTTCAAACTAAATTTTTTTGGAAAAAATACACTTTAATAACTAAAAAAAAAAAAAAGAAACCATATATACCCCAATTCTTTTTGTAAAAAATGAAAGTTGATGTTACGTCAAGTAAATTGATACCCAACATGTCACGCTTTAAAATTGCGCCTATAGTAATGCCGCGTACACACGAGCTGACTTTACGGCAGACTTTCGAATGAACGGACTTGCCTACACATAATCAACCAAAGTCCGATGGATTTGTACGTGAAGATGTACGACCGGACTAAAACAAGGAAGATCATAGCCAGTAGCCAATAGCTGCCCTAGCGTCGGACTAGCATACAGACGAGCGGATTTTTCCACCGGACTCGAGTCCGTTGGACATATTTGAAACATGTTTCATTTCTAGGTCCGTCAAACTTTTGAGAAAAAAAAGTCCGCCGGAGCCCACACACGATCGAATTGTCCGACGGACTCCGGTTCGCCGGACCAAGTCTGCCGTAAAGTCCGGTCGTGTGTACGCGGCATAAGGGTTACCTTTAGATACTGTGAATATCTCCTGAACTTGCACAGTTTAGGAGATGATCAGAGTGCAGGCAGCCAGTGACATTTACCGGCGCATGCGCTCTGAAGGTCTGGCATACATTGCCGGACCTTTAAAGCCGTGCCGTAAACGGCGCGAGACGTCATCGCGTGACGTCATTGCACAACTGGCCACCCATGTAGCCGGAGGACGCGAACCTGGAAGGAAGACTGGGGGGAAGATGTCAGCCCTCTCAGCGGTGACATTGTGGCGCTGGAGGGCTTTTATCTAAGGTAAGTCTCTCATAATGTGCTAGCATGTGATGCAGGCTAGCACATTATGACATTATGACATTGCCTTGCAGGGAATTATTGCTCTCGTTCTAAAGTTCGCGGCGATACCTCACCTGCCTGGTGCGAACACCATTTACATATGCGTGCGTGACTTACGTATGTGTTCGCTTCTGTGCGCGAGCAGGGGGGGGGGGGGGGGATGGGGGCACTTTACATTTTTTTTGTATTTTTTTTTTATTTTTATTTTTTACACTTTACACTGTCCCTTTATCTATTTATTTATTTATTTATTTATTGATTTCTTTCACTTTTATTTCTATTACAAGGATACAAGGAATGTAAACATCCCTTGTAATAGAAATAAGTATGACAGGTCCACTTTATGGAGATCTCTTCTTTATCTTTAAAAGATCGATATATATATATATGTTCTTTTGCTTTAACCACTTGCTTCCTAGGCCTATTCTGACCCTTCTCTCCTACATGAACCCCCAAACATTTTTTTTTTTTTTTAAGCAAAGGCCCTAGAGAATAAAACGGTGGGTATTGCAATTTTTTTTATGCCAAATGATTAAAAAAAATAGTTTAAATTGTTTACTTCTGCCCTAGACCTGAAGTGACCTCATGGCATTGTTCCTGTCCTCCAAGACGATCTGGTCTTTTATCGCCTCTGTGCCCAGCTGGCTGCACCATCAGGTCATTTCTCGGGCGTGCCGGTGAAAACGATTAGCCTGAGAAACACCGGCGAGCGGCAGGAGGGAGGGGACTTCCCCTCTCACCGCTTTCTGAAAGCCATCCAGCGGCTCATGAGTGGCTCGGATTGCTTTCACGAGAATGCCAGCGCTGCCAGCTGAAAAAAAACAAAAAACCTTATGGCTGATATCTTCATCTCTAAACCTCCCAGCGAACCACTTTAAAGCAGCAACGTCCTTCCCAGAAGAGTTGAAGCTGTTATAGCTGCAAGGGGCGGAGCCAACGCAATACTGAACCCTACAGACTAAGACTGGGATGCCATTAAAGTTCATGTGCGTGTAAAGGCAGGCGTCCCAATACTTTTGACAATATAGTGTATATATACTGTATATATATATATATATATATATATATATATATATATATATATATATATATATATATATACACTATATTGTCAAAAGTATTGTGACGCCTGCCTTTACACGCACATGAACTTTAATGGCATCCCAGTCTTAGTCCGTAGGGTTCAGTATTGAGTTGACTCCGCCCTTTCCAGCTATAACAGCTTCAACTCTTCTGGGAAGGCCGTCCACAAGGTTTAGGAGGGTGTCTATGGGAATGTTTGACCATTCTTCCAGAAGAGCATTTGTGAGGTCAGGCACTGATGTTGGACAAGGAGGCCTGGCTCGGTGTGGACCACTCAAATTTACCCCAAAGGTGTTCTATCGGGTTGAGGTCAGGACTCTGTGCAGGCCAGTCAAGTTCCTCCACCCCAAACTCGCTCATCTCTTTACGAACCTTGCTTTGTGCACTGCTCCAAATCATTTGGTGGAGGGGGGATTATGGTGTGGGGGAGGGGGGATTATGGTGTGGGGGGTTGTTTTTCAGGGGTTGGGCTTGGCCCCTTAGTTCAAGTGAGGGGAACTTATAAGGCATCAGCATACCAAGACATTTTGGACAATTTCATGCTCCCAACTTTGTAGGAACATTTTGGGGATGGCCCCTTCCTGTTCCAACATGACTGCCCACCAGTGCACAAAGCAAGGTCCATAAAGACATGGATGAGCGGGCCAACTCAATATTGAACCCTACGGACTTAGGCCCCATTCACACCTGAGCGCAGCGTTTTCAGGTAGAAAGTCTTGCGATTTTGCTGCGATTTTAGCCACGTTTTTAGCGCAATTTTGTACAGGTCACCAATGTAAAAAGCTGCCTAAAAAAAGAAAAATTCCAGAACCTGTTTGGGCCTCAGGCGTTTTGGAGTGGAGATGTGAGCCATCTCCATAGAGAATAATGGATTTTTTCCCCGCCAGCGTTTTGTAGCTTCAGGCTTCAAACTACAAAACCCTCAGGTGTGAATGGGGCCTCAGACTGGGATGCCTTTAACCTCTTCCCGCCCGCTGGCCTTCAAATGGCGGTTGGGCGGCGCGGCTCTCGTTCTGGGTGGACGTCATATGACGGCCCTTCAGAACAACCACTCTCGCGCACCCCTGGGGGCGCGCATCGCAACGATCGTTGTTGCGATGTGTCAGTCTGACACACCGCTACACCGATCTCAGTACAGAGCCTCTGACGAAGGCTCTTTACTACGTTATCAGCCGTGTCCAATCACGGCTGATCATGATGTACACAGGAGGAGAAAGGCCGATGGGCTTTTCTTCACTTGCGTCTGACAGACGCAAGTAGAGCAGAGCCGATCGCCTGCTCTCCTGACAAGGGGGGGTCTGTGCTGACTGTTTATCAGCGCAGCCCCCTCCCCCCTCAGATGTCCACCCAAGACCACCAGGATGCCGCCTGGACCACAAGAGATTGGCACCACACTGGACCACCAGGTATGCCACCCTAGACCACCAGGGAAATGCCAATCAGTGCCCAGGCAGCTGCCAATCGGTGCCCATCCCCAATGCCTGCCAGTGCCATCAGCACACCTCCCAACTTTTTGAGATGGGAATGAGGGACACCTATCAGCAAAAGTAGGCAGGAATAGGACACACCCCCTTGCCACACCCCCTTAAAGGAGACTTGTACAAAAAAACAAGATTGGTTAAACCCACAAGGGATTTTTGTTACCACTACTTGTGTGTGTGTGTCATTTTATGTACATAACATACCTCAAGAAAAATCTTATTGTTAAAAAAAAACAAAAGAAAATGTTGTAATAAAGAATGAACTAAAGTTATAGCAGTTACAACAATCCTGGATGAGATAAATGGAGTGATGTTCATAGATTTGCAGGAATCCAATGTGGGAGGGAACAGAAGTTTTTGTCATTTCCTATGATTACATGGAAGTGTGTGATAAATAGGAAGGGATGATATCAGCGTGTTTCTGTAATCAGGTACAAATTAGGCGTATATGAAAATTATTTTATATTATAATAAACTGAGGAATATTGATTCCATTTCAATTAGTTTTCAAATACAATGATTTACATATACACTTTATGTTCTGAGCATTATTACAGAAACAAGTTGATTGGTTTTATATTTATCATAAACTTACATGTAATTAAAGTAAATTATAGTAACTTTGTTGTTATATCTACAGTTGTCTGTTCACTTCACGTCGGATTTAGGCAGATATACACTAAATTACCAAAAGTATTGGGACGCCTGCCTTTACACGCACATGAACTTTATTGGCCTCCCAGTCTGATGACCCCGTACACACGGTCGGATTTTCCGACGGAAAATGTGTGATAGGACCTTGTTGTCGGAAATTCCGACCGTGTGTGGGCTCCATCACACATTTTCCATCGGATTTTCCGACACACAAAGTTTGGGAGCAGGATATAAAATTTTCCGACAACAAAATCCGTTGTCGGAAATTCCGATCGTGTGTACACAAATCCTACGCACAAAGTGCCACGCATGCTCAGAATAAATAAAGAGATGAAAGCTATTGGCTACTGCCCCGTTTATAGTCCCGACGTACGTGTTTTACGTCACCGCGTTCAGAACGATCGGATTTTCCCGACAACTTTGTGTGACCGTGTGTATGCAAGACAAGTTTGAGCCAACATCCGTCGGAAAAAAATCCTAGGATTTTGTTGTCGGAATGTCCGAACAAAGTCCGACCGTGTGTACGGGGCATTAGTCCGTAGGGTTCAATATTGAGTTGGCCCACCCTTTGCAGCTATAACAGCTTCAACTCTTCTGGGAAGGCCGTCCACAAGGTTTAGGAGGGTGTCTATGGGAATGTTTGACCATTCTTCCAGAAGCGAGGTCAGGCACTGATGTTGGACGAGAAGGCCTGCCTTGCAGTCTCCGCTCTAATTCTTCCCAAATGTGTTCTATCAGGTTGAGGTCAGGACTCTGTGCAGGCCAGTCAAGTTCCTCCACCCCAAACTCGCTCATCCATGTCTTTATGGACCTTGCTTTGTGCACTGGTGGGCAGTCATGTTGGAACAGGAAGGGGCCGTCCCCAAACTGTTCCCACAAAGTTGGGAGCATGAAATTGTCCAAAATGTCTTGGTATGCTGACGCCTTAAGAGTTCCCTTCACTGGAACTAAGGGGTCAAACCCAACCCCTGAAAAACAACCTCCACACCATAATCCCCCCTCCACCAAATGATTTGGACCAGTGCACAAAGCAAGGGTGAATCCTGGACAGGTGGCCACCCTAGGGTCGTGGTTAGGTTCCAGCACCTATTGTTTGAGGAAAAAAACCCTGCTCCTCGCTCCACCAGCACATCACTTGCTGAAGACTGTTACTTCTTGTCACCTCCGGCATATCACTTGGATCCCCAGGAACAGCTAGCACTATTTGTTGGTTAGGCCTGACACTGACTCAGCTAGGCCTCAGCAAATGCCCTTTGCAGGCTGGGACCTCGGGCCTCAATGGTGTAGTAGAAAAGTCCTTGTGCTAGCTGCCCTAACTATGGCTACTAGACTTGTGCACAACGGAAAATTTTGTTTAGTTTCGGTTCGTTGCCATTCGTAAAATACATCATTTCGTTCTGTTATATTCGTTATGTTACGTTACATTTTCGGATAATTCGTTCTTTCTGTGGAGTGTCGATATTCGTTATACTGAATCTCGAATCATGTCGAATTCATTCGTTATATCCGCTATAATTTCGTTCGTATTTGTTGAAATTCAATATTTATGTATGCATATATATTCGTGATAATGATTCGTAGTTTGGAAAGTCGTTTGTTTATTGAATCTATTAACACACACAATGACAATATCTCTTCTCCTCCGCTAAAATACAACACAACACCCTCCTCACTCAGTTCTCAGGAATGCCAGTAATCCAACCTCCAGCACAAAATGAATCAGCTGATTGGACTGTGAGATTTACTTTGAGTTGACCCTTTGTTTCATTAGATCTTTAACGAATTACCGAATCATGTAGGATAATTGACTACAATTCTTCAGCAGACTACCATTGATGGATGACGCCTAAAAATGGGCACAGCAGACCCAGAAACTCAGAATATAGATATTGGGGGGCCCTCATAATGAGTACAGCAGGTGTAGAGACCTGGGAACTCAGCACAGGGGTGGTGGGAACCCCTGATAATGGGCACAGCAGGTGTAAAAACCTGGGAAACCCAGCCCAGGGATGGTGGGAACCCCTCATTATGGGCACAGCAGGTGTGCAAACCCGGGAACTCAGTACAGGGATGGTGGGAACCCATGATAATGGGCACAGCAGGTGTACAAACCCAGGAACTCAGTACAGGGATGGTGGGAACCCCTCATTATGGGCACAGCAGGTGTGCAAACCCGGGAACTCAGTACAGGGATGGTGGGAACCCCTGATAATGGGCACAGCAGGTGTACAAACCCGGGAACTCAGTACAGGGATGGTGGGAACCCCTCATAATGGGCACAGCAGGTGTACAGACCTGGGAAATCCAGCCCAGGGATGGTGGGAACCCTTGATAATGGGCACAGCAGGTGTACAAACCCCGGGAACTCAGCACAGGGATGGTGGGAACCCATGATAATGGGCACAGCAGGTGTAAAAACCTGGGAAATCCAGCCCAGGGATGGTGGGAACCACTCATAATGAGCATAGTGGGTGTAAAGACTTGGGAAACCCAGCCCAGGGATGGTGGGAACCCCTCATTATGGGCACAGCGGGTGTACAGACCTGGGAACTTAGTACAGGGATGGTGGGAACCCCTCATAATGGGCACAGCAGGTGTACAGACCCAGGAACTCAGCACAGGGATAGTGGGAAGCCCTCATAATAGGTACAGCAGGTGTGTAGACCCCAGGACACAGCACAGAGATGTCACTGGAGATAGAGGACTGTAAGCAACTTAACTCTCCTGCATGTACCATGTGCTGAAATATAATCTTTGGGTGAACTGTCACTTTAAAGAATATTAGAAGTTACCGCCAGTTAATCATCTGGAGTTACCGGATTCCGCCTGATGACTTCTTTGCTTAGTACATCGATTCCTTGCAAGAAAACCAAAATAACTCTTTCTTGTCTCTGTGGTTTTCCGGTCTCCTTAGAGTCCCTCGTTCTTTTTATTTGCTTTTTAATGGACACTATTCAGAGAGCGCAGATTGTTTTGTTTTTCTTGTGGTCACCCATTTGGCCCCCGTGGCCTGAGGTCATCCTGTGTAGCCGACCGCAGAATCTGACCTGTCTTGCCCACTGCACTTAGATGAGGCTCAGCCCCATTATCCGCAATCCCACGCGCTCATTACATTCACTTATGACCAATCCCCGGCAACCTCTCCTCCCACCGCTTCTCTATTATAAATAACCCATAAAAATGAAATTAATTTTGCATGAAAGTGCTTATTCACTTAACACATTAACCCGCTGACCTGATATTTGTATTGTTGGTTCGCTGCTGGTAATTTGACGCCCTCACATATCAGAGCGTTGTGAAATGATGGAGAAGACCAGTGGCTGGAAAAATGAAACAAGCCCTGTTTGGGTTGAAAGTACGAAATGTGACATCATTGTGACAGCCTTGACCAGTGGTCCTCAACCATTGGACCACGGCCTGTCACCGTGCTGTGGCCTTTCTTCTTCTGGGCAACAGCCTCCTGTCTGCTCAGACAGCTAGTACTGTCCCACCAAGGCTCGGACTGGCCCGCTTGGAGGACATGGGCCTCCACCAGTTGCACTGCTGCAAAAAACACGGTCCTACTACTACATTTAATGCATAAGTACCTTGGCCGGGTGATTAGCAGCAGGCAATGCTGTCTCCTGTCCTATTGTAAGTTAGGTACCACCACTGACACCAATGATTTGGGGGCCATCCTCCCCTGGGGTCCACTATCCCACTGACTCCAAAGAGTTTGTTGGGAGTGGGGGGGTGCATTCTCCCCTGGGGTGTACTATCCAACTTACAGCAATGATTTGAAGAGCTATTCTTCATTGGTTGCCACTTGCCCACTAACACCAATGATTTGGGGGGGGGGTAGTCTCTACTGGGGAAAACTACCCCACTGACACCAATAAATTGAGAAGCTATTCACCTCTGAGGGCCACAATCCCACTGACACCATTGATTTGTGGAAGGGGGGTGAGGATTCTCTTTTGGGGTCACTGTCCCCCTGACACATCAAATTGAGAGGCTATTTTCCCCTGGGAGCCACAATCCTTCTGACATTAATGACTTAGGGGCTATTCTTTCCTGGGGGCCACAATCTCATCAACACTGAGGATTTGGGATCTGTGCTCTCTGAGGATTATGATACCGCTTACACTGATGATTTTTTTTTTGTGAGGGGGAGGGGGGACTCTCATGGGGGCCACTATCAAACTGACACCAATAAGTTGAGGGGATATTCTATGCTGGGGGCCACAATCCCACTGACAATGATTTGTGGGACTATACTTCTGTGGTGGCCACTATCCTATCGACACCAATGATTTGAAGGGGGGGGGGGATTTGCTGGGTGCTGCTATCAAACTGACACCAATAATTTGGGGGGCAATTTCCCCCACTGTCCACTATCCCACAGTCACCAATGACTTGAGGGGCCATTCTTCCCTGGGGTCCACTATCCCATTAACACCAGTGATTTAGGGGCAGGGGTCTCTCCTGGGTGCCACTATCTCACTGACACCAGTAAATTGAGGAACTATTTTCCCTGGGGGCCACTATTCCACAGACACCAATGTTTTGAAGGGATATTCCCCCTGCGGGTAACAATCCCTCTGACACCAATGGTTTGGCCTTTGGCCTTTTAAAGACATATTTTACATTCCCATTCTTTTATTGTATGAACTTTTGAATTTACCGTGGCTTGATCTCACTAAAGTTAAGGTTAAGGTTACTTCCAGCTGAAAAGGGATCAGTGCAATAAGATTGATGCCCCCCAACTATTTCTGGTATTTCTCAAGGACTCTGCTAGTAAGTAGGGATGAGCAACACTGAGAAATTTAAGTGAATTTCCAGAGATTTTGTCAAAATTTCACTATTTCAGTGAAATCTGTTGAAGTCATTCGAGAAAGTGAAATTAAGGCAGTTTTTGGTGGTTTGTAATGATGCAATGGGCTCTAAATGGCTCCTAAGAGTTACGGAAGCTCCTTTAATGTACCTTGGACCTATTCTTAGGCCAAAACACATCCCTTCATTGCACCCAATGAAAATTACCACCCAAAAAAAGTCCCTTTTTAAATGAGAACCTGCAACAAACTTTGGAATGTCTATATGAACATACGGTGAAAAAACGTCACGTAGTCACCAGTGAAAACAGGATGTCAAGACCATCAGTAGAGCCAGAGGTCATTTGCACATATTAAAGCGGAGTTCCACCCGCTCATTTGTCTCCTCTCCCCCTCCAATGCCACAATTGGCACCTTTCAGCAGGAGGGGGGACAGGACACCTGTCTTTGACAGGTATCCTGTTTCCACTTCCTGGAGTCTGGGCTGCGGCCCGTGACATCACCGCGGGGCTCTCTCCTGCTCCCTGCTCCTCTCCCTGTTGCCGGGCCAGTAGGAGAGAGGAGCGGTGCCTCGCGCATGCGCAGTAGGGTTCCTGGCGTGAAGCCGTATGGCTACACTGCCGGGTACCCTTACCCGCAATGGTGACGGCAGCACCCGACAGCTGATGGAAACATCAGCTGCGGTGCCGACATCGCTGGGCTCCAGGACAGGTAAGAGTCCTATTGTTAAAAGCCAGCAGTTGCAGTATGTGTAGCTGCTGGCTTTTAATTTTTTTTTTTTTTTGGGCGGAACACCGCTTTAACTTTTTCAAGCTCATCCCAATCCTGCCACCCCGTCCCCCTGTAGGTCCTAGTCCTAACATACAGTATATTACTAAAAGTATTGGGACGCCTGCCTTTACACGCACATGAACTTTAATGACATCCCAGTCTTAGTCCGTAGGGTTCAATATTGAGTTGCCCCAAGCTTTGCAGCTATAACGGCTTCAACTCTCCCAGGAAGGCCGTCCATAAGGTTTAGGAGTTTGTCTATGGGAATGTTTGACCATTCTTCCAGAAGCGCATCCATGTCTTTCTGGACCTTGCTTTATGCAGTGATCCAAATCATTTGGTGGAGGGGGGATTATGGTGTGGGGGTTGTTTTTTCAGGGGTTGGGCTTGGCCCCCTTAGTTCCAGTGAAGGGAACTCTTAAGGCGTTAGCATGCCAAGACATTTTGGACAATTTTATGCTCCCAACTTTGTGGGAACGGTTTGGGGACGGCCCCTTCCTGTTCCAACATGACTGCGCACCAGTGCACAAAGCAAGGTCCATAAAGACATGGATGAGCGAGTTTTGGGTGGAAGAACTTGACTGGCCTGGACAGAGTCCTGACCTTAACCCCACAGAACACCTTTTGGATGAATTAAAGCTGAGACTGCGAACCAGGCCTTCTTGTCCAACATTAGTGCCTGACCTCACAAATGCGCTTCTGGAAGAATGATCAAACTCCCATAGACACCCTCCTAAACCTTGTGGACAGCCTTTCCAGAAGAGTTGAAGCTGTTATAGCTGCAAAGAGTGGGCCAACTCAATATTGCCTACGGACTAAGACTGGGGTGCCATTAAAGTTCATGTGCGTGTAAAGGCAGGCATCCCAATACTTTTGGTAATATAGGAGTATTATAGGACTAAGAAGAGGGAGGTGTCTAAGGTCAACTTTTGTGGTTTGTGGTTTGCATATGACTTTAGCTGTCTATAATTCTGGATATGTTCATGGTTTTGAGTTTGACATGCAATTTTCACTGAAGGTCAGTGGTATACATGCAATCTTTTTGGTTTCATGAATATTAGTTGGTTAGCTGCCTTTGCGTTATTCCTGGTCCATACCATCACAGCCCTTTTCCTGAAAGTAAACTATCCAATACAACTAGGCACATGCATTATGAAATTCTCTTTTGTAATACCTCCTCCTGTGGCAAACCTGCTGCTTTCTCTTCTCCCAGAAGCCACTGCAGCTTAAGTCCTGCAGTAGCGTAGCAGTTAAGAAGGTGGAAGGTCTCTTGGGAGTTTTCCATTTGACTGCACCTGCAATTCACAGCGCCAGTCATCCTCCATCTTATGTACTGGTAGTTCATTATCTCACCAATATTCCTACCAATTACAACGTCTTTCCTGGAGAAGGTGAAAGCAGCCCTCGCCTTCATCTGACTCTCTCCTTCTCCCCAGCATTGGCTCGATGCACTGGCTGCTATCTGACAGGAGTAGTGATGCTGCCTTCACTAATCCTGTAACCTGGGGCAGCTCAGACCAACAAAACACGGTTGCGATCTACCAGCAATTTGACATCGGTCAATGGGTTGTGAAGCAGGTGCACATAAAGAAAGGTGAGACCCAAGTGCTGAGACTTGATTTGAAAGACTTCAGTGCTTCTCTTTTGAACTTTGAGGATGAATTGCTCCACAGTGTCTGCAACTACAGAGGTAATGGAGGGTTCTTTTACTGTTTGTAAAGAATGTGCAAAACATTTGATTGTTCATCGCCCGACCACAGCTGCACTTTATAGAAGAACTCCTCTAAATACTAACACCAGGGCTTCAAGCCATGCACCGCATACCTGCTCTGAATTGCACTAAATATGATTGCTCGCAAGCCGATTTTGTTCATGTCATATGGTTATGCCCTGTTATTGCCAGATATTGGCAACAGGTGGTTAATACTCTATCCACTATATTATCTGTACCTGTTCCATGTACGAATGAATGAATGAATGAATGAATGAATGACTTGTATAGCGCTGCTAATGAGATCCAAATGGCCTAAAGGCACTAAATCCGTCCTGTGTTGTCCTGCTTCTTAGAAGAGGTGGGTCTTGAGTTTTTTTCTGAAGGCCCAATGGTTTTCTTCCATGCGGATGTTAGTGGATAGAGCGTTCAATAGCCGTGGTCCTTGGACTGCGAATCTTCGTTCTCCCTTTGATTTGTAGCGGGACTTGGGAATGAGGAGGAGGTTTTGGTTAGTTAATCGGAGACTTCGATTGGGTGTGTAGTGTTTTATTTTCTCGTATAGGTATTGAGGAGCATTTCCTTGTGTGCATTTGTGGGTAAGGCAGAGGGTCTTGAATGTGATCCGATCCTTTGCGGTTAGCCAATGTAGGGTCCTCAGGGATGAGGAGATAGATTCCCAGGGTTTTTTTCCCGTTACCAGTCTTGCTGCCGTATTTTGGATGACTTGTAGGTGTGCAATCTGGTATTTAGATAGTCCTAAGTAGAGGGAGTATGCGTAGTCGAGTCGAGAATTGATGATAGTTCCAACCACTGCTGCTTTGTCCTCTTCTGGAATGAAGGGGATGAGTCTACGTAGCAGGCGGAGAAGATGGTCAGATCCACTGACTACTGATCCTATTTGTGCATCCATCGACATCTCTGAGTCGAAGATGACCCCAAGGGTATGCTTATTGAATATCCTGGATGAGGAACTCTCGCCAAGATACGACAGAATTATGTTGAGGGAAATACAAATTTTAGCTTGCAAAGCTTTAGCACTCAAAGGGATTCAATCTACTCCCCCCTTCTGTACGCCAATATATACAATCGGTGAACAAAATTTTACCATATGAAAAGCTTATCTTTGAACATAGGTGTTACCTCAAGAAATACAATAAAGTGTGGGATGCCCGGTGTTCCTCCTCTCTTACCATAACCAGTACTTAAGAGTCACTTTATGTACTGTTGGATCTTGTACCTGGGAAATTGCAGTCTTGATTGGCATGCTTGTAGTTTACTACATTTTTGTCTGCATTTCAAGTGATTTCAGGAAGGTAATTGGTCACTGACCTTGATCATGATCGTCATGCTATATTATGTATGTACACTTGCTTCCACGTCTGTGAACTGAACTTTGTATTTCAATCTGCTCATGTTGAGCAATAGGTTTATTGTACCATTGTCTTGCATCTTCGTCCATAAAAAGAGATTAAAAAAAATAAAAAAACACTAAAACCAATTATAAAAGAACCTAATTTAAGCATAAATGGTTAAAATTTGGGACTTAGAGACATACACATGCATGTACGTATAAAATGTCCAGATAAAGGTAATATGAAAAATCTGGTTTAAAGTTGGGCAAGCTGCTTTCTTTCTCATAATCGTATGGAATTGTATTGGAAACAGCACAAGAGAGGTGGAGGGGGTCATTAAGTTCTTAACCCCATAAGAACTGCACTTTTACATTTTATTGATACTATATGGCAAAATGTATGTGAACCTCCCACCAAATGAAGGGGTTCAGGTGTATCCAGTGAAGGGTATTGTTAATACTTCACATACATTGTAGACAGTTGTGCTTTTCCAGCCTTGTAGTAACAGTTTGGTGAAGACCCTTTTATGTTCCAGCATGACTGAGCCTCTGTGTACAGAGCCAGCTCCATAAAGATATGGCGTGACCAGTTTGGTGTAAAGGAACTTGAGTGTCCTGCACAGAGCCTCAACCCTACTGGACACCTTTGGACCCCAACCCTACTAAACACCTTTGGAACCCAACCCTACTAAACACCTTTGGACCCCCAACCCTACTAGAACCTTTGGACCCCAACCCTACTAGACACCTTTGGACCCCAACCCCTACTGATCACCTTTGAAATTATCTGGAATGTCGATGGTGAGCCAGATCTTCTTGTCCCAAATCAGTATCTGAACTCACAAATGGGCACACATTCTCACAGACACGCTCCAAGCCTTCCCAGAAGAGTGGCGGATGTAATAGCCACAAAGGGAGGACCAACTCCATATTATTGGGTTTTGGAAAAGGACATCCAACAAGCTTAAATAGGTGTGAAAGTCAGGTGTCTACAGACTTTGGCCACATAGGTATTGTTCATATGGATTTATTACATAAAAGTTGCATTTCATTCAGTTAGGAATTACAAGAAGCGATTTACATACAGTAACTTTCTGCAGAACAGAGAAAGGTGGTGATACTCTAATGTTTGCTGATATTTTTCACAATGTTTAAAGTTTTCTTTCCTTACATCTAAACTGCAGACAAACAGCTAACTACACCGATAAAATACCTACAGTACATTGAAAAAGTATTCGTGCCTTGAAATGTTCCACATTTTGTCATGTTATAACCAAAAACGTAAATGTATTTTATTGGGATTTTATGTGATAGACCAACACAAAGCGGCACATAATTGTGAAGTGGAAGGAAAATGATAAATGGTTTTAAAAAATGTTAGCAAATAAATATGTAAAAAGTGTGGGGGGGGGCATTTGTATTCAGCCCCCTTTACTCTGATACCCCCAACTAAAATCTAGTGGAAGCAATTGCCTTCAGAAGTCACCTTATTAGTAAATAGAGTCCACCTCAGCGTAATTTAATCTCACTATAAATTCAGCTATTCCGTGAAGCCCTCAGAGGTTTGTTAGAGAACCTTAGTGAACAAAAAGCATCATGAAGTCCAAGGAACACACCAGACATGTCAGGGATAAAGTTGTGGAGAAGTGTAAAGCAGGGTTAGGTTATAAAATAATATCCCAATCTTTAAACATCTCGCAGAGCTCTGTTCAATCCATCATCTGAAAATGGAAAGAGTATGGCACAACTGCAAACCTACCAAGACATGGCCGTCCACCTAAACTGACCGGCCGGGCAAGGAGAACATTCATCAGAGAAGCAGCCAAGAGGTCCATGGTAACTCTGGAGGAGCTGCAGAGATCCACAGCTCAGGTGGGAGAATCTGTCCACAGGACAACTATTAGTCGTGTTCTCCACAAATCTGCCCTTTATGGAAGAGTGACAAGAAGAAAGACATTGTTGAAAGAAAGTCATAAGAAGTCCTGTTTGCAGTTTTTGAGAAGACATGTGGGGGACACAGCAAACATGTGGAAGAAGGTGCTCTGGTCAGATGAGACCAAAATTCAACTTTTTGACCTAAAAGCAAAACGCTATGTGTGGGGGAAAACTAACACTGCACATCACCCTGAACACACCATCCCCACCGTGAAACATGGTGGTGGCAGCATCATGTTGTGGGGATGCTTTTCTTTAGCAGGGACATGGAAGCTGGTTAGAGTTGATGGGAAGATGGATGGAGTTTAATACAGGGTAATTTTAGAGGAAAACCTGTTAGAGTCTGGAAAAGACTTGAGACTGGGGAGGAGGTTCACCTTCCAGCAGGACAACGACCCTAAACATACAGCCAGAGCTACAATGGAATGGTTTAGATCAAAGCATATTCATGTGTTAGAATGGCCCAGTCAAAGTCCAGACCTAAATCCCATTGAGAATCTGTGGCAAGACTTGAAAATTGCTGTTCACGGACGCTCTCCATCCAATCTGACAGAGCTTGAGATATTTTGCAAAGAAGAATGGGCAAAAATGTCCCTCTCTAGATGTGCAAAGTTGATAGAGACATCCTCAAAAAGACTTGCAGCTGTAATTGTAGGGAAAGGTGGTTGTACAAAGTATTAACTCCGGGGGGCGCCATACAAATGTACCCCCCACACTTTTCACATATTTATTTGTGAAACATTTTGAAAACCATTTATCATTTTCCTTCCACTTCACAATTATGTGCCACTTTGTGTTGGTCTATCACGCTGTTTTTCAAACTTTTTTCATCTTGTGGCGCACCAAAAAGATCTAAAAATGTTCACGGCACACCTGAAAAGATTTGACAATTTTTGTGGTGAAAAACGTATTTATTTTTACATATGTAGCAATATGGACTGTTACCAGAAAGCTTTGTGCCTTCCAGTGTTCTAGACATTGTTTGACCCCGTGATTATTCCTGGAGCCAGTGACCTCCTACCTGTGTGCCAACGGAGTGAGTTATGGGGAATATAGTCCTCTTTGAATCTGCTGCTATGCGTCCCTGTACCCTAAAGACTACAAATCCCAGGGACCCTTGCAGTGGCCTGAAGGTTGCTGGGAGGGATGATAAAAGGAGCATAGAAGCGCACGCTCTCTTCCTCCTGGGCCTGACGCAAGACGGACCTCTCTGTGTGACAGGGAGAGAGAGGTCGTGGCCTACCACGCGGAACGCTACTTCCACCTTCGAGGCCTGAGAGACCTAGTCCTGCTACTATTGTTTCATCTGCAACCAAACGGATTACAGATAATGAGCTCCAACTAGCTAGCGAAGAATAACAGATCTGCCACATGGAACTCTACTGCCATTACTCATAGGAAGCCTATATAGATCTATATGTATATAACACCAGTGGGGGATTAGCTCTCCCATTAACGTAGCATAGGCTATCTAGATTACATCCATCTTAGCGTGGCCACACGTGTAGTTAACTGGGAGGTGACTTCGGATCTGAATATAGTGTATCTTTGTTTTATATAGCTTTATTCATTGTTTAAACATTGTTGTGTCTTCGGGAGGAGTCAGTTTGCTGAGTTGGCGCTGTTATCATAGCTCAGCGGATTTACTCCTCTCTTTGTGAAATAACTTTTCCTAGTTGGTTCAAGTAAAACATTTCAGAACCTTATACTATTGGGTTGCTTGATTCTTGCTTTATAGTATTAGCAGGATGTCTGAACCCAGAGTGTCAGGTAGTTTGGAAGGTGTTCACTTGGTCATGGCCGTGCAGATGAGCAGGCAATTCTCAGCAGTCCCCAAGGGGACCGTGCTGCACATGTATATTTAATTTTAAAATTTAATGTGAAGGGCGTGCCTGCGTTCGAGAGCCAATCAGATTTAAGTGATGCTCCAAAGTCGACAAACAAGCACGCATTTAATTGACGATTTTAAGAAGTCTCGCTCTCTTTTTCGATTTGATTTCAGTCAATGCTGAAAGTTGGAATGGAACGGTCTCTATTATTATAATATAATTACAGTGATCGAGTTATCCCGAGATCTCTCGCAAGTCATATGCCCCGTACACACGGTCGGATTTTCCAATGGAAAATGTCCGATCGGAGCGTGTTGTCGGAAATTCTGACCGTGTGTGGGCTCCATCGGACATTTTCCATCGGATTTTCCGACACACAAAGTTTGAGAGCAGGCTATAAAATTTTCCGACAACAAAATCCGTTGTCGGAAATTCCGATCGTGTGTACACAAATCTGACACACAAATGCCACGCATGCTCAGAATAAATAAAGAGATTAAAGCTATTGGCCACTGCCCCGTTTATAGTCCCGACGTACGTGTTTTACGTCACCGCGTTCAGAATGATCGGATTTTCCGACAACTTTGTGTGACCGTGTGTATGCAAGACAAGTTTGAGCCAACATCCGACGGAAAAAATCCTAGCATTTTGTTGTCGGAATGTCCGATCAATGTCCGACCGTGTGTACGGGGCATTACGTTACGAAAGGAACCGATGAATGACAGATTGACAGAGATTGCGTTTTTATGTATGTTACTTTTTTAACTGTCGCGACATTGATAAATTTTTCGATATGTTCAAGGTTTCAAAACGCTCGCAATTTTAACTATTTTTCAAAACTTCCGCGGCACATCTGAAAATAGTGTGCCACCGCACACAGTTTTATAATCACTGGTCTATCACATAAAATCCCAATAAAAATACATTTTTGGTTGTAACATGACAAAATGTGGAAAATTTCAAGGGGTATGAATACTTTTTCAAGGCACTGTATATAGAAGCTGCTTTATTGCCAAATGCTTTTTATTTCTTACCATCCGGTCCTGAGATTTACACAGCTCTGCCACATGGCAAAAACCTGTTTGGCAGAGAAGGAGACGTGATTCTTCTCTGCAGCAATTCAGTAACACTTTCAGGTCTTGTCCCTCCCCAAGCCTGTGACTGGACAGTGAAAGAAAAAGCAGCAAACTGGAAAGCTCATCTTTCTTTCACTCTGCATTCTTCTCCCATCAGTATGTTGGGGCGGCCCGTGCATCGTGGGCTCCACCCCCCCATCCATGGGCCCGGCCCCTTTCAGGACGCCGGACGCATGGATTCCCATAGCGGGGGCAGGAGGGGGTGGTGCTTTTTGAAGCACCTGATTAGAGCCAGAGGCTCTAATAGGTTTCAAAATAGGGTGGGCTCGGGGTGCAGAGAGTGCGCCCTGATCCCACCCAATTGTGTGACGACAGCGAATTAATTTTCGCTATTTTCACACTAACGCTCCTCCCCGCCAATCAGGGAGGCAGGTCATCAGACCTGTTTCCCGATTGGCCAAAGCGCCAGGGCATCCTACTGGATGCCCTGGCGCTTAGGAAGAAGTGGTACAGAGGAGACTCGTGGACTGGCGGTAAGTGACCACCTGCGGGGGGTGCTGTCAGAGAGCCGCAAGCGGGGGGGGGGGCGTCAGAGCCGTGAGTGGGGGGGCCGTCAGAGCCGCGAGGGGGGTCTGTGGGCACATTGGCTGCATATGATGGGCACAAGTGGCTGCATATACTGGGCATAAGTGGCTGCATTTGACGGGCAGAAGTGGCTGCATATGATGGGCACAAGTGGCTGCATATCATGGGCACAAGTGGCTGCATATGATGGGCACAATAACTGCATTTGACAGGTACAAGTGGCTGCATTTGATGGGCACAAGTGGCTGCATATGATGGGCACAAGTGGCTGCATTTGACGGGCAGAAGTGGCTGCATATGATGGGCACAAGTGGCTGCATATGATGGGCACAAGTGGCTGCATATTATGGGCACAAGTGGCTGCATTTGATGGGCACAAGTGGCTGCATATGATGGGCACAGTGGCTGCGTTTGATGGGCACAATGGCTGCATTTGATGGGCACAAGTGGCTGCATATGATAGGCACAAGTGGCTGCATATGATGGGCACAAGTGGCTGCATATTATGGGCACAAGTGGCTGCATTTGATGGGCACAAGTGGCTGCATATGATGGGCACAGTGGCTGCGTTTGATGGGCACAATGGCTGCGTTTGATGGGCACAGTGGCTGCGTTTGATGGGCACAGTGGCTGCAATTGATGGGGGGGGGTTTCAGTATTTTTCAGTTTTTTGCGCCCCCCAAAAAAATTTTGAGCACCAGCCGCCACTGCTTGTTAGCCTATTAGCACTGCACCACAACTGATTTGCTCCTTGTGCTGCTTCTTCTTTCCAGTCTGTGCTCTGCTGTCCTGGGACTGCAAGGAGCTGCTGCCAGGTCATATTCAGGTACTTACACTGCTTGTGTTTAAAAATACATTTACTGAATACAGAGCTGCATTAATGTGTGACTTATTCTGTGCGTCTGCCTGGAATTCGCCCGTATCAAAGCTAGAGCTTCCCTTTAACGTGGATAAGAAAAAAAAAAGAAAAATCTCTATTTATTTCGGAAAGTTGTACAATTTTTGGGTCAGACACACATTGTCCCCGATGGCCCAGCCAGCTGTATGGAGATCGGATCTTCCGGTGAACATGACGGAGAACGCGTCCCTCCGCAGAGACGTCCCCTCCTTCCTTATTTGTTTTCCGTCTTTCCACATTTCAGCCTGGCTGGTTAAATATTTAATAATGGCGAGCTGCTGAAGGATGATTATTTACGCCGAGTCCTATCAGCTCCCGCTCACCATTTGTTTAATTATCCTGCGGGGTTTGTTTGCAGAGGGCGCAGCGATGAGGAGCGATGATAACGGCGACATTTCCCAAGGTCACCCAACGTCGCTGGCGGCTCGCTGAGCCTCCAAGATGGCGCCTGGCGCGTTCGGCAACATTCATGTCACATCCAGCGCCGGAGCGCAGGTGAAGAGGCATCAAAGTAAACAGCGCAGGCTGAGGTGTTCAAATCAAGATGGGAATACCTCCGGGGAAATGCGGAATACACTCCTCCTGGAACCAAAAATAAATATCTATTTAACCCATATTTATTATGTATAGTTTATATTGGTACATGAAGTATCACCTCTATTGTTCTCACGCACTGAACCTTTGCCTCTCTTTTTTTCTCTCTCTATCAATCATTTCTCTCTCTTTTTCTTATCTCTTTTTTATCCCTCTCTTTCACCACTCCCAATTTCTCGCCCAACGCAGAGACGGGTCCACTTACCTTGAGCCCTAATGCCCTGCACACACGGTGGGATTTTCCGACGGAAAATGTGCGATAGGACCTTGTTGTCGGAAATTCCGACCGTGTGTGGGCTCCATCACACATTTTCCATCGGATTTTCCGACACACAAAGTTTGAGAGCAGGCTATAAAATTTTCCAACAACAAAATCCGTTGTCGGAATTTCCGATCGTGTGTACACAAATCCGACGGACAAAGTGCCGCGCATGCTCAGAATAAATAAAGAGATGAAAGCTATTGGCCACTGCCCCGTTTATAGTCCCGACGTACGTGTTTTACGTCACCGCGTTCAGAACGATCGGATTTTCCGACAACTTTGTGTGACCGTGTGTATGCAAGACAAGTTTGAGCCAACATCCGGCGGAAAAAACCTAAGATTTTGTTGTCAGAATGATCGATCGATGTCCGACCGTGTGTACGGGGCATATGAGTTCACTTCACACCAGGGGTGGACATGCTCTACTATTTTTCAGTGCAGCGTTTTGCAACGCGGTACACCGCACTGCAACCCGCTGCAGTAGGCTACAGATGATTGAAACGTCATTTTGTGACAGCGCATGCCAGCAGCCTTGGTGGAATGTGACCACTGGTGTGAATGAGCCCTTAATTTAGACATGTGCACAGCCAAAAAAATTGTTCATTTTCGTTTTCGTTTTATTAGTTTTATCGTTTTTCGGGTCATTCGTTTTGATCGCAATTCGTAAATTTGTTCATTCGCAAATTTGTAAATGCGTTCATTCGTACATTCGTAAATTCGAACATTCGTTCATTCGTAAATTCGAACATTCGTACATTTTTACATTTGTACATTTGTAAATTCGTAAAATCGTACATTTGTAAATTAGAAAATTCGGAAATTTGTAAATTCGAAGTTTGAAAATCCAAAAACCCGAAAATTCAAAAATCTGAAATAGTAACTAACTATTAAAGTATAGGTATTGTAATTTCCTTTCAAATTTGACTGTCAGTGAACGTAACAAATACAAATTTATCCGAAGTTACGAATTATCCAAAAATAACGAATGCTGCATCTAAACAAATGGAACGGAACAAATTAATAATAAATAATAATAATAAAACGTTGTTATTATTATTATTGTTATTTATTATTATTAATTCATTACGTTCCATTACTTTTTTTCGGATCATTCATAACTTCGGATAAATTTGTATTCGTTACGTCCACTAACAGCCAAATTTGAAAGGAAATTCCAATACCTATAATTTAAAAGTTACTAGTAATTACTAATAGTTAAGTTATTAGTAGTTAACTATTATTTCAGATTTCCAAATTTTCGAATTTACAAATTTACGAATTCACTAATTTACTAATGTACGAATGTACGAATGTACGAATTTACAAATGTCCAATTTTATCGAATTTACGAATATTCAGAAAAAATTCGTTAAATGGGTTTTCGTTAATTCGGATATTCCCGAATCAACGAATTTGTCGAAATTCGTTAAAAAACGAATTCGGAACTAAACGAATTGCACATGCCTACCCTTAATCTCTTTGTTGACTAGTAGAAGAGGGGGGGGTGGTGGAAGGAATGTTGCACGGTCAGGAACCATATGTCGAAAATAAATAAGTGCAGCGCTATGATTGGAAGAAAAGGGAAAAATTGTATGTGATTCAAACATATATGTGACAAAATGACACAAACTCTAACATAATAGATGTGAATGGATATTAAGCAATGTGCTGATATAGTGACTGCACAACACACAAATGCCCAAATTGGACGAAATGATGAAATACAGTCCAATTAGGTTTGTGATCAAATACACATGTGAGAAGTTCCTGGCATTCCTGGGAACCTTGGAGTGAAAAAAATGGAAGCAAACACCACCACTGTGAAAGAGGGAGGAGGCTTACCAGATAATATTGACTTGGCGGGGCTTATACCACCCAAGTCAACAAGGCTTGTTGGGTTCAAACCACCCAATGGGGGACAGCAGATCCTGGAACTCCGTCAGTCGATCAGCCTTAGGCGGTCATGAGATGTTAGCTGAAGGCTCCAGGAGTCTCGGGGAGCATGAAAACTTGTTGTCATAGGAAGGGTATCATGTAATAGAAAAAGGGGGCTGACATAGCTTGATACCGTTTGAAAAGAAGGTGGTTTATTAAAAATATAAACACTCACATTTGGAAGAAATTGATACAGCATGTAATAGCATGAGGCGATGTTAGCAGAAGGTCCACCCAATGCGTTTTGACTGCACACTCGTCATCTGGGAACCATATGTCGGCCATCATAAAGGTACAGGCGCGTCTGCCACTGATCCTGGCACCTGATGGCCCTTTTTACACCTGAGGCCTGCATGAAGTCATCGTTGGATGGTCTTCAGCTTATTCTCTTGTTATCAGTGTTCCTGAAGCCTGATTGACGTCTGACTCTTTTCCAAATTACCCTTGTCAGTTCATGTGTGTTGCTTAGCCATGTTATTGGCCTCGGCCTGGATTTTTAACCAAGCTTCTGCCTTCCCATTTTGTATTTCATAGTCATCTGAGGCCTGCATGAGATCGTCACTGGACGGTCTTTAGCCTATACCCTTGGCGAAGTCTGACTCTTCTCTGGATGACCCTTGTCTGTTCATGTGGGTTGCTTATCCATGTTATTGGCCTCAGCCTGGACTTTTGACCAAGTTTCTGCCCTCCAATTTTGTACTTTATTGCCACTTGAGGCCTGCATGAGATGGTCGCTGGATGGATCTTCAGCCTATTCTCTTGGCTGAGTCTGACTCTTCTCTGGATTACCCTTGTCTGTTCATGTGGATTGCTTATCCATATTATTGGCCTTGGCCTGGACTTTTAACCAAGTTTCTGCCTTCCCATTTTGTATTTCATTGTCATCTGAGGCCTGCATGAGATCATCAATGGATGGTCTTCAGCCTATTCCCTTGGCTAAGTCTGACTCTTCTCTGGAATACCCTTGTCTGTTCATGTGGGTTGCTTATCCATGTTATTGGCCTTGGCCTGGACTTTCAACCAAGTTTCTGCCTTCCCATTTTGTATTTCATTGTCATCTGAGGCCTGCATGAGATCATCAATGGATGGTCTTCAGCCTATTCCCTTGGCTAAGTTTGACTCTTCTCTGGATTACCCTTGTCTGTTCATGTGGGTTGCTTATCCACGTTATTGGCCTCGGCCTGGACTTTTGACCAAGTTTCTGCCTTCCAATTTTGTACTTTATTGCCACTTGAGGCCTGCATGAGATTGTCGCTGGATGGTCTTCAGCCTATTCTCTTGTTATCTGTGTTTTTGAAGCCTGATTGACTCAGTTTCTGGCCCGGCTACATCTGACTCTTCTCTGAATTACTCTTGTCAGTTCATGTGTGTTGCTTATCTATGTTACCTACCTCGGCCTGGAATTTTAACCAAGTTGCTGCTTTCTGATTTTGTACTTTATTGCCAGCTGAGGCCTGCATGCGATCCTCAGTGGATGGTCTTCAGCCTATTCTCTCGTTCTTGAAGCCTGATTGACTCCTGCGTTCCTGTTTAAAGACTTGCTTGGCTGACATCCCTTCTAGCTCAAGATCCTGCTTGCTATTCCACTACACTTATCCCTGACTTCTGGCTTGGCTGACAATCCATTCCGGTTACTGAACTTTGGCTATGTTTTGACTACGTTTGTTCTTTTTACTTTTATTATTAAACAAGTGCGATTTAACTGTACTTTCATGGTTTCTGACGCTTTTCTCCTATAGTAAGAGTTTATGCGCTCCATATTACCTGGTGTAAAGGTCCTCTTTCAGACTAATGCCCCATACACACGGTCGGACTTTGTTCGGACATTCCGCCAACAAAATCCTAGGATTTTTTCCGACGGATGTTGGCTCAAACTTGTCTTGCATACACACGGTCACACAAAGTTGTCGGAAAATCAGATCGTTCTGAACGCGGTGACGTAAAACACGTACGTTGGGACTATAAACGGGGCAGTGGCCAAAAGCTTTCATCTCTTTATTTATTCTGAGCATGCGTGGCACTTTGTCCGTCGGATTTGTGCACACACGATTGGAATTTCCGACAACGGATTTTGTTGTCGGAAAATTTTATATCCTGCTCTCAAACTTTGTGTGTCGGAAAATCCGATGGAAAATGTGTGATGGAGCCCACACACGGTAGGAATTTCCGACAAAACGGTCCTATCACACATTTTCCGTCGGAAAATCGGACCGTGTGTACGGGGCATAACAGTATTCAGCCCTGATGAAGGGAGGCCCTCAGTACTCTTAAAACTTGGCTCTTTCATAATGTAATAAACTTCCTCTGGGTATAAACATCTGCCTGTTGCTCTTATTCTTGTGTTTTTGAATCGCACTTTTTGAGGCACCCTAGGAGGTTCCCAGGCAACACACAGAGTTTAGAAACGCGTCACCACCGTTTTAATACAGAGAACCAATGGCAAGCTCAGAAGATGCTTCTGATTCTTTAATGTAGAGCAAGTCATATAGAATGGGTATCACCAAGAGAAGTCGGGACCATTGTATAAAAGAAAGGATTTTACACAGAGGCAGTGGAGATGGGACTGCCTGACTTTGTCAGTTATACACAGGCTAACAACCAGCATGTAGATGGCACTGAGTCCTATAGAGCAGGGGTCATCATCAGCCCTGTCCTCAGGGCCCACTAACAGGCCAGGTTTTAAGTATTACCTTGGGGGAGATGCAGACTAGAATACTGCAATCACTGAGCAGCAAATGATATCACCTGTGATGTATTTCAGTTATCTTGCAAACCTGGCCTGTTGGTGGGCCCTAAAGACTGGAGTTGATGACCACTACTGTAGACTCCTATGGTTCCGTAGGTGGTCCTATGCACCAGTTGCTGCGTGCCATGTATGGAATTTTTTATTCGTAAATAAAGGTTCTAACCAAATAATTTAAAACATTTACATAAATAGGAAAGTAACAATCTTTGATCACGGTGTTGGTTTTAAAAGTCTATTTAGAAGAGAGGGAGGTGCAAAGTAAACGAAAAGACTAGAAAGATGGCCGAGGATCTGACTTTCTGATTAAACAGGAGGCTTTTAAGCTTTAATCCTGGACAGTTGCCACGACCATCCCAAACAAACATTTTATCTATTAAATTATTTACTTAAGAATTTGCACAAGCAGAACATAATTAATTGCAAGAGACATTAAATTCTGTTATCTTGGAAAACGTTATCAGCCTGACCGACCGCCAGACTTCTAAATACCTCATTGTAAAAAAATAAATAAATAAAAAGGGAGACTGTCTCTATATTCCACAACAAAACATTCCAAGGACCAGGAGAACAATAATATATTCCAATAACATCTTTTTTTGCAAAGTTATTATAGTAAGCAAACCTGTTATTATATAAACATGCCTAAAATGATCATTAGACATGTGCAGAACAAAAAAAAAAATGTTTTTAGTTTCTTTTCGTTTCGTTATTTAAATAAATTTGTTTAATTTGTTTTGTTTATTCGATTTCGAATCAATGCGAATTTTCCCAAATTCAGTCGAATTGAACTCAATTCGAACAAATTCATAAAAATCGAATCGATTCAAACTCAAATTCCATTCGAAATCAAATCTATTCTATTAAAAATTAGAATTTTGGAAGATGGCTATATACTTTCTATTTTATTCTATTCTATTGTTTTTTTTTCTATTCTGTTCTATTATTTTCTATTCTTTTCTTTTATATTCTTTTCTTTTATATTCTAGTAAAATCTATTCTATTCAAAATTCAGATTTGGGAAGATGGTTATAGTCTTTCTATTCTATTCATTTCTATTGTTTTTTCTATTCTATTCTAATATTAAAAGAATATATATATATATTCTATTCAAATTTATTCTGTTCGAAATTCAGATTTTGAAAGATGGTTATATTCTTTCTATTTTATTCTATTATATTCTATTGTTATTCCCATTCTATTCTATTGTATTTGATTCTTCTATTCAGATTTATTCTATTGAAATTATGGGAAATGGTTATGTTCTTTCTATTCTATTTCTTTTTTTTAATTCTATTCTTTTATGTTATATTCTATTCTTCTCTAACCTATTCAAATTTGAACTTATTAAAAATGTTAATTTCGTCAAAAGGTTATATCCTCTCTTTTCTATTCTCTTCTATTTTATTCTTTTTTTTTCTGTTCTTTTCTATTGTATCTGAAATTCAAATGTCAGAAGATGTCAGAAACCATGAAATCAGACCGAGACAGAAGTACAGTTAAATCGCACTTGTTTAATAACAAAAGTAAAAAGAACAAACGTAGTCAAAACATAGCCAAAGTTCAGTAACCGGAACGGATAGTCAGCCAAGCCAGAAGTCAGGGATCAATGTAGAGGAACAGCAAGCAGGATCTGGAGCCAGAAGGGATGTCAGCAAAGCCAGTCTTGAACAGGATTGCAGGAGATAGTTTCTGTGATGTTAACCGAGGCGAAGGCAGAGATCCTCTGGACTGGACGGCTTAAGTAGGCAGGACTCACGAGCAGCAGATCATCAACAGGTGAGTAACTGAGGAGAGAGATGGGAGCTGGCAATTAGCCGACAGCTGAGCAGCCAGCTCAGAGAAGGAAGGGCTGAGCCCAACCTTGACAGATGGTTATATTCTTTCTATTTTATTCTATTCTTTATTTTATTCTATTCTATTTTATTCTGTTCTTTTATTTTCTGTTCTAGTTTGTTCTGTTTTACTCCATTCTTTTCTATTCTATTCTAATTTTTATTTTCTATGCTATTCCTTTAGTTTTTATTCTATCCCTTTATTTTCTATTCTATTCTTCTCTATTCCTTTATTTAGTATTCTGGTCTGTTTTACTCTATTATATTTTATTCTTTTATTTTCTATTCTATTCTTTTTTTTTACCCTATTCTTTTCTATGCTGTTCCTTTATTTTCTATTCTATTTTATTCTCTTTAGAAAATTCAAATTTGATTTAAAAACGATTCGGACTCTGTCCAAAATGTTTGTTTCGTTATTTCGGGTTTGTTTAAATGTGTTTCTATTGTAATTGGGAAATTCGGATACATCCGAATTTCCCAATTTAAGGAAAAATCGTCTGAAGCCCCCATACACACTATCAGATTTTCTGCTGATTTTTGTCTTCAGATTTACCAAAACCATGTAGTACAAGGGCCTGCCTGATTGCATACAAATTGAAACTCCTCAGGTTTGACCTCATAGTATGTGGTTTTGGTAAATCTGAAGACAAAAATCAGCAGAAAATCTGATAGTGTGTATGGGGGCTTTACTTTTGATTCAGAACTAAACAAACTGTGCGTGTCTAATTATCATATCAGCACTTAATAATGTAATTTAATCATTAGTAAAGCATATAATAATTAATTTTATTTATCAGACGTGAAACATCAGTTTACTTGCAAACTTCATAAAGAAAAATTTTAATAAAATTGCCAAAATATTTTTAAAAGCAGAAGCAATCTAGTCGCCAAATTCTCTTATAATACTTATCATCTTGTTGTCATTTTTCAGTGTTTTTTAGTCTGTCAATTTCATTTTCATAATCTCACGTTCGTAATTTTTGGCCAACAATTGTGTGGCCGTGTGTATGCAAGACAAGTTTGGGCCAACGCCCTTCGGACAAAATTCCACGGTTTTGTTGGCTAACAATCCGATCGTGTGTACGAGGCTTTAGGGTTTGCATCCATTTTACACAGCTGATTAGTTGGGGGGGATCTATTGACAGGCGCGTCCTCCCTCCAAGGAACATATGTCAAACACAAGGCCCGCCGGCCAAATCCGGCCCACCAGGCCATTTCATGTGGCCCTTGAACCTCTCCTGCAGCTGCGGCACCCTCTTCATCTCCGCCCCCCCACCTTGTCTCAGCAGTGCCTCAGAGAGGACAGAACTCCTCCACCAGATCCTACGCTTCTCAATGCAGCCACAGAGAGGCTCTTCTCTGCCCCCCCCCCCCATCTCAGCAGTCAGCGGCAGAGAGGAGGACAGAACTCGTCTCACACAGCACCCCCTCGTCTCTGCCCCCACCTTGTCTTAGCAGTTGGCAGAAAGGAGGACAGAACTCCTCCACCAGATGCTACGCTTCTCCATGCAGCCACAGAGAAACTCATCTCTGCTCCCTCGTCTCAGCAGTCAGCAGCAGAGGGGAGGGCAGAACTCCTCCTACAGATCCTGCGTCTCTCTGTGCAGCCACAGAACTGCCTCACCTCCACCTTCCCCTGGTCTCAGCATTTAGCAGACTTTGGCAGCTGACTCAAGCCCTCCTCTGGTCCTCCTCCAGATCCTGCGCTTTCTGCATTCCAGCTCCGCCCCCAGCTTTTTTCCCGGCAGAAGCACAAGGTAAGGAGGGGAGCACTGTGATGTAAGGGAGGGTAGGGGGACTCTTGACTTTTGATGGTGGGGGGGGGGGGGCTCTTGACATCTGATGTAAGGGGGAGGGTGAGGTCCTCTGGACATCTAGTCTTATGATATAACCGGCCTTTTGAGGGCAACCATAATGCTGATGCGGCCCCTCGCTGAAATTGAGTTTGAGAACCCTAATCTAAGGTTTGTATAATGATGGAGGAAGGTCCTTTTACCTGTCATGCCAATCTGACAGCACAGAAAGTGATCAGCAGATATCAAGTTACAGTGCCTTGAAAAGTATTCACCCCCCTTGGCTTTTTACCTATTTTGTTACATTACAGCCTTTAGTTCAATGTTTTTTTAATCTGAATTATATGTGATGGATCAGAACACAATAGTCTAAGTTGGTGAAGTAAAATTAGAAAAATATATACATAAAACTATTTTTCAGAAATAAAAAAAATGATAATTGGCATGTGCGTATGTATTCACCCCCCTTTGTTATGAAGCCCATAAAAAGCTCTGGTGGAACCAATTACCTTCAGAAGTCACATAATTAGTGAAATGATGTCCACCTGTGTGCAATCTAAGTGTCACATGATCTGTCATTACATAGACACACCTTTCTGAAAGGCCCCAGAGGCTGCAACACCTAAGCAAGAGGCACCACTAACCAAACACTGCCATGAAGACCAAGGAACTCTCCAAACAAGTAAGGGACAATGTTGTTGAGAAGTACAAGTCAGGGTTAGGTTATGAAAAAAAATATCCAAATCTTTGATGATCCCTAGGAGCACCATCAAATCTATCATAACCAAATGGAAAGTCCATGGCAAACCTGCCAAGAGACGGCCGCACACCAAAACTCACGGACCGGGCAAGGAGGACAATAATCAGAGAGGAGCACAGAGACCTAAGGTAACCCTGGAGGAGCTGCAGAGTTCCACAGCAGAGACTGGAGTATCTGTACATAGGACAACAATAAGCCGTACGCTCCATAGAGTTGGGCTTTATGACAGAGTGGCCAGAAGAAAGACATTACTTTCAGCAAAAAAACAAAATGGCACATTTTCAGTTTGGGAAAAGTCATGTGGGAGACTCCCAAAATGTATGGAGGAAGGTGCTCTGGTCTGATGAGACTAAAATTGAACTTTTTGGTCATCAAAGAAAACGCTATGTCTGGTGCAAACCCAACACATCACATCACCCAAAGAGCACCATCCCCACTGTGAAACATGGTGGTGGCAGCATCATGCTGTGGGGATGTTTTTCAGCACTCAGGAAACTGGTCAGAGTTGAGGGAAAGATGGATGGTGCTAAATACAGGGATATTCTTGAGCAGAACCTGCACCACTCTGTGTGTGATTTGAGGCTAGGACGGAGGTTCACCTTCCAGCAGGACAATGACCCCAAACACACTGCTAAAGCAACACTTGAGCGGTTTAAGGGGAAACATGGAAATGTGTTGGAATGGCCTAGTCAAAGCCCAGACCTCAATCCAATAGAAAATCTGTGGTCAGACTTAAAGATTGCTGTTCACAAGCGCAAACCATCCAACTTGAAGGAGCTGGAGCAGTTTTGCAAGGAGGAATGGGCAAAAATCCCAGTGGTAAGATGTGGCAAGTCATAGAGACTTATCCAAAGCGACTTGGAGCTGTGATAGCCGCAAAAGGTGGCTCTACAAAGTATTGACTTTAGGGGGGTGAATAGTTATGCACATTGACTTTTTTCTGTTATTTTGTCCTATTTGTTGTTTCCTTCACAATATAAAAAAAAAAAATCCTCAAAGTTGTGGGCGTGTTCTGCAAATTAAATGATGCAAATCCTCAAACAATCCGTGTTAATTCCAGGTTGTGAGGCAACAAAACATGAAAAATGCCAAGGGGGGTGAATATTTTTGCAAGGCACTGTACCTCCACTGTGCAGCTCGTTTTGCACAGAGTGCCCCCCCCCCCCCCCCGATCGTCCATTTCCAGGGTCCAGGGCCTGGACAAGGGGTGGGCAGGAGGGGCGGCTGCCCTGGGCACTGTGGTATTATGTGAGGTGGGGGGGGCACCACAAGGAGGTTGGGGGGAGGGGATTTGTGTTGGGGGGCAGCAGCTGATAAGAATTGTTCCAGGAGGGAAAATTTGGGGAGGTTTGCTAGAAAAGGTATTATGGTGGTGGAGGGGGGGTGATTGGGGGTATTTGGGCAGATTTGTGCTAGGATGGGGGATTGGGGAGGTTGTGTGCTGGGAGATGTGGGGTGGGGAGGATTTGTGCTCAGAGGGGGGGGGGAATTTTTGGGGGGGCGGGGGGGGTTTGTGCTGGGGCCATATAAGGATTTGAGCTGAGGGGGGGGGGTTGGGACAAAGATTCTTGCTAGGGGATTTAAGTAGGAGGTGAATTTGTATTGGGAGGAGGAGGAGGGGGGGGGGATTTTGGTGACACATAATTCTCATACATCTTGGGGGAAGGGGGGGCGCAATTTGACTTTTTCGACCCTGGGCTCTAGATGACCTTGTCCCGGCACTGCTGTGGTCCCCCCGGCGGCTCTCGTGGCTCCTCCCCACATCAGGTAGCCCCCTAGGAATAGCGCTCTCCCTAGGGGGGGTTACCTTGCTGACGCACTCCCGAGTACCTGCATTTGGCGTCCCTAGACACGAATGCCGGATTCGGCCCCGCCCCCTCAGTGCCCGCGTCATTGGATTTGATTGACAGGAGCGGGAGCCAATGGCTGCACTGCTATCAATCTATCCAATCAAGAGCCGAGACCCCGTGGAAAGAGGGACAGCGCGTCCTCGCCGAGGGAAATACGGGGCTCAGGTAAGTAAAACGGTGGGGGGAGGGGGGGTCACTGCCAGGTGTTTTTTCACCTTAATCCATAGGATAGTGGAAAAACACGAAGGTTTACAACCCCTTTAATCCCTCGGCATTCAATGCTCACTCTATGTGAAGCTTCGGGAAGAAATGTAAAAATAATCAGGTTAAAACTTATTAGGACGGGTGGCGTGGCGTAATTCATCAGCGCTTCCTGCATTATTGCATTTCCAGAAAACACGGGGCGTAAATAATTGATTGGATTTTAATGAGAGGGTTTTAAAAGCCGAGATTAGACACATAAATCATATCTGGGCAAACTCGGTGCATAAAAGGATAACAAATCATATCCGTGCTGAGTCCGCGGAGCGCGTGATCTTCCACCACCGTCAGCTCTGCCGCCGCCGCTACACCTTTTACCGGCCGTCGTCTGTCGGACATCTCAGGCGGCCATTCTGGGGGGGGGGCGGAGCTCAGCCAAGAGAGAAAACAACTTTTGTGCAGATTTCATACGTTCGAAAAATGAAGCTGGCCTAGCAAAAAAAAAAAAAAAAGTTGCTATTGGACAACAAAACCCTTAATTCACTTCATCAACAGTCTTTTTTTTTTTACAAGATTACAGTGCCTTGAAAAAGTATTCATACCCCTTGAAATTGTCCACATTTTGTCATGTTAGAACCACAAAAACGTAAATGTATTTTATTGGGATTTTATGTGATAGACCAACACAAAGTGGCTCATAATTGTGAAGTGGAAGGAAAATTATAAATGGTTTTCAACATTCTTTACAAATAAATGTGTGAAAAGTGTGGGGGGGGGGACATTTGTATTCAGCCCCCCTTTACTCTGATACCCCTAACTAAAATCTAGACCAGGGACATGCAATTAGCGGACCTCCAGCTGTTGCAGAACTACAAGTCCCATGAGGCATAGCAAGACTCTGACAGCCACAAGCATGACACCCAGAGGCAGAGGCATGATGGGATTTGTAGTTTTGCAACAGCTGGAGGTCCGGTAATTGCATATCCCTGGTCTAGATTTTAGTTAGGGGTATCGGAGTGAAGGGGGGCTGAATACAAATGAATATCCCTGATCTATTGGAACCAATTGCCTTCAGAAGTCACCTGATTACTAAATAGATCCCGCCTGTGTGTCATTTAACCCCCTTTCTGACCAGGCCATTTTTTTTGCGATGCGGCACTGCGTTGCTTTAACTGACAATTGCGCGGTCGGGCGACGCCAAACACAAATAAAATTCCTGTCCTTTCTTTCCCACAAATAGAACTTTCTTCTGGTGGTATTTAAACACCTCTGCGGTTTTTATTTTTTGGCGCTATAAGCAAAAAAATATGCGACAATTTAAAAAATATATATATTTTTTAACTTTTTTGCTATAATAAATATCACCCCCAAAAAATACACAAAAAAAATGATGTCCTTTTTTTTCCCCCACAAATAGAGCTTTCTTTTTGGTGGTATTTAAATGCCTCTGCGCTTTTTTTTTTTAACTTTTTAAAAAATTTTAACTTAAAAAAAAAACAAAAACAAAAAAAATATATATATTTTTTACTTTCTGCCATAAAACACATTCAATAAAAGAATGTAAAAAATCTCATTTCTTTCATCAATTTAGGCCAATATGTATTCTGCTACATATTTTTGGTAAAAAAAAAAAAAAAAAATCCCAATAAGCGTATATTGATTGGTTTGTGCAAAAGTTATTGCGTCTACAAACTTTGGGATATATAATGGAATTTTTTTTTTTTTTTTTTTCACTAGTAATGGCGGCGATCAGCGATTTTTAGCAGGACTGCGACATTGCCGCAGACAAATCTGACACTAAGTGACACTTTTCTTTTTGGGGACCAGTGACACTAAAACAGTGATTGGTGCTACAAATACGCACTGTCACTGTACTAGTGACACTGGCAGGGAAGGGGTTAACATCAGGGGGGTGATCAAAGGGGATAAATGTGCTCCTATTGAGTGCCTTCTAACTGTGGAGGGGAGGAGCTTTGGCTGTGAGAAGACTGAGATCTCCCTTGTGAACGATCGGCGAGTCCCGGCGGCCATCGGGCATGCGTGCCGCAAACCGGCAAGAGGTGATCACGTACAGGTACGTGATTTCGCCTGTAGGAGCTGCCGCCCCACAGTATGTGTACGTGGGGCTGTCGGCAACCGGTTAAATGTTCCTCTGTTTAACCCCTTATTAACCCTTAATTAGACTTAATTAACTCCTTATTCTCCTTCTCCATTTAATTATTATTTTCCTAAGTTTTTTGTTCAGTTCCATTATATAAACAATTAACATTTAAAACTTTTTTTTTTTTTTATCGCTTGCTCTGTTCATTTACACCTTTAGTCACTTCAACCCCGGAAGGATTTACCCCCCTTAATGACCAGGCCATTTTTTGCCCTACGGTACTGCGATACTTTAACTGACAATTGCGCGGTCGTGCGACGTTGTACCCAAACAAAACTGACGTCCTTTTTTTTCCCCACAAATAGAGCTTTCTTTTTGGTGGTATTTGATCACCTCTGCGGTTTTTATTTTATGCGCTATAAACAAAAAAATTTAAATTTAAAGAAAATATATATATTTTTTATTTTTTGCTATAATAAATATCCCCCCAAAAAATACCCAAACAAAATTGACGCCCTTTTTTTCCCCACAAATAGAGCTTTCTTTTTGGTGGTATTTGATCACCTCTGCGGTTTTTATTTTATGCGCTATAAACAAAAAAAGTGCGACAATTTAAAGAAAATATATATATTTTTTATTTTTTGCTATAATAAATATCCCCCCAAAAAAATACCCAAACAAAATTGACGCCCTTTTTTTCCCCACAAATAGAGCTTTCTTTTGGTGGTATTTGATCACCTTTTGTGCTATAAACCAAAAAAAAAAGAGTGACAATTTTGAAAAAAAACAATACTTTTTACTTTCTGCTATAATACATATCCAAAATAAAAAATATATATAAAAAAAAAACAAATTTATTTACCAGTTTAGGCCGATATGTATTCTTCTAAAAAAAAAAGTTAAAAATCGCAATAAGCGTAAATTGATTGGTTTGAGCAAAAGTTATAGCGCCTACAAACTACGGGATAGATTTATGGACTTTTATTTATTCTTTTATTGTTTTTACTGGTAATGGCGACGATCTGCGATTTTTTTTTTTTAGCAGGGCTGCAACATTGTGGCGGACAAATCTAACCCTAAGTGACACATTTTGGGGACCAGTGACACCAATACCATGATCAGTGCTAAAAAATAAAAATGCACTGATCACTGTATAAATAACACTGGCAGGGAAGGGGTTAACATTAGGGGGGGGGGGGCGATCAAGGGGTTAAATGTGTTCCCTTGGTGTGTTCTAACTGTGTGTGGGGGGGGGTGGGCTTACTGGGACAACACAGAGATCGCTGTTCCTGATCACTAGGAACAGCAGATCTCCATGTTGTCCCCTGTCAGAACGGGGATCCGCCTTGTTTACGTGGGCAGATCCCCGTTCTGCCTCTCTGTGGAGCGATCGCGGGTGGCCGGCGGACATCGAGCTGCCGCGGCGGGGGCGTGCCCACTGTATCTCGTGCACGCGCAGCCAGGCTGCCCTGCTGCGGTATATGTGCGGTGGGCGGCCCGGAATAGTTAGCATATATTTACATGTTCAAAAAGTGCAAAATTATTAAAAAAAAATATCTAATTAATTTGTAAATGACTTTTCAGTGCTTTGTAGCATTGCTGACAGCTGAAGTGTAAACAAAGCAGTTGCGGTCGGGATCGGTCATTGGTATCGGCGAGTACTAAAAACAAAAACGTATCGGTACTGGTTGTAAAAAAAATGATATCGGTGCATCCCTAATCAAACATTTATTATTTATTGGCAATAACACGATGTGGGCAGATTTCTGCCAGTCACAAGCTGTATCACGCCCCTCCAACCAATGTCTCGGAATAAGGGGGAGGTGATTCCTCATATTAATCTATATGTAATATCCCAACACGGCGCCACCCATTGTCTTTACTTGGTTAGTGGGCACGGAGGAGGAAGCAGGAGTTGTGTGGAGGGAAATGCCTTGTTGATATCAGAGGTCAGAGGAGAATGGGCAGACTGGCTCCAGATGATAGAAAGACAACAGTAACTCAAATAACCACTCGTTACACCCAAGGTATGCAGAATACCATCTCTGAACCCACAACACATCCAACCTTGAAGCAGATTGGCTACAGCAGCAGAAGACCACACCGGGTGCCACTCCTGTCATCTAAGAACAGGAAACTGAGGCTACAATTGGCACAGGATCACCAAAATTGGACAATAGAAGATTGGAAAAACGTTGCCTGGTCTGATGAGTCTGGATTTCAGCTCCGACATTCAGATGACAGGGTCAGAATTTGGCGCATGGATCCATCCTGCCTTGTATCACCGGTTCAGGCTGGTGGTGGGGGTGTAATAGTGGGGGGGGGATATTTTCTTGGCACACTTTGGGCCCCTTGGTACCAATTGAGCATGGTTTAATCACCACGGCCTACCTGAGTATTGTTGCTGACCATGTCCATCCCTTTATGACTACACCGTACTCATCTTCTGATGGCTCCTTCCAGCAGGATAATGCACCATGTCACAAAGCTCCAATCATCTCACCACTGGACAATGAGGTCCCTGTACTCCAATGGCCTCCACACTCACCACATCTCATCCAATAGAGCACCTTTGGCATGTGGTGGAACGGGAGATTGGCATCATGGATGTGCAGCCTACAAATCTGCAGCAACTGCGTGATGTTATCATGTCACTATGGAGCAAAATTTCTGAGGAACGTTTCCAACACCTTGTTGTTTCTATTCCACCAAGAATGAAGACAAAAGGGGGTCCAACCCGGTACTAGCAAGGTGTACCAAATAAAGTGGCCGGTGAGTGTGTATATATGTGAATTTTACACATACAGTATCTTGCAAAAGTAAGTACACCCCTCACATTTTTGTAAATCTTTTCTTCTATCTTTTCATGTGACAACACTGAAGAAATGACACTTTGCTACAATGTAAAGTAGTGAGTGTACAGCTTGTATAACAGTGTACATTTTCAATTCCACATGGCACCTCATGGCAAAGAACTCTCTGAGCATCTGAAAAAAAAAGAATTGCTGTTCTACATAAAGATGGCCTAGGCTATAAGAAGATTGCCAAGACCCTGAAACTGAGGAGCAGCACGGTGGCCAAGACCATACAGCAGTATAACAGGACGGGTTCCACTCAGAACAGGCCTCGCCATGGTCCACCAAAGAAGTTGAGGTCACGTGCTCAACATCATATCCAGAGGTTGTCTTTGGGAAATAGACATGAAAAGATAGAATAAAATATTTACAAAAATGTGAGGGGTGTACCCACTTTTGTGAGATACCGTATATATATATATATATATATATATATAGTATATAAATATTGTATTAATGTATACAACAGTATCAGTCCTGACCGTTATAAAAGATAAAGTAATGGTGTATAAACCATTCTCTAGCACAGAAGACACACCATGTGCTGCTATAGTGATAACACCGGAGAACTCGGTCGCGGGAAGAACGCAACCCGACAACTCATTGCGGATGTGGGCCAATGAAGCGATCCATTGAGGAAATGAGCGGGAGAGAGAGATCCGATCGATGGGAAGCCAAAGACACAATGAGGACAGAAATCAATGTAACTCTATCAGTGGAAACATTAGAATTCTGTATGTAAAACAAAAACGCTCTTCTCTGGCAGCTCTGACCATTTACTTATAAAGCTGGAAAATCGCCCATTTTCATGAGTTTGTGATTGAATAAGCAAAACGCCAGCCAAAAAAAAAAAAAAATATATAAAATTGAATAGCCCTTTCAACCATGAAATAAAGCTTTTTCTGCTATATTCACCTTTAATTTAGAGATTTCCCCAGCAATACTTTTTTTTTTCTGCCACTAGATGTCCTCAGTCCGATGGCCGGTGTTCTGCCGAATAAGTTCCACTCGGCGGATTAGTTCCCCCTCTACTGCGCATGCGCAGTAGAAGCCGGCGGAAATAGCCGAAGCGGAACAGCTGAAAATCAGCTGTACACGGCGCGTGTAAGAGGGCCCCTCGCGGGCTCGCTTCGCTCGCCACGCTTCGGGCACGGCCTCGCTGCGCTCGGCACTTTTAGATTCCCCCTCTAGGTCCACTTGGATAGAGGGGAAGGAATCTGGACCCAGAGCGCAGGCGCCGTGTACAGCTGATCGAAGCGTTTGAGCTTCGGCTATCTCCGGCGGCCAACAGAAGTACGTACTGCGCAGGCGCTGCGCCTGCGCAGTACAGGGGGGGAACCTATCCGCCGAAGGAACTTATTCGGCAAGACACCGGCATCATTCAACCCAACTTCTCTGAGCGCAGATCATCCTGAACCCGCCTATGACTGGACAGTGGAAAGAGAGGCCTTTTCCTCTGCTCTCTCCTCCTGTCAGTATGCTTCTTGCCAGCATATGATTGGCTCCTTATGCTGCTTCTTCCTCTCAAGCTCCATCCCAGCTGTACTGAGACTGCAAAAGGCTGGGATTAGCCTGATACCAGGAGGGCATTAAAGAGAATCTTCAACCAATGGGTTGAAAACAGTGCATACCTCCCAACAATCCCAGATTGTGAGGGACTCTGTACGTTACACACCTGACCCCTACACTCTGTCAGGGCCGGACTGGGTATGAAAACCAGCCCTGGAAAAAATGTCATACCAGCCCCATAGCATCATTATACCAGCCCAACAGCATAACGTCATTATTTTCTTGTTCATAAAATGGAAAACCATGCATTTTAAAGCTCATTTAAAGAGTGCATTATATATAGATAAGACACATATAAAAGCACATAGGGCTTATATATATATATATATACACATATACACTGCTGTGTGTTCCCTATGTCCCCTATGTGATGATTTTAAGGTGACAGGAGGCGGGATGAAGAGAAGAGGCCTGGAGTGCCGGTGGGGGACCCCAGAAGAAGAGTCTGGGCTGTTCTGTGCAAAACCCTTTGCCAGAGCAGGTAAGTATAACAAGTTTGTTAATTTTATATTAAAAAAACAACAACATTTACAACCACTTTAATCTACAATGCTATTTAGAATATGCAGCATGGAGGGGGTTAATGTATTGCTATTGGTCACTGATGCACTTGTGACCAGTGTCAGTGCTAATTAACTCCTTTATGCTGCAGCAATTAACACTGACACCACTGCTGCTAATGCAGCACAAAGAGGTTAATTAACTGCCACTGGTCACTAATGCATCAGTGATCAATAGCAATACATTAACCCCCTCCATGCTGCATATAACAAATATCATTGTAGATTAATTAAACCCCTACCCCAAGTTTTTTTCCTCCTCCAGGCCCCATTAGAGACTACAAAGTAGTATAATGGAACCCGAAGGGGGCCTCTTTCTAACAGAGTGTACAGTGAACACCTTCATTCACTCTGGTCCTCATGGGACCCTCTTCTTGTACCATGACTCTCACCCCTGTAAAATGACATACTCCTGAATCCTGTCCATTACAAACTCCTGAACCCTGCACCCAGTACATTAAATACTCCTGACTACGCACAGAGGCCCCCCCTCTTACATCAGAGTCTGCACAGAGGCCCCCCCTCTTACATCAGAGTCTGCACAGAGGCCCCCCCTCTTACATCAGAGTCTGCACAGAGGCCCCCCCTCTTACATCAGAGTCTGCACAGAGGCCCCCCCTCTTACATCAGAGTCTGCACAGAGGCCCCCCCTCTTACATCAGAGTCTGCACAGAGGCCCCCCCTCTTACATCAGAGTCTGCACAGAGCCCCCCTTACATCAGAGTCAGTACCGAGCCCCCCCTTACATTAGAGTCCAAACAGAGGCCCCCCTTACATCAGAGTTCTCACAGAAGCCCCCTTTACATCAGAGTCTGCACAGAGCCCCCCCTTACATCAGAGTCTGCACAGAGGCCCCCTTTACATTAGAGTCCGCACAGAGCCCCCCTTACATCAGAGTCCGCACAGAAGCCCCCTTACATCAGAGTCCGTACAGAGCCCCCCTTACATCAGAGTCCGCACAGAGCCCCCCTTACATCAGAGTCCGCACAGAGCCCCCCTTACATCAGAGTCCGCACAGAGCCCCCCTTACATCAGAGTCCGCACAGAGCCCCCCTTACATCAGAGTCCGCACAGAGCCCCCCTTTACATCAGAGTCTGCACAGAGCCCCCCTTTACATCAGAGTCTGCACAGAGCCCCCCTTACATTAGAGTCCGCACAGAGCCCCCCCTTACATTAGAGTCCGCACAGAGCCCCCCTTACATTAGAGTCCGCACAGAGCCCCCCTTACATTAGAGTCCGCACAGAGCCCCCCTTACATTAGAGTCCGCACAGAGCCCCCCCTTACAATAGAGTCCGCACAGAAGCCCCCTTTACATCAGAGCCCCCCTTACATCAGAGTCTGCACAGAAGCCCCCTTTACATCAGAGTCCACACAGAGCCCCCCTTTACATCAGAGTCCACACAGAGCCCCCCCTTACATCAGTCTGCACAGAGGCCCCCCCTTACATCAGAGTCCGCACAGAGCCCCCTCTTACATCAGAGTCTGCACAGAGGCCCCCCTCTTACATTAGAGTCCGCACAGAGCCCCCCCTTACATCAGTCTGCACAGAGGCCCCCCCTTACATCAGAGTCTGCACAGAGTCCCCCTTACGTCAGAGTCCGCACAGAAGCCCCCTTTACATTAGAGTCCGCACAGAGCCCCCCTTACATCAGTCTGCACAGAGGCCACCCCTTACATCAGAGTCTGCACAGAGCCCCCCTTACAATAGAGTCTGCACAGAGCCCCCCTTACAATAGAGTCCGCACAGAGCCCCCCTTACATCAGAGTCCGCACACAGCCCCCCTTACATCAGAGTCCGCACACAGCCCCCCTTACATCAGAGTCCGCACAGAGCCCACCTTACATCAGAGTCTGCACACAGCCCCCCTTACATCAGAGTCCGCACAGAGCCCCCCTTACATCAGAGTCCGTACAGAGCCCCCCTTTACATCAGAGTCCGCACAGAAGCCCCCCTTACATCAGAGTCCACACAGGGGAGCTTTGTGGAATCTAATGTAAAGGGGAGTTCTGGGAAACTTGATTTAAGGGGGCATGCTGTGGATTCTGGTGTAAAGGGGGTCTCTGCTCACCAAAGCCTGCCCCCCCCCCCTCCCCTTTAACAAGGTACACAGAGCACCTCTTTTTGTACAATAGTAGGCAGGAGAGAGGGTGAGCTTACCAGGATGGAGGCTGAGGCACAGTCTGCCTGCCGCTTTTCTGGGTTCAAACTTCCTGCTCAGTGCCCACACATGCCCGGGGAGTGTGGGCGGAGCAGACCCAGAAGGAGGCGGAGCAGATGACCTTTATCTCTCCTCGCGTGTGTGCAGAGAGAGAGAGGAGGGGATGTCAGAGCCGGTGTGCTCTGAGGCTGAGCTATGTGTGAGACGAGACATAGCTCAGCACTGCAGCCATCTACCTCGAAGCTGACACAGGCACAGCCGCACAGCGGGAGGTGAGCGGCGGCCGTGACCTGTGTTAGCTCTGAGTTCAAGCAGGCAATATTCGTACCTGCAAACATAGCATTTGGTGGCTGTGCATAGTGTCACTGGCCCCTCATTACCCAGCTGAGTGCAGTCTTTTCACCAAGCGGCCCGGGGGGGCGCTGGATCGGAGGAGGAGACACAGTTACACAGGCATTGCAATGCATAGTGCGGCGGCCGCCGCTGCACTATGCATATAGCTGACACAGGCAGCCAGCCAAACTCTGAGGCAAAAGCGGCCTCAGCGGTACTAAATGCAGCCAGCCTACCGGGAAATATCCCGGTATCCCGGTACGCCAGTCCGGCCCTGCACTCTGTACATTACACACCTGACCCCTACACTATGTACATTACACACCTAACCCCTACACTATGTACATTACACACCTAACCCCCACATTATGTACATTACACACCTGACCCCTACACTCTGTACATTACACACCTAACCCCTACACTATGTACATTACACACCTAACCCCTACACTCTGTACATTACACACCTGACCCCTACACTATGTACATTACACACCTAACCCCTACACTATGTACATTACACACCTAACCCCTACACTATGTACATTACACACCTGACCCCTACACTCTGTACATTACACACCTAACCCCTACACTATGTACATTACACACCTAACCCCTACACTATGTACATTACACACCTGACCCCTACACTCTGTACATTACACACCTAACCCCTACACTATGTACATTACACACCTAACCCCCACATTATGTACATTACACACCTAACCCCTACACTCTGTACATTACACACCTAACCCCTACACTATGTACATTACACACCTAACCCCTACACTCTGTACATTACACACCTAACCCCTACACTATGTACATTACACACCTAACCCCTACACTATGTACATTACACACCTAACCCCTACACTATGTACATTACACACCTAACCCCTACACTATGTACATTACACACCTAACCCCTACACTATGTACATTACACACCTAACCCCCACATTATGTACATTACACACCTGACCCCTACACTCTGTACATTACACACCTAACCCCTACACTATGTACATTACACACCTGACCCCTACACTCTGTACATTACACACCTAACCCCTACACTATGTACATTACACACCTGACCCCTACACTCTGTACATTACACACCTAACCCCTACACTATGTACATTACACACCTGACCCTACTCTGTACATTACACACCTGACCCCTACACTCTGTACATTACACACCTGACCCCTACACTCTGTACATTACACACCTAACCCCTACACTATGTACATTACACACCTGACCCTACTCTGTACATTACACACCTGACCCCTACACTCTGTACATTACACACCTGACCCCTACACTCTGTACATTACACACCTAACCCCTACACTATGTACATTACACACCTAACCCCTACACTATGTACATTACACACCTGACCCCTACACTCTGTACATTACACACCTGACCCTACACTATGTACATTACACACCTGACCCTACTCTGTACATTACACACCTGACCCCTACACTATGTACATTACACACCTGACCCCTACACTATGTACATTACACACCTAACCCCTACACTATGTACATTACACACCTGACCCCTACACTCTGTACATTACACACCTGACCCTACACTATGTACATTACACACCTGACCCTACTCTGTACATTACACACCTGACCCCTACACTATGTACATTACACACCTAACCCCTACACTATGTACATTACACACCTAACCCCTACATTATGTACATTACACACCTGACCCCTACACTCTGTACATTACACACCTAACCCCTACACTATGTACATTACACACCTGACCCTACTCTGTACATTACACACCTGACCCCTACACTCTGTACATTACACACCTGACCCCTACACTCTGTACATTACACACCTAACCCCTACACTATGTACATTACACACCTGACCCTACTCTGTACATTACACACCTGACCCCTACACTCTGTACATTACACACCTGACCCCTACACTATGTACATTACACACCTAACCCCTACACTATGTACATTACACACCTAACCCCTACACTATGTACATTACACACCTGACCCCTACACTCTGTACATTACACACCTGACCCTACACTATGTACATTACACACCTGACCCTACTCTGTACATTACACACCTGACCCCTACACTATGTACATTACACACCTGACCCCTACACTATGTACATTACACACCTAACCCCTACACTATGTACATTACACACCTAACCCCTACACTATGTACATTACACACCTGACCCCTACACTCTGTACATTACACACCTGACCCTACTCTGTACATTACACACCTGACCCCTACACTATGTACATTACACACCTGACCCCTACACTATGTACATTACACACCTAACCCCTACACTATGTACATTACACACCTAACCCCTACACTATGTACATTACACACCTGACCCCTACACTCTGTACATTACACACCTGACCCTACACTATGTACATTACACACCTGACCCTACACTATGTACATTACACACCTGACCCCTACACTCTGTACATTACACACCTGACCCCTACATTATGTACATTACACACCTGACCCCTACACTCTGCACATTACACACCTGACCCCTACACTCTGTACATTACACACCTGACCCTACTCTGTACATTACACACCTGACCCCTACACTATGTACATTACACACCTGACCCTACTCTGTACATTACACACCTGACCCCTACACTATGTACATTACACACCTGACCCTACTCTGTACATTACACACCTGACCCCTACACTGTGTACATTACACACCTAACCCCTACACTATGTACATTACACACCTAACCCTACTCTGTACATTACACACCTGACCCCTACACTCTGTACATTACACACCTGACCCCTACACTCTGTATGTTACACACCTGACCCCTACACTATGTACATTACACACCTGACCCCTACACTATGTACGTTACACACCTGACCCCTACATTCTGTATGTTACACACCTGACCCCCTACACTATGTACATTACACACACCTCACCTACATAGGTACATTATACACCTGACCCTTGCATTATGTACAATTCACACACCTGAATCTATACGATGTACATTACACACATCTGACCCCTACACTATGTATATTAAACACACTTGACCCCTACACTATATACATTACACACCTGAACCCTATACTATGTACATTACATGCCTGACCCCTGCACTATGTATGTTACACACACACATCTGACCCCTACACTATGTATATTAAGCACACTTGACCCCTACACTGTATACATTACACACACCTGAACCCTATACTATATACATTACATGCATCTGACCTCTAACACCATGTATAATAACACACATGACCTTATACTATGTACATTACACACCTAACCCTACACTATATACATTACACACCTGAACCCTACACTATATACATTAAACACCTGAACCCTACACTATATACATTACACACCTGAACCCTACACTATATACATTAAACACCTGAACCCTACACTATATACATTACACACCTGAACCCTATACTATGTACATTACACACCTAACCCTACACTATATACATTACACACCTGACCCTACTCTATATACATTACACACCTGAACCCTACACTATATACATTACACACCTGAACCCTACACTATATACATTACACACCTGAACCCTACACTATGTACATTACACACCTGACCCCTACACTCTGTACATTACACACCTGAACCCTACACTATATACATTACACACCTGACCCTACTCTGTACATTACACACCTGACCCCTACACTATGTACATTACACACCTGACCCCTACACTATGTACATTACACACCTAACCCCTACACTATGTACATTACACACCTAACCCCTACACTATGTACATTACACACCTGACCCCTACACTCTGTACATTACACACCTGACCCTACTCTGTACATTACACACCTGACCCCTACACTATGTACATTACACACCTGACCCCTACACTATGTACATTACACACCTAACCCCTACACTATGTACATTACACACCTAACCCCTACACTATGTACATTACACACCTGACCCCTACACTCTGTACATTACACACCTGACCCTACACTATGTACATTACACACCTGACCCTACACTATGTACATTACACACCTGACCCCTACACTCTGTACATTACACACCTGACCCCTACATTATGTACATTACACACCTGACCCCTACACTCTGCACATTACACACCTGACCCCTACACTCTGTACATTACACACCTGACCCTACTCTGTACATTACACACCTGACCCCTACACTATGTACATTACACACCTGACCCTACTCTGTACATTACACACCTGACCCCTACACTATGTACATTACACACCTGACCCTACTCTGTACATTACACACCTGACCCCTACACTGTGTACATTACACACCTAACCCCTACACTATGTACATTACACACCTAACCCTACTCTGTACATTACACACCTGACCCCTACACTCTGTACATTACACACCTGACCCCTACACTCTGTATGTTACACACCTGACCCCTACACTATGTACATTACACACCTGACCCCTACACTATGTACGTTACACACCTGACCCCTACATTCTGTATGTTACACACCTGACCCCCTACACTATGTACATTACACACACCTCACCTACATAGGTACATTATACACCTGACCCTTGCATTATGTACAATTCACACACCTGAATCTATACGATGTACATTACACACATCTGACCCCTACACTATGTATATTAAACACACTTGACCCCTACACTATATACATTACACACCTGAACCCTATACTATGTACATTACATGCCTGACCCCTGCACTATGTATGTTACACACACACATCTGACCCCTACACTATGTATATTAAGCACACTTGACCCCTACACTGTATACATTACACACACCTGAACCCTATACTATATACATTACATGCATCTGACCTCTAACACCATGTATAATAACACACATGACCTTATACTATGTACATTACACACCTAACCCTACACTATATACATTACACACCTGAACCCTACACTATATACATTAAACACCTGAACCCTACACTATATACATTACACACCTGAACCCTACACTATATACATTAAACACCTGAACCCTACACTATATACATTACACACCTGAACCCTATACTATGTACATTACACACCTAACCCTACACTATATACATTACACACCTGACCCTACTCTATATACATTACACACCTGAACCCTACACTATATACATTACACACCTGAACCCTACACTATATACATTACACACCTGAACCCTACACTATGTACATTACACACCTGACCCCTACACTCTGTACATTACACACCTGAACCCTACACTATATACATTACACACCTGAACCCTACACTATGTACATTACACGCCTGACCCCTGCACTATGTATGTTACACACACACATCTGACCCCTACACTATGTATATTAAACACACTTGACCCCCTACACTGTGTACATTACACACACCTGAACCCTATACTATGTACATTACACACACCTGATCCCTGCATGTTACCATCCCTAGTCCCCCTGCACACCTGACCCCCCCGCACTCTGTACATTACCCAACCCAGACTTCTGCACTATGTATGTTACCCACCTTAGACCCCTGCACTATGTAAGTTACCTTCTCCAGACCTCTCCACTCTGTAATTTGCCCATCCCAGACCCCTGCACTCTATACGTTACTCATCTGACCCCTGCACTATGTATATTATATACTTCTGACTCCTGCACTCTGTACATAGGCTTAGGATTTAAGCCTTTTCCACTGTTATCCCAGTTTTGCCACTTGCTGCAGAGCGCCCCACCCACCTCTCTGCCCCCATTTTCAGAAATTTGGGTCCCAGATATGAGGATTGTTAATGGTTATATATTAAAAAAAAAATCTTGGTAAAGGGCCGACTCTTTACCCATGTGATCAGCTGTGTCCAATCATAGCTGATCACCTGTAAACAAGGAAATGACAGTTATCGGCTTTTCACACTGACAGAGTGTGAGGAAAGGAGAGGGGATCAGCGGCATTTCCTCACAGGGGAGACCTGTACAGATATTAGTGCAGCCCCAACAGTGCCCATCAGAGATGCCAGTCAGTGCCCATCAGTGATGTCAATCAGTGCCCATCAGTGATGCCAATTAGTGCCTGCCCATCAGTGCCACCTATCAGTGCTCATCAGTGCTGCATATTAGTGCCGCCACCTCATCAGTGCCCTTCAGTGCTGCCTTATCAGTGCCCAGCAGTGCCACCTATGAGTGCCACCTATCAGTACCCAACAGTGTCGCCTATCAGTGCTGCATATCAGTGCCACCTATCAGTGCTGTATCTTAGTTCCTCCTCATCATTGCCACCTCATCATTACCTTTCAGTGCCGTCTTATCAGTACCCATCAGTGCCACCTATCAGTGCCAGCAGTGTCACCTATCAGTGCTCATCAGTGCTGCATATCATTGCTACCTCATCAGTGCCCTTTGGTGCCCATCAGTGCCACCTATCAGTGCCCAACAGTGTCGCCTATCAGTGCTGCATATTAGTGCCTCCTCATCTTTGCCACCTTATTAGCGCCCATCAGTGCAGCCTGATCAACGCACATCAGTAATGGAGAAAAATTACTTATTTACAACATTTTCTACCAGATACCAAAAAAAATGTGTTTTTTTTTCAAAATTTTTGGTCTTTTCTGGTCTGCTTTAAATGAAGTCTGCGGTGCATCGGGACATTGTACCCTTCTATCAAGTCTTCATGTGCAGCTCCGCTTTTTGATGTGAATAAAACAAAAAAAAGAATCCGATTCTCAGGTCAGACACAATGTAACAATTTATATCTCCCCGACCTGTTTATATGTGAAGAGTCAAAGGTACAATAATCCGAGTCGTGTTCTTCTACAGTCTGAATGATGTTTGGAGGAGCTCCAAGGTCTACGGCTGGAACTTTATTAAAATCACGTTAGATAAAAATCCGGCATTGTTTGACCCCCAGATTGTCCTGCCAGTCAGATCAAATCACCGGTTCTGTTAATTCCGACCTGCCGGCTCCCGCCGAGAACCCTTTGTCAATTTAAGAGAGAAGAAAGCGCCTCTTTCTGATGGGTGAGGGAGGCGGCGTGTTAATGAAAATCATGAATAAAGGATGGCAGGCTGGGACCGAGCCAGAAAGGCTTTTTCCTGTTAAATACATTTTTATTAAATAACAAAAGGTCCTGAAGGACGAGGAACAGTGCGCCGCACTTGTCACGGGCTGTGGGGGGGCTCATTCATAATGTTCTCATAGTGACAAGTTAAGTAAGCATTAGAGGAAAGGCCAGCCAGTGACATCCTGTGTGTACAGAGACCCCCATATGGACCCCCCAGTTCAGACCTCAACAATGGCCTTCAGTCTTTCCTCTCCATCCAGGCCAACCTGGGATTTCATATAAGATGGAAATGTTCTAGTGTGTGCAGGACCGCCAATCTGTCCCCTGTATCTGAGTATTTATCCCACATTGTGTCCTAGTACTGAGTATTTATCCTGCATTGTATACTAGTCCTGAGTATTTATCCTGCATTGTATACTAGTCCTGAGTATTTATCCTGCATTGTATACTAGTCCTGAGTATTTATCCTGTATTGTATACTAGTCCTGAGTATTTATCTTGTATTGTATACTAGTCCTGAGTATTTATCTTGTATTGTGTACTAGAACTGAGCATTCATCCTGTGTTGGAGGTCTCTCATTAACATCTATATCACAACCTCATCTGGGATGAAGGTCCAGCTCTCCTGCTTTCTATGTTAGAGGTCCCCCATTAACATCTATCCCAGGCCCTCATTTAGGATGTAGGTCCAACTCTCCTGCTGTGTAGGTTAGAGGTCCCCCATTAACATCCATACCAGGCCATCATCCACAGTAGGATGAGGGTCCTGCTCTCTATGTTGGAGGTTCCCCCATTAGCATCTTTACCAGGCCATCATCTAGGATGAGGGCCCAGCTCTCCTGCTGTCTATGTTGAAGGTCCCCCATTAACATCTATGCCAGGTCCCCATCTAGGATGAGAGTCTAGTTCTGCTCTCTTTGTTGGAGGTTCCCGGTTAACATCTATACCAGGCCCTCATCTAGAAAGCGAGTCCAGCTCTTCTGCTGTCTATGTTGGAGGTCCCCCATGAACATCTTTACCAGGCTCTCATCCAGGATGAGGATGCAGCTCTCCTGCTCTCTTTGTTGGAGGTCCCTTATTAACATCCATACCAGGCCCTTATCTAGGACGAGGGTCCAGCTCTCCTGCTTTTTATGTTGGAGGTCCCTCATTAACAGCTATACCAGACCCTCATTTAGGATGAAGGTCCAACTCTCCTGCTCTCTAGGTTGGAGGTCCCCCATTAACATCCATACCAGGCCCTCTTCTAGAAAGAGAGTCCAGCTCTCCTGCTCTCTATGTTGGAGGTCCCCCGTGAACATCTACTGTATACCAGGCCCTCATCTAGGATGAGGATGCAGCTCTCCCGTTGAAGGTCCCCCATTAACATCTAGACCAGACCTTCATCTAGGATTAGGGCCCAGCTCTCCTGCTGTCTATGTTGGAGGTCCCCCCATTAACATCTATACCAACCCTTCATTTAGGATGAGAGTCCAGCTCTCTTGCTCTCTTTGTTGGAGGTCCCCTATTAACATCTATGCCAGGCCCCCATCTAGGATGAGGGTCTAGTTCTGCTCTCAATGTTGGTGATCCCCCATTAACATCTATACCCAGCCCCTCATCTAGAAACGAGTCCAGCTCTCCTGCTCTCTATGCTGGAGGTTCCCCATGAACATCTATACCAGGCCCAGGTCCAGCTCTCCTGTTCTCTATGTTGGAGGTCCCGTATTAACATCTATACCAGGACCTCATCTAGGATGAGAATGCAGCTCTCCTGCTCTCTATGTTGGAGGTCCCCCATTAACATCTATACCAGGCCCTCTCCTAGGATGAAGGTCCAGCTTTCCTGCTTTCTATGTTGGAGGTCCCCCATTAACATCTATACTAGGCCACCATCTAGGATGAGGGTCCAGCTGTCCTGCTCTCTATGTTGGAGGTCCTCCATTACCATCTATACCAGGCCCTCATCTAGGATGAGGGTCTGGTAAATATGAAGGGAATTCCCAGCTGTTTATATACAAACAGAAGGCCATTATTGTTTTTAACATCCAGCTCCCATTGCCTTCAGTGGGGTTTAGATTCAGCACCTTCAGTAATGTTCACTGAGCCTGCCTTGAACTAAACCCAGGTACATTCGGCTCATCCTTAGTCGGGTCCCACTCTGGCTGCAAAGTATGAATGGTCTTCTCTGTGTTATAACTTTTCCATTTTAGGATAAGCCTTGCTCCTTGCCTTATGAACCCATCAGATTTCAGCATTTCCAGCATGGTTCGTATTTCCACTTCACCGTACTGTGTGTCACCTGCACCAATGTATACAAATTACTCTGCACACTGACTTCCTAATAAGAAGGTAAATGTGTTTTGAGAACCCCAATGAGAATTAACTCGTCCCCCGTCACCTCTGCTTGAATCGCAGGCCCAGAAGACGTGGCCAATTTCACGGACGCCCTTCCTTATTGCTCCCTGTTGCCAATCTATAATCTCCCAGAGAAGCATTGCTGGCAGAACCTGATTAGCCCAGTGCTTCAAGGCCTTAAACCACTAATGGGGCCTGACATGGAAAGCTCGTTCTTGGCGAATCCACTCAGAAGAAAATCGCCATTCGCTATTAGCGCTGTCAGAAGCTGTGCACCTGCCGGGTGACGTGCTGGACTCAGAATAAAGGAACGGGATTCATAATTCTCCTCTGCTCTCCGGGCCTGATTTCCAGAGAACATTAATAATATGTAAAAAGCGACTAGAAAATAGACCGCTGAGAGGGACGTGAAATCTGCAGCAAACGGAAAGGGAACAAAAGTATAAATCCTAGGAGGACTGACCTGTTCTTGAAGCAAAATGCGATGGAGATGCACACGTAAGGGGTTTTCAGTCCCAAGGAGTAACGTATTCAAGAAGTATGCATTAAAAATAGCAAAATGTTCAGAGAGACTGTCTGGAGGAACAGACGGGGGCTTGAAGGGTGAGGCCGGAGCAGCGGCGCCGGGAGGTCGGTGAAGGAAAGCCGGGAGGTCGGTGAAGGAAAGCCGGGAGGTCGGTGAAGGAAATCCGGGAGGTCGGTGAAGTATTGTGCTTTGCCTATGGAAGAAACCCCGGTGAAGGTAACCCTTGTATGTTCTGGATCTTTATTATATTAATAGTAGTGGGCAAGAAAAGCTCTTCAAAGAAGATCTGGCGAGTGGTTGCGTCTTGAAACTCTTACCGTTTGAAGCTATTTCCCATAGTACATACATTACAAGGCCTGATCTGTATATAGTGGTTATGGTGGAACCATGTGGACCCCTGTATTAAACCCCCTCCACCCAGCCCCGGTTTTGCTTGGGTCTATATGTCCGGGAAACGGAACAGAGTTCCTGACCATGTGACAATTGTGATTGGTTGTCACAGTGGCCACATGATCAGGAGCCCATAACACCAGCTCCCGATCATATCTAAGTGCTTCGGTCACTGTGCTGGGAGCGTGCACTGAGCGTGCTCCCAGCGCAGCAGCCTCAGTTCGTTGTCCATGGAGGTATAATACATGCAGTGTATGGGCATTAAAGCTCACTGGGGTGGGCCTTATTTAATATGCAATACATCATAAAATGTTATGTTTGGAAATACAAACAGCGTAAGGGCTCGTTTAGACTTGCGGTTAGGGAAGCAATAAAAAATGCGCGGTTGAGCTGCGTCCGGAATATGTTCTTTTACAATGATAAAAAATATATTTATGACATGGTATTCAAACTAAATAACATGAAAACCTTTTTTTTTATTTATATAATCTTTATTCATTAATTAATATTATACAAAAGTTAAAAACAAGCATACCAAGTTTTAAATATATCTACTATATATACATTATATACATATATATATATATACTATACATGTGTATATATAGTAGATATATTTAAAATAACATGAAAACCTTAACCACTTGCCGACCAGGTCACGCACATTTACGTCGGCAAGTGGGCTCCTTCCCGCGAATCGCCGTACCTGTACGTCGGCTCCTCTAAGAGCAATAGCGCACGCCCGCTGCAATGCGGGAGACGCGATGCGCGTGGCCGGCGGCCGCGATGTCCGCCGGCAACCCGCGATCGCAGGCACGAGAGCCAGAATGGGGATCTGTGTATGTAAACACACAAATCACCGTTCTGTCAGGGGAGGAGAGACAGATCTGCCGTTCCTATTAGGAACAGCAATCTGTCTCCTCCTCCAGTCAGTCACATCCCCATACAGTTAGAAACAGTCATGTGAGAACACATTTAACCCCTTGATCGCCCCCTAGTAGTAACCCCTTCCCTGCTAGTGACATTTCTACAGTAATCAGTGGCTATATTTAGCGCTGTATAAATGTCGCTGGTCCCAAAAAAGTGTTAAAAGTGTCCGATTTGTCCGCCGCAATGTTGCAGTCCTGCTAAAAATCGCTGACCGCCGCCATTACTAGCAAATAATAAAATAAAGTAATAAAAATGCCATAAGTCTATCCCCTATTTTGTAGACGCTATAACTTTTGCGCAAACCAAGCAATATGTGCTTATTGCGATTTTTTTTTACCAAAAATATGTAAAGGAATCCATAACGGCCCTAAACTGAGGAAGAAATTTGTTTTTTAAAGCTGTTGTACACTCTTTTTTGTTATTTTTACCTACAGGCAAGCCTATAAGGCCTCATGCACACGAGACGCTGTTAAACGCGCGTTCAGAGGCAGTTAGACACTTTTTTCAACTGCCCCTGAACTCATTCAATGTTATCCTATGTGACTGTCCATGTACACAGTCTCGTTTTTTTGGCGTTTTTAGGCAGTTGTGTTTAACCTCGTTTTTTTCCAGAAGCAAAAAAAAAAAATGGGTTCAGACGCAAAAGTTTTCCACGTTTCAGACTCCAAACGCGGCTAAACGCCGGTACCGCGTTTAGCCTGGTTTTCGTTTATAAGTGTTTTTAAAGGAACCCTATTTTTTGGACCAGAAAAAACAGAAATATCTTGGGGCCACTTAGTGCTAGGAACCTTAAATTTGGTATGCAAACACAGTGGAACCAACACTACAATATCCAAAATGTCATTCTCTGCTGCAGTGCTTGTGCTTGACATTTTGTGGCCCGAATTTGGGGCCCCGTATCTTGGGGCCACTTGGTTCTAGGAACCCCAAATTTAGATATGTTGTTGTGCAAGTTCCACTGTATTTGCATACCAAATTTGGGGTTCCTAGCTCCAAGTAACCCTGAGTTGGGTTGCAAAATGTCATTCTCTGCTCTGCAGACGCTTCTAGACGCAAACGCGGTAAAACGCGGCATGCAAATGGGGCGTTTCTAAACGCCGGTTTCAGCTTTTAAAAACATGTGTTCAGCAGAGTTTGCACCGGCGTCTCGTGTGCATGAAGCCCGTAGGTAAAATGAATATCTCCTAAACCTGTACGGTTTAGGAGATATTCACTTTGCATGCAGCCGCTGATGTCAGCGGCGCATGCGCTGTCAAGGCCCGGCTGAAGGTAAAGCAGACGCTGTCGGACCTTGACGGGAAGAAGACTTTTGCGCGCAGGCGCGGGATTGACGTAATCGCGGCTCCGCCCACCGGCCACTCACAGCGCCGGAGCCGCGAACCCCGGAAAAAACGCCGAGAGAACATGTCAGCTCCCTGACATGGACCAGGATCAGAGGCCTCGTTCTAAGATGAGTATTTCATAATGATAAGAAAAAAAGAGAGCGCACCAGCCTAGTGCATTATCCTAAGTAAATTTATTAATTAAAACCAAGATTAAAATCTACTCACAAAGGTAGGAAGAAAAAATCGCATTATAAACAGTCACAAAGCGATTAGTCCACTGGTAGCAGTTTTCCAGGTCCTAGGAGGAGGACGTACGAACCGCTGCTGGCTAACGCGTTTCGAAGGTTTCCCTTCTTCATCAGAGCCTTATTAGTGCTAGTCTTTTATACATGTGTCCAACTGAGAAGCACTCTTCAGAAACCCCTAATGAAACCCCTCCCTTAATTGGTGGGAGGTCCTACAAAGGGGATGGACCTTGGCCACATTGTTGTAAAATAATAATTTTATGTTAGATTATATTATTTTATTTTATTTTTCTTATCATTTACTAGGATAATCCCATCCTGAAGAGCAGCAAGGCCGAAATCCATTGTCCTTTCTGAACCCTTGGGATCATCTAGCCAATACACCTGTGCGCAAGAGTATTTGGCTTCTCTATACTGAGTAATTCATAATGAGCTAGTATGTGCTGCACACTAGCTCATTATGCCTTTGCCTTACAGGTTTTTTTTTTTGTTTTAAAAAGAAAATAAAAAACGTCAGTGCTGGTATACAACCGCTTTAAAATTCTTTTGGATGTTTATTATAGCAAAAAGTTAAAAAAATATAGTTGTCGGTCTTTTTTGGCTTATAGCGCAAAAAATAAAAACCGCAGAGGTGATCAAATACCACCAAAAGAAAGCTCTATTTGTGGGGGAAAAAGGACGTCAATTTTGTTTGGGTGCAACGTCGCACCACCGCGCAATTGTCAGTTAAAGCGACGCAGTGCCGTATCGCAAAAAATGGCCTGGTCATTAAGGGGGAAAATCTCCCAGGGCTGAAGTGGTTAATGGTGGATTTCTGAGACTTTGTGTAAAGTCTTAAATTGTTGCAAGGTCGCCCAGCTGAAGACAAGCAAATCCTGGAATACAGTTCAAGTAACACTGTGCTTCTCAATGTAGCTGTCAGGGAAATGGCCAACGAACATGCCAATGCCCATCGTGGCTGCATCAGGCACGCTCCCATGCGTATTGGCGTATGCAGATGCGCGACGGCACTAACGGGCATGCGCATGTGCAATGGTGCGCACAATGTGACAGATGCTAGCGCCTCCAGGCCTGTTTGTGCCTCAAGGCATTTTTGTGAATAGTTGATCAATTTTAATGCAATTGTCCTATATTTTTTTGTAATAAATTTATTTTTAATCTATACTTGTGTTATGCCTATAAAGTCCATCATCCACAAACCTATTCTCTAAAATCCTGGCCTATATAAACCTGCTGCTGAGACCTGTTCATTGCTGGATTATCGTCAGCTCCCCTGTGCTCCTGTGTTTCCTGATCTTTGACCTCCCGGTACAGACCCCGTTTGCCTAACCGGTTATCCTGATCTCCAGGTTGGACCTCTGGCTTGTACTACTGACCCTGCTTTTGTCTGCTCCACTGTGTTTGATCTCAGCTTGGCTCACCGACTCCTCTGCAACCTGTCTCAGCGTGTATGACCCCGGCTTGTTCCAGTTCTAGCATTGACCGATTTACCATGTATGACCCCGGCTTGTTCCAGTTCTAGCATTGACCGATTTACCGTGTATGACCCCGGCTTGTTCCAGTTCTAGCATTGACCGATTTACCGTGTATGACCCCGGCTTGTTCCAGTTCTAGCATTGACTGATTTTCCGTGTATGACCCCGGCTTGTTCCAGTTCTAGCATTGACCGATTTACCGTGTATGACCCCGGCTTGTTCCAGTTCTAGCATTGACCGATTTACCGTGTATGACCCCGGCTTGTTCCAGTTCTAGCATTGACCGATTTACCGTGTATGACCCCGGCTTGTTCCAGTTCTAGCATTGACCGATTTACCGTGTATGACCCCGGCTTGTTCCAGTTCTAGCATTGACCGATTTACCGTGTATGACCCCGGCTTGTTCCAGTTCTAGCATTGACCGATTTACCGTGTATGACCCCGGCTTGGTCCAGTTCTAGCATTGACCGATTTACCGTGTATGACCCCGGCTTGGTCCAGTTATAGCATTGACCGATTTACCGTGTATGATCCCGGCTTGTTCCAGTTCTAGCATTGACCGATTTACCGTGTATGACCCCGGCTTGTTCCAGTTCTAGCATTGACTGATTTTCCGTGTATGACCCCGGCTTGTTCCAGTTCTAGCATTGACCGATTTACCGTGTATGACCCCGGCTTGTTCCAGTTCTAGCATTGACCGATTTACCGTGTATGACCCCGGCTTGTTCCAGTTCTAGCATTGACCGATTTACCGTGTATGACCCCGGCTTGTTCCAGTTCTAGCATTGACCGATTTACCGTGTATGACCCCGGCTTGTTCCAGTTCTAGCATTGACCGATTTACCGTGTATGACCCCGGCTTGTTCCAGTTCTAGCATTGACCGATTTACCGTGTATGACCCCGGCTTGGTCCAGTTCTAGCATTGACCGATTTACCGTGTATGACCCCGGCTTGTTCCAGTTCTAGCATTGACCGATTTACCGTGTATGATCCCGGCTTGGTCCAGTTATAGCATTGACCGATTTACCGTGTATGATCCCGGCTTGTTCCAGTTCTAGCATTGACCGATTTACCGTGTATGACCCCGGCTTGTTCCAGTTCTAGCATTGACCGATTTACCGTGTATGACCCCGGCTTGTTCCAGTTCTAGCATTGACCGATTTACCGTGTATGACCCCGGCTTGTTCCAGTTCTAGCATTGACCTATTTACCGTGTATGACCCCGGCTTGTTCCAGTTCTGCTACCTGAATCTAGCATTGACTGATTTACCGTGTATGACCTTTGGCCTGGCTCCTGGTTCTGTTTCCGGATTGTCCATCTGCCAAGGTTCGCCTGGTACTCCTCAAGTACACCTGCCCTACAACAGTGCATCTAGCTTGTTCCAGCGCCCTTCCAATTATCAGCGCATCAAACCACATCAACTGGCAAACCGTGCTTCTTTGGGCACTGCACTCCCTGTACCACTCCTAGGGGTGCACTGCACTTAGCCGCAAGGGGAGCCCTCTCAGCACCTCGGCCTGGCACCTGGTATGTGACAGTAGTTCTCAAACAAGGGAAATATATATTTCCGCCACTAGAGGGCACTGCAGGGGAAAGGCTCTGGTTTAGTTTGCTTGTTGGCTTTTCATCTTGTACCTCCTACAGCTGGGTGATTGTTGGGATACAGGAGTAGATGATACTTTCTGTTGTACCCTTACTCATTCTGCGAAAAAAAAAAGTGTCAAAAATAAATAAAGACAGGAGGCAGTTTTTGAAAATTCCTTTATTAAAAAAAAAAAAAAATTCTGGCTTTCTGGTCACAGGGTAGGGGGTGGGAAGGAGGCCTGTAAGTGAAGGTGAAACTGCAGCAAGGAAAGATCAGGCAGGGCTGCTTTGTGTGGCAGAGCTGTGTAAATGTCAGGACTGGATGGTCAGAAATTTAAATAAAGTGCTAGGCATTTTAGGTATATATTTTTAAAGCAAAGAATCCAACATACACATGGAAGGTGGCCGTGCAATAACACACACACCCGTGACTCTGCCGCCATTCGCACACAGCCCCCCCCCCCCCCCACCCGTTGGGCGAATTACCTGGACGTGTAATTTTGCACATTTGCAGCCTCATCATTTATCATGTGTAATTACTCTCCCTGGAGGTAGCAGATCCCGGGGTCGCCAAAATGTAGGAGATGAAAAATCGCCGCTATTAGCGTTATTTTTTTCCCGGCTAGGACTCCAGTAATCAAACACATTTATTAGCGTCTTCTATGTAATAACAATGTATATAAAAATGGAAGGCGCCTTGGTAAGACTCAGGATTAGCATGGGCGAGCGATGGCGCCCCAGGACAAGGTGGAGCAGAAGTGCGTAAATATTAGAATAATCTTCTCTCTGTAATGAATTTTCAGAATGACGTGCAAACAAGTCGTGTCACGTCAGGAGAAGAAGGAATTCTGGGAAACTCCGGGATATGCAGATCGGTACAAAGGAAATGTAAGGAATCTGCCGCCGTGCAGCTTATGAGGAACTACAATTCCCAGCAAGTTGGAATTTCCTGCCTGTAGAGGGCACTGCTGTATTGAGCCGCCTCTCTATCTGTCCCATGGTCTCTATATATTTGGAGGAGTGGAACAGTAACACTGGAAACTCTTTGAATATGCCAGATCTCTGTGAAACGCGTCAGCTGGCATGGTCGGGGGGGGTACTATGTCGGAAGCCAATTGCTTTGGTTTAACTTCATGGTGAGACTTTATGGAAATGCATTTTTTTTCCTCATTTTTGTCTACAGAACCCTAAAATCATAGGCTAAGCTCCACCAATTCTACTCTCTATGCTGTATCTGGTGCAGCCACAGCATAGAAAATAAGACAAATCGCTCCTAGTTAAAGCGGAAGTAAACCCATCCATAAAACAGTTACCTTTCCGGCACGTGACGGAAATGTAACACTCCCATTGGTTGTGCTCTCAACCAAACTGTCAAACCATCCAATGGCTGGTGTCATAACGGATCACATGTGCAGCATCATGGCAGTTGTAGATTAAACAGAGGCCAAGATGGCAGCTTCCTTGGCTGAAAACGATAGGAGGGTTTACTTACACTTTAACAAAGGAACTTGCACCTTCTTTCTTTGTTAATTAGAAGCAGAATCTTAATTTTCTCATTTTAAAAGAGTGGCGGAGGCTTGATGCCTGCACCACTCATAATTCACCCCAAGATGTACAATATCCACTTGAAGACCGGCCCTTTTTCTGCCACTTTTTGTTTACATGTAAAAATCTTTTTTTTTTTTTGCTAGAAAATCATTTAGAACCCTCTATATACACTATATTACCAAAAGTATTGGGACGCCTGCCTTTACACGCACATGAACTTTAATGGCGTCTTAGTCCGTAGGGTTCAATATTGAGTTGGCCCCTCCCTTTACAGCTATAACAGCTTCAACTCTTCTGGGAAGGCCGTCCACAAGGTTTAGGAGGGTGTCTATGGGAATGTTTGACCATTCTTCCAGAAGAGCATTTGTGAGGTCAGGCACTGATGTTGGATGAGAAGACCTGGCTCGCAGTTTCCGCTCTAATTCATCCCAAACATGTTCTATTGGGTTGATGTCAGGACTCTGTGCAGGCCAGTCGAGTTCCTCTCCACCCCAAACTCGCTCATCCATGTCTTTATGGACCTTGCTTTGTGCACTGATGTGCAGTCATGTTGGAACAGGAAGGGGCCATACCCAAACTGTTCCCACAAAGTTGGGAGCATGAAATTGTCCAAAATGTCTTGGTATGCTGACGCCTTAAGAGTTCCCTTCACTGGAACTAAGGGGCCAAACCCAACCCCTGAAAAACAACCCCCCACCATAATCCCCCCTCCACCAAATTACTTGGACCAATGCACAAAGACATGGATGAGCGAGTTTGGGGTGGAGGAACTTGACTGTCCTGCACAGAGTCCTGACCTCAACCAGATAGAACACTTTTGGGATGGAATAGAGCAGAGACAGCAAGCCAGGCCTTCTCATCCAACATCAGTGCCTGTCCTCACAAATGCTCTTCTGGAAGAATGGTCAAACCTTCCCATAGACACCCTCCTAAACCTTGTGGACAGCCTTCCCAGAAGAGTTGAAGCTGTTATAGCTGCAAAGGGTGGGCCAACTCAATACTGAACCCTACGGACTAATGCCCTGTACACACGGTCGGATTTTCCAATGGAAAAAGTGCGATTGGATTGTGTTGTCGGAAATTCCGATCGTGTGGGGGGTTCGATTGGACTTTTTCCGTCGGAATTTCCGACACACAAAGTTTGAGAGCAGGATATAAAATTTTCCGACAATAAAATCCGATCGTATAAATTCCGATCGTGTGTACACAAATCCGACGCACAAAGTGCCACGCATGCTCAGAATAAATAAAGAGATGAAAGCTATTGGCCACTGCCCCGTTTATAGTCCCGACGTACGTGTTTTACGTCACCGCGCTCAGAACGATCGGATTTTCCGACAACTTTGTGCGACCGTGTGTATGCAAGACAAGTTTGGCCCAAAATCCGTCTGAAAAAATCTGATGGATTTTGTTGTCGGAATGTCTGATCAATGTCCGACCGTGTGTACGGGGCATAAGACTGGGATGCCATTGAAGTTCATGTGTGTGTAAAGGCAGGTGTCCCAATACTTTTGACATATACAGTCAGCTCCATAAATATTGGGACATCGACACAATTCTAATCTTTTTGGCTCTATACACCACCACAATGGATTTGAAATGAAACGAACAAGATGTGCTTTAACTGCAGACTTTCAGCTTTAATTTGAGGGTATTTACATCCAAATCAGGTGAACAGTGTTGGAATTACAACAGTTTGTATATGTGCCTCCCACTTTTTAAGGGACCAAAAGTAATGGGACAATTGGCTGCTCAGCTGTTTCATGGCCAGGTGTGTGTTATTCCCTCATTATCCCATTTACAAGGAGCAGATAAAAGGTCCAGAGTTCATTTCAAGTGTGCTATTTGCATTTGGAATCTGTTGCTGTCAACTCTCAATATGAGATCCAAAGATCTGTCACTATCAGTGAAGCAAGCCATCATTAGGCTGAAAAAACAAAACAAACCCATCAGAGAGATAGCAAAAACATTAGGTGTGGCCAAATCAACTGTTTGGAACATCCTTAAAAAGAAAGAACGCACTGGTGAGCTCAGCAACACCAGAAGACCTGGAAGACCACAGAAAACAACTGTGGTGGATGACCGAAGAATTCTTTCCCTGGTGAAGAAAACACCCTTCAGAACAGTTGTCCAGATCAAGACCACTCTCCAGGAGGTAGGTGTATGTGTGTCAAAGTCAACAATCAAGAGAAGACTTCACCAGAGTGAATACAGAGGGTTCACCACAAGATGTAAACCATTGGTGAGCCTCAAAAACAGGAAGGCCAGATTAGAGTTTGCCAAACGACATCTAAAAAAGTCTTCACAGTTCTGGAACAACATCCTATGGACAGATGAGACCAAGATCAACTTGTACCAGAGTGATGGGAAGAGAAGAGTATGGAGAAGGAAAGGAACTGCTCATGATCCAAAGCATACCACCTCACCAGTGAAGCATGGTGGTGGTAGTGTCATGGCGTGGGCATGTATGGCTGCCAATGGAACTGGTTCTCTTGTATTTATTGATGATGTGACTGCTGACAAAAGCAGCAGGATGAATTCTGAAGAGTTTCGGACAATATTATCTGCTCATATTCAGCAAAATGCTTCAGAACTCATTGGACGGCGCTTCACAGTGCAGATGGACAATGACCCGAAGCATACTGCGAAAGCAACTAAAGAGTTTTTTTAAGCGGGAGTCCACCTAAAAAAAGAAATATTAAAAGCCAGCAGCTACAAATTCTGCAGCTGTTGACTTTTAATAAATGGACACTTACCTGTCCTGGAGTCCAGCAATGTTGGCAGCGGAAGTCAATCAATCGCTCGGGTCTCGGCAGCTGCCGCCGCCATCCTCGGTGAGGGAATCAGGAAGTGAAGCGTTGTAGCTTCCCTTCCCGGTTCCCTACTGCGCATGCTCGTGTCGCACTGCGTGTCCTAACTGGTCCCCGCTATCCTGGGACCTGTGTGTTTCCCAGGAGACAGCGGGGGGGGGGGGGTGCGGGAAGGGGCATGACTCCCGTGGGAGTCTATTCCAGGAAGTGGGTGCAAATACCTGAAAGGTGCCAATTGTGGCACCGGAGGGGGGGGAGGAATCAGATGAGTGGAAGTTCCACTTTTGGGTGGAACTTCGCTTTAAGGGAAAGACGTGGAATGTTATGCAATGGCCAAGTCAATCACCTGACCTGAATCCGATTGAGCACGCATTTCACTTGCTGAAGACAAAACTGAAGGGAAAATGCCCCAAGAACAAGCAGGAACTGAAGACAGTTGCAGTAGAGGCCTGGCAGAGCATCACCAGGGATGAAACCCAGCGTCTGGTGATGTCTATGTGTTCCAGAATTCAGGCTGTAATTGACTGCAAAGGATTTGCAACCAAGTATTGAAAAGTAGGGCTGTGGAAATTAAAGATTAATTCCTCGATTAATCGTTAATTTTTTTGATCAATTAAAATTTTTTTGATCGGTAGGAGGCCTGCCCTGGGGCCGCTTTGGGCCAAGCTGTGGCTGCAGCGCTCCGCTCCCTCCTCCTCCACTATATGTCATACACAGTCTGCGGGCATCTCCCGCTGTGTGTCTCGGAGCTCAGTGTGAAAACTTTGGCCGCGCTGTGAGAAAAGTCCCGCCCTCCTCCTAGATCAGCTCGTGTGATAGACGCAGTGTTCTGTCTATAGACGCAGTGTTCTGTCTATAGACGCAGTGTTCTATTAATAGACGCAGTGTTCTATTTATAGACGCAGTGTTCTGTCTATAGACGCAGTGTTCTGCCTATAGACGCAGTGTTCTATTTATAGACGCAGTGTTCTGTCTATAGACGCAGTGTTCTGTCTATCACACGAGCTGATCTAGGAGGAGGGCGGGACTTTTCTCACAGCGCCGCCAAAGTTTTCACACTCAGCTTGGAGACACACAGCGGGAGATGCCCACAGACTGTGTAATCCAGGCACTGACTACAGTGAGGCTGCGATCATGGGCACGGTGAGGCTGCGATTATGGGCACGGTGAGACTGCATTATGGGCACGGTAAAGCTGAGATTATGACGTGTGATGCCCTAGCCATGCCCCGCTATGTCCGGCTTCGGCCACTGCCATAACAACGGTGCTTAATTAGCTTAAGGTAGTTGGATCTGTATGTGCGTTATAATTAACTGAAATTAGTCGATTAATCGATTTAAAAAAAAATCGATTATTTGAACACGAAAATTTTAATCAGTAACAGCCCTATTAAAAAGTGAAAGTTTGATGGCGGCACAGTGGTGTAGTGAGTAGCACTCTCGCCTAGCAGTAAGAAGGGTCACTGGTTCGAATCCCAACCACGACACTACCTGCCTGGAGTGTGCATGTTCTCCCTGTGCCTGTGTGGGGTTCCTCCGGGTACTCCGGTTTCCTCCCACACTCCAAAGACATGCTGGTAGGTTAATTGGATCCTGTTTAAATTGTCCCTAGTATGTATGAATGTGAGTTAGGGACCTTAGATTGTAAGCTCCTCGGGGGTAGGGACTGATGTGAATGTACAATGTATATGTAAAGCGCTGCGTAAATTGACGGCGCTATATAAGTACCTGAAATAAATAAAACTAAATAAATGATTGTTAATCTGTCCCATTACTTTTGGTCCCTTAAAAAGTGGGAGGCACATATACAAACTGTTGTAATTCCTACACCGTTCACTTGTAATGTAAATACCCTCAAATTAAAGCTGAAAGTCTGCAGTTAAAGCACATCGTGTTTGTATCATTTCAAATCCCTTGTGGTGGTGTATAGAGACAAAAAGATTAGAATTGTGTCGATGTCCCAATATTTATGGACCTGACTGTACATATATACACACATATATATTTTAATACACTGACTGATTATAGAGTGATTATAGAGTGAACACTGAATTTATAGTCTATGCTAAATGCAGAGTATATATATATATACCATCGGATTTTCCGACACACAAAGTTTGAGAGCTGGCTATAAAATTTTCCGACGACAAGTGTATGCAAGACAAGTTTGAGCCAACATCCGTCGGAAAAAATCCTAGGATTTTGTTGTCGGAATGTCCGAACAAAGTCCGACCGTGTGTACGGGGCATAAAGAGAATCAAACTAATTTTTACTGTGTGAAAAGTTCTGGAAAAAACACGACCTTTCGGAGGTCGCTGTGAAATACTTCCCTATAACACCAACGAGAAGGACGGCGGAGTCGTGCGGTGGGAGAAAAGTACTTTGTGTCTTTCCCAGACGGTGAATTAATAATGGTGTCCTGCAGACGGTGGCTGAGCTTCTCCCCCCCCCCCCCCGAGGTTTGTAGATTGAGTGGGGGGGGGGCTTCGAATCCCGAGCCCCGACGGTGGTAATGAGAGTCGGGGTGCAGTTCCCATGCATTGCAGAGAGCATGGTGAGATGAGGAGATGAGATGCTGCAGCATATAATGAAATCATCACTAGTTCAGACATGGCGACGATGGAGAGCGTGGAACGGAATCACTCCGAGTAATCTCAACTCCGCGGGAAACTGTGATTGGATACAGTGTCCCAAATACATCAACCTTCATGTCTCTACTGTACAATACATGTGTGTCACCCCCATACTGTAAAATACATGTGTGTCACCCCCATACTGTACAATACATGTGTGTCACCTCTATACTGTACAATACATGCGTGTCAATCCCCAAACTGTACAATACATACAATACATGTGTGTCACCTTTATACTGTACAATACATATGTGTCACCTTTATACTGTACAATATATGTGTGTCACCCCCATACTGTACAATACATGTGTGTCACCTCTATACTGTACAATACATATGTGTCACCTCTATAATGAGATTTTTTTTTTTTTTGAAGAGCAGGTCTAGCTAGACTGGGACTGCCCATAAGTTCATGGCTAAGGACCATGAAGTAGACTTAGCACAAGTACAGCTAGATAGGTTCATGGCTGAGGACCATGAAGTAGCCTTAGCACAAGGACAGCTAGATAGGTTGATGGTTGGGGACCATGAAGTAGCCTTAACACAAGTACAGCTAGATAGGTTTATGGTTGGGGACCATGAAGTAGCCTTAACACAAGTACAGCTAGATAAGTTCACGGCTGGGGACCATGAAGTAGCCTTAGCACAAGTACAGCTAGATAGGTTCATGGCTGAGGGCCATGAAGTAGCCTTAGCACAAGGACAGCTAGATAGGTTGATGGTTGGGGACCATGAAGTAGCCTTAACACAAGTACAGCTAGATAGGTTGATGGTTGGGGACCATGAAGTAGCCTTAACACAAGTACAGCTAGATAAGTTCACGGCTGGGGACCATGAAGTAGCCTTAGCACAAGTACAGCTAGATAGGTTCATGAGTGAGGACCATAAGGTAGCCTAAGCGCAAGTACAACTAGATAGGTTTACAGCTGGGGACCATAAAGTAGCCTTAGCACAAGGACAGCTAGATAGGTTGATGGTTGGGGACCACAAAGTAGCCTTAACACAAGTACAGCTAGATAGGTTGATGGTTGGGGACCATGAAGTAGCCTTAACACAAGTACAGCTAGATAAGTTCATGACTGAGGACCATAAGGTAAGGTTTACAGCTGGGGACCATAAAGTAGCCTTAGCACAAGGACAGCTAGAAAGGTTAATGGTTAAGGACCATGAAGTAGCCCTAACACAAGTATAGCTAGATAAGTTCACGGCTGGGGACCATGAAGTAGCCTTAGCACAAGTACAGATAGGTAGGTTTACGGCCGAATACCATGAAGTAGCCTTAGCACAAGCACAGATAGGTTTACGGCTAGGGGCCAGGAAGCAACTTTAAGGTTTAGCACCGACAGGAGGCTCTACTTACAACTAGGGATGAGCCAAACACACCCCCCCCCCCCCATTTATGGTTCGCACCAGAACTAGCAAACAGGCAAAATATTCTGACGAAGGCTCGAACAGCGTTAAAGTCTATGGGACGCGAACATGAAAAATCAAAAGCGCTCATTTTAAAGGCTTATATCCAAGTTATTGCCATAAAAAGGGTTTGGGGACTGGGTCCTGCCCCAGGGGACACGTATCAATGCAAAAAAACTGCTGTATTTTCAAGAGAAGTGATTTTAATAATGCTTAAAGTGAAACAATAAAAATGAAATATTCCTTTAAATATCGTGCCTGGGGGGTGTCTATAGTATGCCTGTAAAATGGCGCAGTTTTCCCGTGTTTAGAACAGTACCGCAGCAAAATGACATTTCTAAAGGAAAAAAAGTAATTTAAAAAAGTAATGAATTGTCAGATCTCGGCAATATGGATAAAACTCATTAAAAAACAGCATGGACCAGTTCATTACCAGGCCATTTGGGTCTGGTATGAATATTAAGGGGAACTCCGAATCAGAATTAAAAAAAAAATTGTGTGGGGGTCACCCCAAAATCCATACCAGGCCCTTCAGGTCAGCTATATAACAGCTGTCAAAGCAAGAAGCGTACAGCGTGCAGGAGCCTCACATGGAAGCGGAGCTGTTGTGTTGGGCTTATTTTTTCTTTTTTCGGTTCGTCGGGCAGCGTGAGATGGATTTACATCGCAGGACATTTTTATTTTTTAATAAAGGACGTCCCAATGTGTCTCCTGTCATTTTTTACTATTTTTAACACTTTTTTTGTGAATTGGTAGGGGTACAATGTACCCGTTACCAATTCACATAAGGGGAGCGGGATCTGGGGGTCCCCTTGTTAAGGGGGCTTCCAGATTCCGATAAGCCCCCCGCCTGCAGACCCCCACAACCATCGGGCAAGGGTTGTGGGGATGAGGCCCTTTTCTCCATCAACATGGGGACAAGATGTTTTGGGGACGACTCCAAAGCATCCTCCCCATATTGAGGGCATGTGGCCTGGTACGGTTCATCCCCCGGTTCATCCCCCCTCTTTTCCTGCGGCCTGCCAAGTTGCGTGCTCAGATAAAGGTCTGGTATGGATTTTGGGGGAGCCCCTACGCCATTTTTTAAACAATTTTGGCGTAGGGTTCCCCTTAAAATCCATACCAGATCTGAAGTGTCTGGTATGGATTTTAGGGGCGGATCCCTACGCCATTTTTTTTTAAATGGTGCAGGGTTCCCCTAATATCCATACCAGACCTTAAGGGCCTGGTATGGATTTTGGGGGACCCCCCACGCAATATTTTTTAAAAATTGTGGTTCGGGGTTCCCCTCAATATTCATACTAGACCCAAAGGGCCTGGTAATGGACTGGGGGGGGGACCCATGCCATTTTTTTTCAATGAGTTTTATCGATATTGCCGAGACCCGACAATTCATTACAGCCGCGATCAGTTTTAAATTACTTTTTTTTCCTTTTCCTTTTAGAAATGTAATTTTGCTGTGGTATTGTTCTAAACACGGGAAACATGCGTCACTTTACAGGCATACTATAGACAAACCCCCCCCCAGGCACGATATTTAAAGGAATATTTAATTTTTATTGTTTCACTTTAAGCATTATTAAAATCACTGCTCATGAAAAAACAGCAGTTTTTAAAACTTTTTTTTGCATTGATCCATGTCCCCTGGGGCAGGACCCGGGTCCCCAAACACTTTTTATGACAATAACTTGCATATAAGCCTTTAAAACTAGCACTTTTGATTTTTCATGTTAGCGTCCCATAGACTTTAACAGGGGTTCCGTGGCTTTCGAATTCGCCGCGAACATCGCATAATGTTCGTTGTTCGCTAAACGTCCGAACAACCAAAGTTCATCCCGAACTTATGCTCGGGTCGAACCATTCGCCCATCCCTACATACAAAATGCTGGAACTTGATCAGTCCATAAGTGCAGCACCTCTTGTAAAGTAATCCAGCATTCTGTTCCAGGGACCCTAGCCCCTACCCTCTTCTCATGTTCACTGATGCATTCTCTTAGGAGGGAAAAAGACCATCTCTTGAGGGATCCAGATTATTTAAAGTGATTGTAAGGGTTTGCTTATTTATTTATTTTTTTAAATAACAAACATATCATACTTACCTCCACTGTGCAGCTCGTTTTGCACAGAGTGTCCCTGAACCTCGTCTTCTGGGGTCCCCCAGCGGCTCTTGCAGCTCCTCCCCATATCAGATAACCTCCTAGGAAAAGCGCTCTCCCGAGGGGGTTACCTTGCGGGCGTGCTCCCGAGTCCAGCATTCGCCGTCCATAGACACCGAATGTATGACTTGGCCCCACCCCCCCCGGTGCCCGCAACATTGGATTTGATTGACAGCAGTGGGAGCCAATGGCCGCGCTGCTATCAATCTATCCGATCAAGAGCCGTGAACCCTGGGCAGAGAGACAGCACGTCAAGTTCCAGGACTCAGGTGAGTAGAAGGGGGGGGGGAAGGGCTGGGGGCTGGTCACTGCCAGGTATTTTTTCACCCTAATGTATAGGATGCATTAAGGTGAAAAAATACGAAGGTTTACTACCACTTTAACAGCATCCCATCCACCAGCCGGCAAAAGGCAAGGAGAAGCAATCAAACTCACAGCCTGTGAAGCCCTGAATAGACCAGACCAAACAATTACTGCTCCTGTGATTACAGCAGAAGCCAAAAAATGAAAATTACCTAACAGCCTAACTAGGAGGGCGCTACACCCAGGGCCAGGACAAGGGGCGGGCACGAGGAGCGGCCGCCCTGGGCATTTGAGCTTGGGAGATTTGGGGGATGGGGGAACAAAGATTTGTGCTGAGAGGGGGGATTTCAGCAAGTGTGGATTTGCACTCGGAGGAGGGGGAATTTATACTTAGGGGGTAAGCATGCAGACTTGTGCTCAGTGTTTTTGTGGGGGGAATTTTGCTGACACATAACGCTCATACATCCTAAAGGGGGGTGCAATCTGGAATGTTCGCCCTGGGGCTCTAGATGACCTTGTCCCAATACTGGATGCACCTACTGCAGATTGGAGTAATATTACCAGCTCTTTTTGAGGAGACTAAGATTCTCTTCCCAGTTGATTGCTGACTTTACAGCAGTAATGAAGAAGGCTACTGAGGACAGCATTGAAAGAATGTGCCTCTGTTGGAGCAACAGGATCCGACAGTGAATCAGCATCAACTTGACCAGGCTTAGGAGAGGAGCTGAGATCCTGAACTTCAGCTAGTGTGCCAGGCCTTTCGGATAATGATTGCGTAGCACCCTCTACCTTAAGTAGGTGCTAGAGTAGTGTTTGTGTTTTTGGGTGGTGTGATGTGTGGATGTTGAAACACACAGCGCCCCCACGGGGGAGGGGCAATGCTACAATTGCTTTGCAGACATTTCTGGAGTACTTTCTGCCACACCGTAGCAAACATGATCCTTAGCTTGCCATAACCCTAATCCTAATCATGAGCCACTTCTTTAAAGCAACTTCACCACCTTGGAAGGCATTGCAGGTGATCCACACACCCATCAACAACCTACTGCAGGTCTGCCCGGGGAGAGACCTCTGGATGACTCAGATCAGTGGTGAAGAGGAGAAGAACATGAATGGCCTCTTCTGGATCTTTCAGGATGCCGACTTCTGATGTGGCATGGTGAGATATAGCAGTGGCTCAGAGAAGCAGGGGAGGTCCCATGCAGTTTGTATTTGCGATTCTTTATCTTGGGGCTCTTCTCCAGGTCAGCACACAAGCCCAGTTCAGCAATGTAGAAAATAAACTCTTGGTTTCTTCAGATCACAGTCCACATTCTCTACCTAGAGCTAAGGGAACTGTCAGGACCGGGGTCTGAGCCTGTGACCTTTGCTCTGTTTGGTGATGTCTCTTTTTGCTGAGCCACCTAAAATGCTGGACAGCTCCATGGACAATTCCTTGAATGATCTTGCCTTGGACCTTGTTTCTCTTGAACCTTGAACCCTTTGCTCCTCCCACAAACTTCCTATTTTAGCCATGCCTTTGCACTTCCTGTTTAATCAACAGATTACTGTGCTCTTTCCAGCCAATATTTTGCTCTTTTCTCTCCTGCTGCTATCCGTATCTTTGCTATCATTCGTTACCGACCTTTGGCTTGGTCTTCAACTACCCTTCTGCTTGACCCCAACCTGCGACCACTTGTTACCGACCTTTGGCTTTTTTACTGACTATGCTTCTGCTTGATCCCAACCTGCTGGACCCCGGGCTGCTCACCTCCTGGTGGGGCAATCCTGAGGACCGCAACCTGGTACTAACATGCAGCAAAACCCATCTCCGCCATTGGGAGCTGTGGTGAACACCGGTTAGTGCTTAGACAATGCTCCTCGGGTGAGCCCATTTCATCCACCAGGGTGACCTGCTGCTGCACTTACAAGCTGGTTGGTGGGACCCTCTCTACTGCTTTAGCTACTGGTCCCTGAACCTGACCGTGACAAAAACTAAGTGATTCAATCTCTGGAGCGGCTGCATTCAATTCAAGTGTGCCAAGAAAAAACTGAGAATACTTTATAGCTAGCAGAAAGGCAGCCCAGTATAATCCCCCTTGCCACACAATGCCACCTACCCCTGTGGCCAACTGCTCCAGCAACAGTCCCCTCAAAATCCTTATCGCCATCCTCCATCCCTCTAAAGCCATGGAATAAGAAGACTCCTTAACAAGGCAGGCAGGCTGTGCCAAGCAACCTCCATGCTGCCATCCAGCTTTGCATCACCATGGAACCCTGAACATCTGGTTTCTGGCAAAAGTGATGTTAGATGCCAGGGTCAATAATCGGGTGCCATGACAAAGAGGGGCAACATGGAAAAGGAAGCTAAGAAGAGGGAAAGCCAAGGAAACTAACCTCAGGGAGGACAGAGCATAGAGACAGGGGACTGGGTCACACACAAACATTGACTGTTTAAGATGCATATGGGCTCCCAGGCACCACGAGACTCCTGAAAATTGAGTATTAGGATGGGTTAAAGCGGGGGTCCACCTATCTATCTTTTTTTTTTTTTTAGTTCATTCACAAACTTTTCTTCTCAGTATTACATACTCACATATTGTGTGTAATATGTCCGCCTTTGTCAGATTTCGTCGGAAAGAATAACTTATATTATTCACTGCAGGCGGTTTCCATCTTCATTGTGGGCATTTGAAGCCCACAAGCATTTATTTCCTGGATGTGGTGAATGCTGTGCTCCCAGCATTCACCGCTCGTTCCCGCACATGCTCAGTGGCATCCTGGGAAGCCTGAGACTAGCTCCCAGGAGTCTGGGAGAGGCTAGAAACACGCCTACTCCCACGGGAGGAGAACCAGGAAGTGCAAAGAAGAATAGAAAAATAAAAGGTAATTACGGCGATTTAAATTTTTTTAAACGGCATGTCAGCATCTAGGCAAGGAAGAGAATACATACAGATATTGTTCAAAATTTGGGTGGAACCCCACTTTAAGGAGTCATCCACCATGGAAAGGCTTAACCAGGATGGATGGGAAGGTAGGGAATCTTCAATCACTTGTTTTCTTCCCTAAAACCTCAAGGATGTCTCAGAACTAGGATAAGAAGGAAGGCTGTGGGATAGGAGACCTCTCATTTTATTGCTATTCAGTAGGTTGTCCTAAGGGGTTGTGGGGGCAGAGCCAACCCATGGCAGGCTGACACGAAGAGTACAAGGAAAGATAAGATACAGTGGTAGTCCGACTCCACCCACACATGTGCTTTAATGGTGGAGATGCAGAGAAAGCAGAGGGAAACCTGCTGGTGATTACTGGAACTACAAAGTGCTGCACAGCGCCATCAGCAGGTGAAGTGAGAAAACGGCAAGATTTTTACCAGCCCCAATATTTCCAATTGAGAGTTAAACAGTCTTTGTGTAGAATGTATTTCCATCGTTCCAAGATGTTCCGTAATGGCAGTAAGTGCCAATGTAGCTAGCGGTCCGGGCTTAGAGGAGGCGCTGCAGGGGATGGAGTTTATCTCAGGACACATTTCTCACACTCAGCCTGTGATCATCTCCACATCCCTCCACCCGCTGTGTGCGATACAAACAAGAGAGGAGGAACGTGGAATAACAACAGGACCAAAGATCGATAGAGAGACAGCAGCAGAAACCTGTTTGTTACCAATATCTACTATCAATCAGCCTGCAATATCTATCTATCTATCTATCTATCTATCTATCTATCTATCTATCTATCTATCTATCTATCTATCTATCTATCTATCTATCTATCTATCTATCTATCTATCTATCTATCTATCTATCTATCTATCTATCCTTTATTTGCCAGGTCTCTCTGTGTACAGATATCGGGTGATGGAGAGAAGTGTCTGGCCTGATAAGCACATTGTTTCATTATGAGGAATGACGTTTTTTTCCTCCAATCTCATTCAATAAATGGGGTGACGCGTGTTTCTCTGCGGACTCTTCCGCTCTCCCTGTACAGAACATTATTAAACTGGTCATGTAATAGATTGGAGTGAAGTCAGGGTGGGTGGTCTCAGAGGGGGGAGCTGCCCCCCCCCCCCCCCCATGTGTGCAGAGTATTACATCTGATGACCCTCCATCGCTCCGCTCTCAGGGGATTATTTAGAAGAAAGGATATTCGGAAGAAGCAGGGAACGTTGGGTTTGTGATATTCACCAAGCTCACCCTCACCGAGGGTGACTTTTTTATTGTGACTTCTAGTAGATTCTGTATGCAGGATCATTGTATCCCCCTACAAATGTGTATGTGGCTGTCTGGGGACAACTTTAAAGAGAACCTGTCATCTTACAATATATATATATATATATATATATATATATATATATATATATCCCTTACAGTGGACCTGAATCAAGATATATTTTTCATATTCAGTGCTAAATAATGTGCCAGTGTAACACCAGGTATTTATCACCTCTCAGAGATCACAGGACTCCCCCTGACAATGCCTTCATCTGCTTTTCAGAGATGGTGGGAACCCCTCATATTGGGCACTGCAGGTGTACAGACCCGGGAACTCAGCACAGGGATGGTGGGAACCCCTCATAATGGGTACAGCGGGTGTACAGACCTGAGAACTCAGCACAGGGATGGTGGGAACCCCTCATAATGGGCACTGCAGGTGTACAGACCCGGAAACTCAGCACAAGGATGGTGGGAACCCTTCATAATGGGCACAGCTGGTGTACAGACCCAAGAACTTAGCACAGGGATATCAGCAAACTCTCCTGCACTCACCATACACTGAAAAACCTGTTGTGGGTGGAGTGATGCTTTAAGCTCTACTATGAAGAAGAACCCTTCATTTTTTTTTCAGCTGACACAATTTTCCGGAAATACCCCGATGGCCAAAATCGAGAATTTCCATCATTGTCTGTAATGGTTCAGAGATATTATTGTCGCTCCCTATTAAACCCACCGCAGATCTCGGCGTGGCTCCTGCTCCCTCATTATACCAGCAAGATAGTGCACCCCGCAGCAACATCTAATAGAATCATCCGCCGCTCACCCCATGGGGTCTGTCAGCGCAGATTAATCTTCAGGCTGATGAAGGCATCATTGGCAAGAGGTCGTTCCCCCTCAGTGCAGGGTGACGTACGTAGAAAACATGGCTGTGTAATAAGACATCCCACTATAAAACTCTTACCAAGAACGAGCCCAGACCGGTGGAAAGGCAACACAGGAGTGGCCGCCAACCACCCTAGATTCCAGAAACAACTTCCTACATTGTCCCTGGAAATATGCTCTCTGGCGTTCAACCTCCGGCACTTCCAACTTTCACCTGGAGCCCTGGCGCTCTCCTGATTAATGCCACCGGCAATCGGAAGACAGCCAGGGCTGGCGCTACTACTAGGCAAACTAGGCAGCCACCTAGGGAGCACTGCTGCCCGGCCACTGGTGTTTCCACTTCCTTTATCTGCAGCAACTAAGTCTCAGCATCAGCAGGCAGCCACCGCTCTATCCGTACATAGTGTCAGAGGTGCAGTGGCAGCGGACTGTCTGTGTCCCGACTCCCGAATGAATGAAAGCAAGCAAAAACTGTCATCCCCTGCGCGCCTCTGATCAGTCATCGGTGACCTGTGATTGCTGTCCGTGACCACAGCCAGCAAGCTCTGCCCAAACAATCCTGGCCCTGCCCCCCCCCCCGTCATAGACGCCGCTCATCTTCCTGGCCTGTCCTAAACAATGCCGGCAGCGTCACTCAAGTGCTATAGCGCCTGGCTGCGGCGCTCCGGGCTTGGTGATGGGTGGAGCCTGCCTGGAGGAGGCACCAAGGCATGCAGAGTTTAAAATGTATTAATTAAAAATTCCTCGCACACGCACTTGCAGGGTCGCGTCATCGGATGGATGATAGTGAGTGAAACACTGTCACTGTCTGAGATTGCATCATCGCATTTAAATGTATTTGGTGTATAAAGACTGATGATGATCTGTCTATGTACCGAGGGGGGGCCCCCCTCCCCCCTGGTAGGCTGCATTGATGGGTGCTGGTGAGGCTGCATTCGATGGGTGCTGGTGAGGCTGCATTGATGGGTGCTGGTGAGGCTGAATTGATGGGTGCTGGTGAGGCTGCATTGATGGTTGCTGTTAGGCAGCATTTATGGGTGCTGGTGAGGCTGCATTTGATGGGCGCTGGTAGGCTGCATTGATGGGCACTGGTGAGGCTGCATTTGATGGGTGCTGGTGAGGCTGCATTGATGGGCGCTGGTAGGCTGCATTAGATTGGTGCTGGTGAGGCTGCAATTGATGGGCGCTGGTGAGGCTGCAATTGCTGGTAAGGCTGCATTTGATGGGTGCTGGTGAGGCTGCATTGATGGGTGCTGGTGAGGCTGCACTGATGGGCGCTGGTAGGCTGCATTTGATGGGTGCTGGTGATGCTGCAATTGAGGGGCGCTGGTGAGGCTGCAATTGCTGGTGAGGCTGGATTTGATGGGTGCTGGTGAGGCTGCATTGATGGGTGCTGGTGAGGCTGCAATTGCTGGTGAGGCTGCAATTGATGGGTGCTGATGAGGCTGCATTTATGGGTGCTGGTGAGACTGCATTTATGGGTGCTGGTGAGGCTGCATTCGATGGGTGCTGGTGAGGCTGCATTGATGGTTGCTGGTGAGGCTGCATTGATGGGTGCTGGTAGGCTGCATTGATGGGCACTGGTGAGGCTGCATTTGATGGGTGCTGGTGAGGCTGCATTGATGGGCGCTGGTAGGCTGCATTAGATGGGTGCTGGTGAGGCTGCAATTGATGGGCGCTGGTGAGGCTGCAATTGCTGGTAAGGCTGCATTTGATGGGTGCTGGTGAGGCTGCATTGATGGGTCCTGGTGAGGCTGCACTGATAGGCGCTGGTAGGCTGCATTTGATGGGTGCTGGTGATGCTGCAATTGAGGGGCGCTGGTGAGGCTGCAATTGCTGGTGAGGCTGGATTTGATGGGTGCTGGTGAGGCTGCATTGATGGGTGCTGGTGAGGCTGCATTTGCTGGTGAGGCTGCAATTGATGGGTGCTGATGAGGCTGCATTTATGGGTGCTGGTGAGACTACATTTATGGGTGCTGGTGGGGCTGCATTCAATGGGTGCTGGTGAGGCTGCATTGATGGGTGCTGGTAAGGCTGCATTGATGGGTGCTGGTGAGGCTGCATTTAAGGGTGCTGGTAGGCAGCATTGATGGACACTGGTTGTTGGTAGTGTATGTATGTTCTAAAAGCAAGTGAACCCTCGTATGATATCCTGATTAGAGTGTTCCCCAAAAACCCATTCAGATCTGGAGATCATTCCGACAAGAAATTATGACACACACAAGGCATGCAATTCAGAATGATCCAATCTTTTACTTCCGCATTTTCCCTTATATAACCAACATGACATCACAACAAAAGTCCAACCCCTTCATTAATATATGCTAAATTTACAGACATACAGACATATAACTAACCAAAAATAGAACATAATTTCTTCATACAGAAACTGTCAACAAGAAAGAACTTCATGCGTCATTTCGGGGAAATCATACCATTTACAAGAATTTGAAACTAACTTTTGATAGACGTCACATATACATATTATTCTAAGATGGATACATATTTTTATAGCTAAAATGGTGGACAGCAAGCTAAAATATCCCTACAATCCCCTCTTTGATCATAAACGTATGATCTCACTTCCTTATCATGGTGGTATTCTCAGCCTACTTCTGATGATACATACTGAGATAAGTTTTATTGGGAGATGAGGGATCTAAAATGCAAGTGGCTCTATTATTAAGGCACATAATAAGCTTATACACAAAGTAAAGGAAAAGGAAAAAGAACACAATAATGATTAAAATTATGGCAATATCCCTTATCCAGGAGAATATCCCTCCAAATCCAAAATTAACATTTCCAAAAGGACTCCAGGTCTGGGCTATGTTGCGAGCCTCTTTTTGCAGCTTGGCCACCTCTTTTCTATGCTGAGCTATCACATCATAATAGTCTGGTACCTCTATACTGGTATTGTGTACCCAAGTACAACATTCGTAATCCTCAGTCATTTCACATAATCCTATAAGGGCTAAACTCATGCTTTCAATGGCTAAGTCATGCAATTCTAGTTGTTTTCTAATAGCCCTAGTTTCAACATTAAGTTTAGAAATGTCATCAGAATTTTTTCCATCATCTTATCAATAATTCCTAAATAATTATTCAACCTTTTCATCAAAACTATTCCCCATCCTGCCCAGGAAGGGAACCATGCCCAGGCCATATCCTTTTCAAGGAATAACTCTCTCTTGTTACGATGTTTTAATGGATACCTTGGGTGTATGCTAGCTTCAAGTAAATGACTCCCATCACTATCACCTATCACCCCCATTATGGGCACCAGTGAGGCCAGGTAACACCAGCCTCCACGCTGTCTCCCTCCTTAAAGAGGTGAGTAGCTTCCTGTGAAGAAAAAAGAGAGGTGCGAGCAACATTTCTTTGACTGTATCCAATATTTCAACCAGTTTTCTTACATATTCTTCCTGTATTAAGTCTAAATCTTCCTTTTCTACCATTAAAGGTGCTCTGGCCTATGGGGGTGGGGAAAAATCTACTCATCAAAACTTAAAAAAAAAACCTGGCCCCTGGACGCATGGATTCCAGTGGGGTTGCTTTTTCTTTTCTTTTTTTTCTTTAGAAGCACGTGATTAGAGCCTGAGGCTCTAATTGGCTTTAAAAAAAAAAAGGGGGGGTGGGCATGGGGCGCAGAGCCCACCCAGTTGTGTGACAATAGCAAATCAATATTCACTTTTGTCTTCCTGATTCTCCTCCCAGCCAGCCGGGAAGCAGGTCCTGAGACCCGATTGGCCGAGAGGAGAAGCGATCCTATTGGCCGCCGAGGAGGAGACGCAGGGCAAGCGGCCGTAAAGCCAAAGGGGGAGGAGACGGCGCTGTGAAGCCGCCGCCCACCGCCCGGAGGAAGCGCTGCCCGCGACCTAGATGGGGTGAGTGCCGGCTAATGACCGACCAGCGGTGCGGGTAACCCCCCCCCAAAAAAAAATTAGAGCACCAGCCCCCCACTGGGTGTATTTGTTTTGAATTTTATTTATTCTTTTAAGGTATTTTTTTTTTTTTTTGCCCTTTTTTTTTCTGTTGGTTTGTTTCCATGGTGGTAATGTATTATAGTCGGATTTGAAAAAAAAGCTGTTCTCCACTTCACCCGAGAAAACAAAAGAGCTCTACACAGCATGGTCTCTACCATACTTTATTCTGGTCCCCGGAGCTGGCAATGCCGTGTTATAGGAAAATATTTTGGAAGGATATCAAATATTTAGAAAGATGTGTAGTATCCTCTCATTGATATGACCGGTGGTGTACCTGGGTGGGCACATACCGCGGACACACGGAGGAGAGCTGGGAGAAGCGGGCATGTTTGACGGACAAGCTTTGTAATTGTAGCGGGCATATTTACAGGCTGCTGACGAGCACATGTCAGAGCGGATGAGGGATGAGGGTCTGGGGGGACAGGAGAAGACTCAGGAGCCGCTGAGAGGAGGAGAACCAACATCTGTCTGCGAGTGCAGGGAGGTGTGAAGGATCAGACAGTTGGGGAGATGGCAGAATTCAGGGGGCACATAGAGCGGGGCGGAGGGCACCTACCAGATCAGACCAGGGACAGAACGGTGGGGGGGGGGTGGAGAACAGCTGCAGTGTAAATGTGAATTATAATAGAACAGAGTACCTCTGGCAGGCCTGTAGAATTATTATTATTATTATTATTATACAGGATTTATACAGTGCCAACAGTTTGCACAGCACTTTCCAAAATAGAAGGAGTCGGTATGGTTACAATGCAATCCAAGAGGGATCAGAGGGCCCTGATCATGAGAGCTTACAATCTAAAAGGTTACACAGGACTGCAGCCTAGGACTAAGCTCTCTTTAAAGAGGAAGTAAAGTCCTCCTCTTTTAATTGTACCTACAGGTAAGCCTATAGTAAGGCTTATCTGTAGGTGATGTAAATATCTCCTAAACTTGCACCGTTTAGGAGATATTCACTCTATACGCTGCCGCCCGACCTCATCGGCGCATGCGCACTGAAGGAATGGCCCACTCGTGCGGTTTCTTCAGGACCCGTGCCGTGACCGGCGGCACCCGCGTGCGTGCACAGGAGTGACGTCATCATGGCTCCGGCCAATCACAGTAACTCCAGGAAAGATGTCGGCCGTGGGAGCGGAGCACGGGTGGCACTGCAGGGCATCCTTCTGAGGTAAGTATTTCATAATGAGCTAGTGTGTGATGCATGCTAGCTCATTATGCCTTTGTCTTGCAGTTGCAGGTTTTTATTTTTGTTTTGTTTTTTTATTTTTTGTTTTTCAGAGGTTTACAACCTCTTTAAAGCTGAAGATCAAGGAGTACCAGACCGCACCTGCACTGAGGGGGAGGCACTGTGCCCCCCACACATTGCAAAAGATAGGAAACATTGTTTGGTTCTCTAACTTTGCTGTAGCTGCAATCGTCTGCTTTTGTGATGGGGAAGAGATTGGGTGCAGTTCTGCTGGGGGGGGGGGGGGGTTCCTGTTTCCAGGAGGAGGAGGACTGTCTTGGCCACTGCTAAAGCCAATTACAGTCCTGCTAGCCCCGCCCACCATCTGGAGGAAGATGACATGATTGGTTGCCACTACCAGTCTCAGAAAGAAGGGATTTCACTGTGATTGAGAAAACCCCAATCAGGTGACAGTTTGCGGAATTACTATTGAGCTTCTGGGAACTTTGTTGAAATTATTCCTGAACCTTTGCGTCCCTTACTACTGAACCCCGGCACTCTGTGTCCCTTTAAGCCACAGCCAGTATTCAGGGCAATGAAAATCACACCAAACCACTTTTTCTCAGCTGCCGGGGCCCAACTTATGATCCCGCACACAGGCCCACTGCTATCAGAAAATACCCCTGACCTGAGCTCATCATTGTGCATCCATTCCAGATGCTTGTATGTGACATCCCATACATCCCATACATCACATACATCCCATACATCACACACATCACATACATCACACACATCACATACATCACACACATCACATACATCACACACATCACATACATCACATACATCACATACATCCCATACAGCACATACATCCCATACATCACATACATCCCATACATCACCTACATCACCTACATCCCATACACCCCATACATCACACACATTACACACATCCCATACATCCCAAACATCCCATACATCCCATACATCCCATACATCACACACATTACACACATCCCATACATCCCATACATCCCATACATCCCATACATCACATACATCCCATACATCCCATAAATCCCATATATCACGTGGGCTGGATGTGAGAGGTGGATCAGCAGGATGAGTGTGCCAGGACAGGTAGATGTGTCTCATCTCTGCTTCCTTTCACCATTCTGCATATCATAGATGAGAAGAGGGTACAGCGGTGGGGCAGATGTGCAGGGAGGTACAGTGGTGGAAGAGATGAGAAGGGGGTTCAGCAGTGGGACAGAAGAGCAGGGGGAATAGGGAAGTGGGGCAGATGTGAAAGGAGGTGTATTGGTGGGGCAGATGAGCAGGGGGTTACAGTGGTGGGGCAGGAGAGCAGTTGGGTACAGAGGTGAGACAGATGTGCAGGAAGTACAATGGTGGGGCAGATGAGAAAGTATGTTACAGTGGTGCGGCAGATGAGTTCAGTGGTGAGACAGAAGAGCATGGGGATATGGCGGTGGAGCAGATGTGCAGGGAGGTACAGTGGTGGGGCAGATGAGAAAAGGGGTACATTTATGGGACAGAAGAGCAGGGGGTTAGAGTGGTGGGGCAGATGTACAGGAGGTACAGTGGTGGGAGGGATAACAAGGGGTTCAGCGGTGGGACAGAAAAGCAGGGGTTATAGTGGTGGGAAAGATGAGCGGGGGGGGCTCAGTGTTGGAGCAGAGGAGCAGGGGGGTAGAGAGGTGGGGCAGATGTGCAGAGGAGAAAGGAGGTACATCGGTGGAACACATGAACAGGGGGTTACAGTGGTGGGGCAGAAGAGCAGATAAGTTCAGTGTTAGGACAGATGAGAAGATGGTTCAGTGGTGGGGCAGATGTGCAGGAGGTTACAGTGGTGGGTACATTGGTGGGGCAGATGAGCAGGGGGGTTACAGTGGTGGGGCAGATGTGCAGGGTAGTACAGTGGTGGGGCAGATATACAGGGGGTTACAGTGGTGGGGCAGATTTGCAGGGTAGTACAGAGGTGGGGCAGATATGCAGGGGGTACAGAGGTGGGGCAGATATGCAGGGGGTACAGTGGTGGGGTAGATGAGCAGGTGGGACAGTGATCTGAGGTGTGAGAGTGCAGGATGTTAATTTCTCACTACTAAAGTAGTTTACAGCATTTAGTTTATAAAAAAATCCTTTTCGTGATTGAGAGTGTGAAGTTGAAAATGTTTTTGTTATAAATTCGTCACTCTCAGTTTCTTTGAAAACATTTTTCTGAACAAGGTTGCCTCCCCCTGTCCTATCTGAGCAATGTTTATAAACAGTGTTACTTTATATCCCTCTATCTCCCGTCTGAAAAATGTTCATAAACAATGTTGCTTTGTTTCTCTGTATCTTATGTGTTTATAAACACTGTATCAGACAGCCTGTTTTTTTTTTCTTTTGGGCAGCAGCAACAGTACCAGTTTATCTTTGATGAAGAGGACCACTTCTTGCTATGGTGCCCCAAGTACTCAGCAGTAAGAGCCCTTTCACATGGGGGCGGTAGCGGTAAAGCGCCGCTATTCAGGCGGGAGCGGGGCGCTTTTAACCCCCTAGAAGGTGTTAAAAAGAGGTTAAAAGCACCCGTGTAGCGCCGCTGCCGAATCGCTGTGCAGGTGCTTTGGCAGCGCTGCCCATGCATTCCAATGGGCAAGGGCGGTGGAGGAGCGGTGTATACAGCGCTCGCAAACCACCCCAAAGATGCTGCTTGCAGGACTTTTTTTTAACCTCCTGCAAGAACACCGGCCAGTGTGAAAGCGCTCGGGCTTTCACGCTGGGACTTCAGATGAAGCATTTTTCAGGCGCTTTACATGCGCTATTTTTAGAGCTAAAGCGCCTAAAAAACGCCCCCATGTGAAAGGGGTCTAAGGGACAATCCCTTCCCGAGACTCTCTGCTCTCATCCAGGATTTCACTGCTATAGAAGAAGAAACTCCACTTTCTACTGGAGGAAGAGGAGCCAATGGTTACAACAGCGACACAATATGTTACAGCATGTCACAGACTGAGAGAGGGACATGAGAAATCCTCTACTTGGACTCAACCACTATTCTCCTTTTATGTTATCACTTAAAACTGATAACAATTCTGGACCCCCTACTAACTTTATATCATCTTCCACCCCTGATCTAGGAAACTCGATAGATTGATAAATAGATGGATGAAAGAAGACAGGGGAGGAAGAGAAGGAAGGTGGTGGAAAAAGAAGAGACAGACAAGAGAACCCAAGAGAAGCGGCTCATAAATGTAAATAAAGCAATGTGAACTGCTTGCCGTGTCTGATTGGTTCTGGATGATGTAGAGAGGGTGATAAGGAGCTCTGCGGACATCTGGAGGTTCTTGTTATCAGACGGAGAGATTTCCCAACTTGTTGCTAAGAAGCAGAGGAAAGGACCAGTGGATGGAAAGATGGAAGGAGGGAAGAGAACAAACAAGGAAGGAAAGGGGGTAGAAAGGTGAAAAAAAGGAAGGAGGGAGGTATAGAAGGGAAGAAGGAAAGAGGAAGAACGAGAGAGGAGGGAATGGTGGGTGGATAGAAGAATAGAGTAAGGCAGGGAGGAAGGAAGAATGATAGAAAAGGAAGAAGGAGAAAAAAAAGAAATAAACAGGAGGATGGATGGAAGGGAGGATGAAAAGGAAGGAAAATAGTAGGGTGAGAAAAAGGTTTAGTAAGGTGTGAGGAGGGAAGAGCGGTGGAGATGTCTGGCGGGGGGAAGAGGAGCGGCAGATGGAAAGGAAAGAGGAAGAAAGAGAGAGAGGAGGGAAGGATGGATGGATGAAAGAATGGAGTAAGGGAAGGAGGAAGGAAGAAAGATAGAAAAGTCAGAAGAAAGGGAGGGAAAAAAGAAAGGAAAGAGGAAGAAAGAAAGAGAGGAGGGAAGGATGGGTGGATAGAAGAACAGACTAAGGGAGGGAGGAAGAATGATAGAAAAGTCAGAAGGATGGAAGGATGAAGGAGAAAGAAGGAAGAAAGTAAGGGTAGCTGGGAGTAATGCCGCGTACACACGAGCGGACTTTACAGCAGACTTTGCCCGGCGGACTTTTCGACGGACTTTCCGACGGACTTTCTGAACGAACGGACTTGCCTACACACAATCCACCAAAGTCCGTTGAATTCGTGCGTGATGACGCACGACCGGACTAAAACAAGGAAGTTCATAGCCAGTAGCCAATAGCTGCCCTAGCGTCGGCTTTTTGTCCGTCGGACTAGCATACAGACGAGCGGACTTTTCGACCGGACTCGAGTCCGTCGGATAGATTTGAAACATGTTTTATTTCTAGGTCTGTCAGACTTTTGAGAGAAGAAAGTCCGCTGGAGCCCACACACATCGAATTGTCCGACGAAATCCCGTCTGCCGTAAAGTCCGACCGTGTGTACGCGGCATAAGAGAGAAAAAGAAAGAAAGATGGAAGGAATGGAGGGAGAAGAGAAGAAAGAACTGGAGGATGGAAGGAAGGAAGGAAAATAGGAGGGCGAATGAAAAGTTTGGGAAAGTGTGGAGAGGGAAGAGCAATGGAGATGTCTGGCAGGGAAGAGAAGCGGCAGATGGAAAGGAAAGAGGAAGAAAGAGAGAGGAGGGAAGGATGGGTGGATAGAGTAAGGGAGGGAGGAAGGAAGAATAAAAGTCAGAAGGATGGAAGGAAGAAGGAAGAAAGTAAGGGTAGCTGGGAGGAAGAAGGAAGGAAGGAAGGAAGGAAGGAAGGAAGGAAGGAAGGAAGGAAGGAAGGAAGGAAGGAAGGAAGGAAGGAAGGAAGGAAGGAAGGAAGGAAGATAGTAGGGTGAATGAAAAGTTTGGGAAAGTGTGGAGAGGGAAGAGCGATGGAGATGTCTGGCAGGGAAGAGAAGTGACAGATGGAAAGAAAAGAGGAAGAAAGAGAGAGGAGGGAAGGATGGGTGGATAGAGTAAGGGAGGAAGGAAGGAAGAATAATAAAGTCAGAAGGATGGAAGGAAGAAGGAGAAAGAAGGAAGAAAGTAAGGGTAGCTGGGAAGAAGGAAGGAAGGAAGGAAGGAAGGAAGGAAGGAAGGAAGGAAGGAAGGAAGGAAGGAAGGAAGGAAGGAAGGAAAAGAAAGTTTGGTAAGGTGTGGAGAGGGAAGAGCGATGGAGATGTCTGTCAGGGAAGAGAAGCGGCAGATGGAAAGGAAAGAGGAAGAAAGAGAGAGGAGGGAAGGATGGGTGGATAGAGTAAGGGAGGGAGGAAGGAAGAATAAAAGTCAGAAGGATGGAAGGAAGAAGGAAGAAAGTAAGGGTAGCTGGGAGGAAGAAGGAAGGAAGGAAGGAAGGAAGGAAGGAAGGAAGGAAGGAAGGAAGGAAGGAAGGAAGGAAGGAAGGAAGGAAGGAAGGAAGGAAGGAAGATAGTAGGGTGAATGAAAAGTTTGGGAAAGTGTGGAGAGGGAAGAGCGATGGAGATGTCTGGCAGGGAAGAGAAGTGACAGATGGAAAGAAAAGAGGAAGAAAGAGAGAGGAGGGAAGGATGGGTGGATAGAGTAAGGGAGGAAGGAAGGAAGAATAATAAAGTCAGAAGGATGGAAGGAAGAAGGAGAAAGAAGGAAGAAAGTAAGGGTAGCTGGGAGGAAGAAGGAAGGAAGGAAGGAAGGAAGGAAGGAAGGAAGGAAGGAAGGAAGGAAGGAAGGAAGGAAGGAAGGAAGGAAGGAAGGAAGGAAAAAGAAAGTTTGGTAAGGTGTGGAGAGGGAAGAGCGATGGAGATGTCTGGCAGGGAAGAGAAGCGGCAGATGGAAAGGAAAGAGGAAGAAAGAGAGAGGAGGGAAGGATGGGTGGATAGAGTAAGGGAGGAAGGAAGGAAGAATAATAAAGTCAGAAGGATGGAAGGAAGACGGAGAAAGAAGGAAGAAAGTAAGGGAAGCTGGGAGGAAGAAGGAAGGAAGGAAGGAAGGAAGGAAGGAAGGAAGGAAGGAAGGAAGGAAGGAAGGAAGGAAGGAAGGAAGGAAGGAAGGAAGGAAGGAAGGAAGGAAGTTTGGTAAGGTGTGGAGAGGGAAGAGCGATGGAGATGTCTGGCGGGGGAAGTGGAGCGGCAGATGGAAGTGGCTGTAATTACCTCTCTCAGATATTAAATGATCATCACTGGAAGGTACACAAAACAGACCATACTGCGAACATTAAACCTCCATTTCACTAATCGTCATCGCACTGCCATGGGAGAGATGAATGAGGAGGAATGGTATCGGTGTGGAGGAGTGACATGTGCTGTATACATGTGGCTATGGATGGAGCAATGAAGGTTTCTCTATGGAGGACATGGACATTGTGACAACCATCCCACTACAGACAGAGCTGTTCAGCTGCAGCCATCATCATCTTGTTACATTGCATCTAAAAACAGAACATATATTTGTTACGGATTAGAGCCTCTGCCATGTTTTCATTGCCACCTGTGTCCCCGCTGGTTTATCCTATCCTAGTGACAGTTATATCATGGAGTACACATATAGGAATGATTCATACCAAACAATAAGGAACATCGCAACCACAACGAGTTATTATTATATTCTATGTAGCTAAGAACCAGGAGAGGTCAACCATCATGAATTTAACAAAAAAATAAAAAGAAAACAAAAATCCCATTCACATGGGTGCTCTGGCCCATAGAGTATGAATGAATGGTTTGTTTTATGCAGCCTCCTGTTACTCTATGGAGGGGCGGCAGCTGCATGAACACAGCCTCAGGTCCTAATTGGACAGCTGTGCAGGTGAGCAGCCCCCTGGGTTTGGGGGAGCCATACACCTGCACCCACACACCAGTCAGGCCGGGTTCACACTATTGCGAATTGGATTTGGGATTATTGCGGATTCCCCCACATCCAATTCACAATAGCAGGAGAATGTGACTGGATCTCTATGGAGCCGGTTCACATATCTCCAATGCAGCTCCGGTGCAAATTTGCATAGGAGCCCTTTGAGTCTTTTGGTCCATTTCAGGTCCGAATTCAGCCCACAATTTGGGCTGAAATAGGACCTGAAATGGTGAACCAGGACGCACAGAACCCCCTACTGTGAGCCGCATCGGCATGCAGTGTGAACCCAGCCTTAACTCAGAACCTGAGCCTGTGTTCGTACAGCTGCTCCATCCCCATAGGCTGCAGTGGCGGATGGTGTTTTTTGTTTTGTTTTTTGCCGGTTGGTCAGGTCACCAACACCCCCAACCCTCCCACCCCGCGGTCGGTCAGTTGGTCATCCAGCCCCACACTTACCCCATCTAGTTCATGGGCGGGCAGCGCTCCTACGGGCGGCCAGCAGCAGCTTCCATTGCGTCTCCCCCTCCTCTGCATCACAGCGGCTTCCGCCGCGTGTCTCCTCCCTCCTCCTGCTCCTAGGCGTCCAATAGGATCACCTGTCCTTTCAGCCAATCAGATGACGGGTCTCAGGACCCGCTTCCTGATTGGCCGGGAGGAGAATCATTGTAACAATAGCGAATATGCATTTGCTATTGTCACGCAACTGGGTGGGCTCACTGTGCCCCAAGCCCACTTTTTTTTTTTAAGCCCATTAGAACCTCAGGCTCTAATCACATGCTGAAAAAAACCCCATTGGAATCCATGCGTCCGGTGCCCCGCATGTAGATTAGGGGGCCAGATGGGGGATAGGGGGCGGCGCCCCTGCACCTCTAATGGACGAGCGGCTACTGATAGTCTGTCTGCACACAGCTCCAGGTGGCACCAGCCACATAAACAAACTGCTGATTCACACTGTACAGGCCCCATAATTTCTAATAGCAGCTCCCAGACTGAGGTGGAAGGGGGTCCAGTCAGCAGTGGAGTCGGGAAGGGGGGCTGGGGGGGCTGGAGCCCCGAATGGGTCCCCGAAAAGCCCTGGGTCTCAGGCATGCACAATTGTATTGCTGCATCACATAGCTGGTTCCGCCTTCTGGAGCCTGCAGCGCCTATGATGGACGTCCCACTGGTCCAATGGCAGGACCACGGGGCATGTGACGTCCATCATAGGTGCTGCAGGCTCCAGAGGGCGGGAATTACGATGCGGCCGCTGCGAGACATCACTGTGAGATCCCCGATCCCAGTTCGGGCGGGCGGCTCTCCTCTCCTCCTCTGGCTGCCTGCTGTGATGATGATGGGTGCACCGCACACCACGGCTGAGCTGAGCTGCTGCTGCAGGACACATGAAGTCTGTCTCCTGGTTAGGTAGGTCAGTGAATGTCAGGTAGGTAGGTCAGTGAATGTCAAGTAGGTAGGTCAGTGTATGTCAGGTACGTAGGTCAGTGTATGTCAGGTAGGTCAGTGTGTGTCAGGTAGGTCAGTGTGTGTCAGGTAGGTCAGTGTGTGCCAGGTAGGTAGGTCAGTGTATGTCAGGTAGGTAGGTCAGTGTATGTCAGGTAGGTAGGTCAGTGTATGTCAGGTAGGTCAGTGTATGGTAGCAGCTCAGTGTATGTCAGGTACGTAGGTCAGTGTATGTCAGGTAGGTAGGTTAGTGTATGTATGTCAGGTAGGTCAGGGTGTGTATGTCAGGTAGGTCAGTGTGTGTATGTCAGTAGGTCAGTGTATGTCAGGTAGGTAGGTCAGTGTATATCAGGTCAGTGTATGTATGTCAGGTAGGTAGGTCAGTGTATATCAGGTCAGTGTATGTATGTCAGGTAGGTAGGTCAGTGGGTCAGGCAGGTAAGTCAGGCAGCAACCAGCAAGTGAGCTTACCCCCCGCCACACAACCCCACCGTCCAAAAAACCCTGCGCCACTACCGCCCCCACCGTGCCGACCTTGGACTTTGGGATGAAGCCCCTGGTCTTTTTGCCACCTAGAAACGCCCCTGCCGGTCAGGTAAGCTGTATGGGGGTCCCATGATTTTTAACAGCAGCCCTGTGTCCATGTCATGGTAATTGTCAGGAGAGCAGAGGTTCAGTCTGGCACCATTATGACACGCAGAGGACAAGTGTCTATACAGACACTCAATTTCAAATGTACGCACATTTACCTGGCAATTAAAGCCACAGGACAGCACAGGAAGGCTTAGAAAGGCTTGCAGCACTTATAAAACACTAATGGCTCATACTGTGGGTGCGTCTGACACACACACGTCGTGTTCTTCGTTAGCAGTCTGGTTTTTTTTTTTTCTCCTATCAGCGAGGTCGTTCTCAAGCTGCGGAATATATTTCATTGATGCAGCAAGCTTAAACAGATTTTCTAATTAAGAACAGAGCCTGACTGTCAGAGCAATTAAGCAGAAAATGGTGTCCTTCATCTGCTATCAGACAGAATGCATCCTCTGAAACAATAATAATAAATTTTTCCCACAATGAAACATATTTCTGACAATTCGAAACTGAGGGAGGAACTCCGCAGAACGCGTAAGGAAGACTCGGCACTGCCCCCTACTGCTGTGTGTACGAACTGACTTCTAAAGCTATAGAGAAGCCCAAAACTTATCGCATTCCTTTTATATAGCTCTGACAGATACTGCAGTGTTGTACAAAGAACACTGAAACCAGTCACATCAGTCTCTGGACCAAAGGAGCTTACACTCTAAGTTCCCCCTCACAGTCACACACTATTATCATTAGATGTAGCACCCTGATGTTTAGGCAGGGTTGCTGCTAAATTTACCTGCTAGGTATAGCTACCTTGGCTCATTGTTAGGGATCAATTGATTCCACCCTAATTCTGGAATTGCTGCACTTCTCTCTTCTGCCACTAGGTGGCCGGGTACCTGGTGGCATTAGATAAGACAAGGGCAAAGCAAGGACAGATTAGGAGTATATGGGGTATCTCAGCCAATGGGTAGGGTTTTTCTTGGATTCCTTGGCCTGCTGGGAGAACCTATATATTTGGGTGAGGTCAGGTGATCTATGTTCTGTACCACATGGACGGCTGTATAGGTGGACATGTGTCATACGCCCCGGGCTGCTAGGCCGGAGATTGGGCCTATCCGAGGGGCATCTGGCTGCTAGGCTGTCTGAGGGCCTATCCAGAAGCAAGAGAGCAGACTAGGGTTGGGATTTTTAAGAAACAAAATTTACACTCTTAGGATCCTTTCACACTGAGACGGTTTGCAGGCGCTATTGTGCTAATAATAGCGCCTGCAAACCGACCCAAAAGTGCCGCTGCTTTGATTCCAGTGTGAAAGCCCCGAGGGCTTTCACACCAGAGCGGTGCGCTAGCAGGACGGTAAAAAAAGTCCTGCTAGCAGCATCTTCAGAGCGGTGAAGGAGCGGAGTGTATACCGCTCCTTTACCGCTCCTGCCCATTGAAATCTGCAGAGGCGCTTTACGGTGGTTTTTAACCCTTTCTTGGCCGCTAGCAGGGGGTAAAACCACCCCGCTAGCGGCCGAATACCGACGGTAAAGCACTGCTTACAATAGCGGCGCTTTACCGCCGCCCCAGTGTGAAAGGGTCCTAATGTCCCACCACAGTCACACACTATTATTATACATTTACATAGCTCTGACATATACCGCAGTGCTGTACAGAGGATACTAAGTCAGTCACATCAGTCTCTGTACCAGAGGAGCTTACAATCTAATGCCCCAAACATTCACACACTATTATTACACAATTATATAGCGCTAACATATACCATAGTGATGTACAGAGAAAACTAAGCCAGCCACCATACCTCCCAACCATCCCGAATCGCCTGTAAAAGTCTCGTCGTGGGAGGTCTGTCCCGCGTCCCGGCACCTTCATTCCGGGATAATACAATGGCCCGGAATTGCCCCCTTGGCCGATCTGATGCTGCCGCATCGCCGCTGTCCCTTACTGCCCGCTGTACTTCTGGCTGGTTGCTAGGCACAGCCGCCTGGCATCTAGCAACCAGTGACGTCACGATGAGGAGGAGAGCGGAGCCCCAGCATTCAAAACGAGCCAGTGGAGGATTCCTCCTCCTTGTGGCTAAGCTCCAGCTCAGCCCCCGACTCCGCCCCCGACTCCGGGTCTTCCCTGAAGGCTGTTCCTGCCGCTGGAAGAAAGGTAGGAGAAATGCACCCTGCAGTGCCCTGAGGATGCTCATGGTCACGCTGCTTCCTCCCATACATTGCCCCCCTCCAGTCATGCTGCACAGTCCCCCCATACTGCCCCCCACTACTCCCCCTCCCATTATAATGCCCTCCACTGCCACCCCTTCCATTTACATTAAACTGTCATTTACTGCCCCTCTTCCATTATACTGCCCTCCACTACCACCCCCTCCCATCATACTGCCCCCCTCCCATCATACTGCCCTCCACTGGCACTCCTCCCATCATACTGCCCTCCACTACCACCTCTCCCATAATACTGCACTCCACTGCCACCCCTCTCATCATACTGCACTCCACTGCCACCCCCTCCCATCATACTGCCCTCTACTGCCACCCCCTCTCATCATACTGCCCTCCACCCCATCATACTGCCCTCCACTGCCACTCCTCCCATCATACTGCCCTCCACTACCACCTCTCCCATAATACTGCACTCCACTGCCACCCCTCTCATCATACTGCACTCCACTGCCACCCCCTCCCATCATACTGCCCTCCACTGCCACCCCCTCTCATCATACTGCCCTCCACCCCATCATACTGCCCTCCACTGCCACTCCTCCCATCATACTGCCCTCCACTACCACCTCTCCCATAATACTGCACTCCACTGCCACCCCTCTCAACATACTGCACTCCACTGCCACCCCTCCCATCATACTGCCCTCCACCCCATCATACTGCCCTCCACTGCCACACCCTGCCACAAACTATAAAAAATACAATTGTAAAATATAAGACCCCTTTCACACTGGAGCATTTTGCATGCACTATAGCGTTAAAAATAACGCCTGCAAATCGCCCTAAAACAGCTGCTCCATTCACTCCAGTGTGAAAGCCCGAGGGCTTTCACACTGGAGCGGTGCGCTGGCAGGGCGTCAGAAAAAGTCCTGCCAGCAGCTTCTTTGGAGCGATGAAGGAGTGGTGAACTCACTGCTCCTCCACCGCTGTTCCCCATTGAAATCAATGGGGCAGTGCTGCGGTTTAACCCCTTTTCGGCCGCTGGCGGGGCGGTTTTAACCGCCCCGCTAGCGGCCGAATAGCGCATCTAAGACGATGGTAAAGCGGCACTAAAAAGAGCGCCGCTTTACCGCTGACGCCGGTGGTGGCACAGTGTGAAAGGGGTCTAATGGTAAAAAAAAAAAACTACTGATCCCGTCAACTGCCCTACTGATTATGTCCACTGCTCTACTGGCCATGTGTACTGCTCTACTGACCATGTCCACTGCCCTATTCTCCATGTCCACTGCCCTATTCTCCATGTCCACTGCTCTACTGACTACATACACTGCTCTACTGACCACGTCCACTGCCCTACTGAGCACGTCCACTGCCCTACTGACTGACACCATTCACAATCCACACTGACACTACTGGCGGAACTACCAGCAAAGGTTGCACTTGCGACTGGGCCCTGGCCTTTTGCCACCATGGCAGGGCCCAAGACTGCAGGACTGCACAACATGTGAAAGGGATCCACTGTGGGACCATAAGCGGTGGTGGGATCAGTGGGAAGGGCTCTGGGCTCTGAGGGAATGGCCCAGGCTGGAGATCGGGGGGCCCTTCATGGTTTCTTACACCAGGGCCCTGAAGGTTCTAATTATGCCTCTGCTGCACCCTGTATATAGTTCATCTCAGAACCCTGCACCCTGTATATAGCTCATCCTAGAACCCTGCACCCTGTATATAGCTCATCCCAGAACGCTGCACACTGTATATAGCTCATCCCAGAACCCTGCACCCTGTATATAGCTCATCCCAGAACCCTGCACCCTGTATATAGCTCATCCCAGAACGCTGCACCCTGTGCATAGCTCATCCCAGAACCCTGCCAAAGCGAGAAGTCAGAACAAGCCAGGAAATCAGGAAGCCAGAGATCAGCATAGTCGGAGGCAGCAGACAGGATCAGGAACCAGAGGGGACATCAGCCAGGCAAGTCTTTAACGGGAACACAGCAGAGAGTCTCCAGATATGTTTGACCAAAGTGAAGGCACGGAAGAAATGAACAAGGCAGTTTAAATAGCCAGAGGGGGCTGGCTGTAGGCTGGACTGACGAGCAGGAGATGATCAACAGGTGAGCCACTGTGGAACGAAGAGTACTGACAATTTACCGACACCTGAGCACAGAGAAGGAAGGGCTGAGAGTCCTGACATTTTATTACAACATCCAAGATGGCGGAGACCAGGAACCGTCCTGGGAGGGTTTCAGCTTCCCACCTTTTTAACCACGCGTTTTGCTGCATTTTTAACACATTTTGATGCACGTAAAATAGCTCAACTGCTTGCTGCGGTTGGGGCATAATTAATAATGAATGGCATCGCAGGCGCACGCTTTTGGACGCATTCATGTGTGGCAAGGTCTCCGGCCTGCTTCAGTCTAATGAGAACCTCCAGGGCCAGAGATAGCTGACATCCTTCTGTATATGGTGGGTTGTGAGGCATTGTGGGTGCAAAGTGGATACAGTTATCGGGCGCCAGACACTTCTTGAATGGAAAAGAGATGTTTATTTCTCTTACAAATTTTTATGGGGGGAAAGAAAGTTAGGGTGAGGACACCCTTGAGTAGTTGCAAGTTCAATTAGCAGACTCTGAGACTTCAATAGGACAGCCATGCAGGGAAAGGCCTCCAGCAAGACGCCACATCTGCACATGCAGGAATGCTGTCTCCTATGGCAACAGTCTTTAACAGTTCCTAACACAAGCGTAACAGTTCTTTTGCCTTCTCTACAACTTCTCCTTCTAGTTCTTCAGCACACTCACATCCCGGTATCTCACTAGACCCACTGATTCACTGCCACGGAATTGAGCTCCTGCAATCTTCACGGTGGTATCTTCCTCAAGCGTCACCTCCACCTCTCTGCTGGGTCCCTAGCTTGGCACTCCAGATACTTCTCAAGCGTCACCCCACTGGACTGCTTGGTCCCTGGCTTGACACACAAGGCTGCTCTGCAAGTGTCACCTCCGCTGGCTGGGTCCCTGGCTTGATCACCGCCTGAAGTTTCCCAATTCTCCACCGTGCCCACTCGGTGAGAATACTGCTCTGGTACTTGCTTCAGTTACTCACTGTGGTCCCTGGTAATAAGGCGGATAGCCCCTTAGTGGCGACAGCTTTCCCTCTACCTCCGACCACTGACAGGTTCTCCGGCCGGCAGAACCATCAACTCTGGTTGGACTGCAAGCCGCAATCCCAACCCTGCGCTGCTCTCTTGCTTCTAGATGGCCCCTCAGACAGCCTAGCAGATGTGCCCGGGATAGGCCCAATCTCCGGCCTAGCAGCCTGGGCAATACGACACGCATCCACCCAGACTGCTGTCCAGGTGGCACAGAACATAGATCACCTGACTCCACCCGAATATATAGGCCCTCCCAGCAGGCCAAGGGATTCAAGAAAACCCCTGCCCATTGGCTGAGATACTCCATATACCCATAACCTGACCTTATGTTGCCCTTCTCGTATCTAGTACCACCAAGTACCGGGCCACCTAGTGGTAGAAGAGAAAAGTGCAACAAGGTCAAACTTAGGGAAAAATCAATAGATCTCCAACAATCATCCAGGACAACTACTCCTGGCAAGTAAATTTGTGAGGAGCATCCTTGACTAAACTTCAAGGTGCTACACATGGAATGTATGAAAAAACTTGCATCGAGCCTGTGGTGCCATTCATTCTTAAAGGAACTTTCAGATGTGAACGGAGTCTTGGTGCTACTTGCAACCATTGTCCTGGATTCACTACCTACACTAAGGACTCGTTCACACTAGCGGTTGGAGGGTGGTAAAACCCCAGTGCCTTTACTGCCCTCCCAAACTGTTACCCCCGTTCTTGGCAGGGGTAGCGGCTGGGGGTGTATACATGCTGCAGCTGTGATGCTTCAGAGCAGGAATTATACCCCCTGTCGCTTTCCTCAGGGGTTCCCCACCCCCCCAGCTGGACGTGACCCATTAGAGTGAATGGGGCTACTCTACAAACACCCCTCAATTGTGTGCATTGTATGCATGCTATTGCGGCAATCAAGGGGTTAAAGCAAGCAGGGAGGAAGCAATACATGGCCTCTTCACCATGTGTCAAATGCTTTTGGCAGGTGTAGCCCCCAGCCAAGCACGACCCATTCAAGTGAATGGGGCCACTCAACAAACGCCACGCAACTGTGTGCATTGTATGGCTGCTATTGCTGCAATCAAGGGGTTAAAGCAGGTGGTAAGGAGGCAATATAACGCCTCCTCACCGCCTGTCCAATGCTGTCTGAAGAGCGATCTGAATGCACAACTGAGCCTAAGTGTCACAGAACTGGTGCAACGATGCAGCCAGCAATTTCTGACCTCTTGTCCTACGTACGTTGTCCAGGTCGATGATTTCCAAGTGTCCAAGTGTCAACCTTAAAAAAAATAATTAATTTATAGTCGCCATTTTTCATGCTGATCACAACTTTGCTGCTTTTGGATAAGGCAGAAGCAGCATTTTTTTTTCCTGTCTTTGCATAGCACCAACCTATAAAGGAGCGCAGGGTGCACAGAAGCATTTGGTAATGCGCCTCCCTTCTTCTCACAAGTGGTGACATCCTTATTATTCCGACTGCCCAATCTGCACAGGAATCTCATCTGTCTCGGCGGCGAGGATCTGAGCGCCTCGGGTTAATCAGTCGCTTCGCTTTCAATGGCTTAAAAATAAACCGCGTTACATCTCGGTGGTGCTAAGTAAGTCGGATCCCGCTCCGCTCGTCAAGACGTCAAAGTGAATGAAAAGCGCTGAAAGTTTTTCTGGATCTGTCAGTCCTAATTAGTCCGGGAGAAGCCGTTAACTTCGTCTAAACGCCCCGGCGCCAGAAATATCTTTGGTGAAAGATGACGAAAATCTCATGAAAGTGACAGGCCGAAAAAAGAATCCGAAACTCGTGGCGGAGGCAGCAGACGGGTCAGATTTGCTGGGAGATGTAAAAAAAAAACGACTGTTATATGTTTATTTATTTAATTTATTTCAGGTACTTATATAGCGCCATCAATTTACGCAGCGCTTTACATATTTATTATACTAGGGCTCAAAACTTCAAGTCCTGAGCTACTAGCCAGGCCTTAAGGGTTACTCGCCACCAGTTGCCCCACCCAACCCCTTCTCTGCCCCGCCCCTAATGCTGCCCCTAAACACGCCCTCGTAAATTATCTCATGAAATTACACTTAAATGTTTTATGCAGAATTAAGTTATAACAATAAATATTAATAGCAACTTTATCAGTGTCCATCAGTGCAGCCTGATCAGTGCCCATCAATGCAGCCTCACCAGTGCCCATCAATGCAGCCTCACCAGTGCCCATCAATGCAGCTTCACCTGTGCCATCAATGCAGCCTCATCTGTGCCCATCCATGTGTATTATAACTGTACTGTCTGCCCTCATGTTGTAAAGCGCTGCGCAAACTGTTGGCACTATATAAATCCTGTATAATATAATAATAATAATCATTGCAGCCTCTCCTGTGCCCTCAGTGCTGCCTCACCAGTGCCCATCTATGCAGCCTCACCTGTGCCCATCAATTCAGCCTCACTTGTGCTCATCAATGCAGCCTCACCTGTGCCCATCAATTTGTATTGTAACTGTACTGTCTGCCCTCATGTTGTAAACTGTCAAACTGTCGGCGCTATATAAATCCTGTATAATATAATAATAATAATCAATGCAGCCTCACCTGTGTCCATCAAGGCAGCCTCACCTGTGCCTATCAATGCAGCTTCACCTGTGCCCATCAATGCAGCCTCACCTGCAGTCTCACTTGTGCCCATGTAAAGCGCTTCGCAAACTGTTTGCGCTATATAAATCCTGTATAATATAATAATAATCAATTCAGCCTCACCTGTGCCCATCAATGTGTATTGTAACTGTACTGTCTCCCCCCCCATGTTGTAAAAGCGCTGTGCAATCTGTTGGCGCTATAAAAATCTTGTATAATAGTAATAATCAATGCAGCCTCACCTGTGCCTATCAATGCAGCCTCACCAGTGCCTATCAATGCAGCCTCACCAGCGCAGGGGAAGAGAGAGGAGAGGAAGAGGAGAGTCGGCTGGATCATCACAGAGTGGGGAACGTTGCTATAACAGATTTCATATGAATTGCCCAGTGTTCCCGGCGCCCGCCATCACACATAGTCCCGCCTCCTGGCCCAGGTCCTATGGTACATGTGTTCTGTCTATCAAAGTACCCGGGCCAGGAGGCTGGACTGTGTGTGACGGCGAGCGCTGGAAACACTGGACAATTCAAATGAAAGCTGTTACAGCGTTGTTCTCCGCTCTGTCATGATCTGGCTGACTCTCCTCCCCTGGGTGTTTTTTTACTAGTAATGGCGGTGATAAGTGATTTTTAGCGGGTCTACGACGTCTATTCTGCGGCGGACAGATCGGACACTTTTGACACTTTTTTGGGACCATTGACATAGCTAAAAATAGCCACTGATTACTGTATAAATGTCACTGACAGGGAAGGGGTTAAAACTATGGGGGTGAACAAGGGGTTAAGTGTTCCCTGGGGAGGTGTTTCTAACTGTGGGGGCAGTGTAGTGACTGGAGGAGGAGACAGATTGCTGTTCCTGATCACTAGAAACAGACTATCTGTCTATCTTCCCCTGACAGAACGGCATCTGTCTGTTTACATTGACAGATCCCTGTTCTGTCTCTCTCAGGAGCGATCGCGGGCGGCCGGTGGACATCGCAGGCACTGGCCACGCGCACCGGCTCCGGCGTCATACCCCCGGCACACGCGCGCCCCCTAGTGGTCTTAAAGCAGCCGACGTACCATGACGGCGATTCGCCCAGGAGAGCCAACCTACTGCAGTAAAACTGTGGCGGCTGGTTTTTAAGCGGTTAAAGAATGTAAAAAAATATATTTTTTTTAATAAATATTTACATACGGTCACCAATCAAGGGGTTGAACATGAATATCAAGTACAAATTTTAAGAACTACAACCATATTTGTACACAGTGCTCTAAATAAAAAGTAAATTTTTTATATTTTGTTGAGAATTCATTACTGGCAATGACTGCCTAAAGTCTGGAATCCATGGACATTACCAAAGACTGGGTTTCCTCCTTTCTGATGCTTTGCCAGGCTCTAACTACAGCTGTCTTCAGTTCTTTGTTTGTGGCTCTTTCTGCCTTTAGTTTTGCCTTTAGAAAGCGAAATGCTTAAATGGGTCAAGATCAGGTGATTGACTCGGCCATTGCAGAATATTCCACTTCTTTTCCTTTAAAAGCTCCTGGGTTGCTTTTGCAGTGTGTTTTGGATCATTATCCACCTGTACTGTGAAGCGCCGTCCAATCAACTTTGCTGCATTTGGCTGAATCTGGGCTGACAGTATATCTCTAAACACTTCAGAATTCATCCGGTTGCTTCTGTCTTCTGTCACATCATCAATAACCACCAATGACCCAGTGCCACTGGAAGCCATGCATGCCCATGTCATCACACTGCAAGCTCCATCATGTGACCACAGATGATGTTGTGTGCTTTGGATCATGAGCTGTTCCAAGCCTTCTCCACACTTTTTTCTTCCCGTCATTCTGTTACAGATTAATCTTAGTTTCATCCGTCCAAAGAATGCTTTTCCAGAACTGCTCTGGCTTTTTTAGATGTTTTTTGTGACAAAGTCTAATCTGGCTTTTCTATTCTTCAGGCTTATGAATGGTTTGCACCTTGTGGTGAACCCTCTGCATTTGCTCTCGTGAAGTCTTCTTTTGATTGTAGACTTTGACAATGATACACACACCTCCTGGAGAGTGTCCTTCACTTGTCTGGATGTTGTGAATGGGTTTTTCTTTACCATAGAGAGGATCCTGCGATCATCCACCACTGTTGTCTTCCGTGGATGTCCAGGGCTTTTTATATTACCAGTGTGTTCTTTCCTCAGAATGTACCAAACTGTTGATTTGACCACTCCTAATGTTGCTGCTATATCTCTGATAGATTTGTTACCTTTTTGAAGCCTTATAATGACCTGTTTCACTCTCACTTGAATTGGCAGCTCCTTTGAACACACGATGTAGGTTCACAGCAATAGATTCCAAATGCAAATACCACACTTAGAACCAACTCCAGACCTTTTACCTGCTTAATTGATGAAGAAATAAAGGAGTGGCCCACACCTGGCCATGAAACAGTTTTTGATTTAATTGTCCAATTACTTTTGGGCCCTTGAAAAAAAGGGGGGGGGGGCTATTCTTAAGATTTGTATGTACATACCCTCAAATTAAACCTGTGAGTGTGTTCTTTAACCCATATCCATTATATAACTATAGCTTCAATATGTTTTGGTAAATACCTGATAAAAACTAAAATTGTGCCTGTGTCCAAATATATATGGACCTGTATGTGAGTGTGTGTGTGTGTGTGTGTGTGTGTGTGTGTGTGTGTGTGTGTGTGTGTGTATATATATATCTATATATCTATATATATATAGATATAGATATATATATATATAGATATATATCTATCTATATACATATATATATATAGATAGATATATATCTATCTATATACATATATCTATCTATCTATCTATCTATCTATCTATCTATCTATCTATCTATCTATCTATCTATATACATACACATCTATATCTATATCTATATCTCTATATATCTATATATAGTGTGTGTGTCAGGGGCGGATCCAGGGGGGGGGCAACAGGGCAATTGCACCCCCCGAGAAAATATTGAAGACTGAGGCTGAGCGCGCCCCGGGTAACCAGATCTGCGGCCATTCTAAGCATGAATTAAGGCTTAGAAACCTCGGGACTGCACTCTCCGCCCCCTGTACCTCCCCCTGCAGTTTTTCAGCCTCTCTCCTGCAGGCTGCTGCTTGAGTGGGCGGGATGGGGAGGTGCCTTTTCCCGAGATCACGCTCGTCTGGAAGAGGGAGATGTGTGCAGCTGCTGAGCAGAGAGAGCCATGTGAAAGTTCCTGGAGGTGAGCTCTGCTGCCAGCACCACATTGTGGATTTGTTTACAGGCACCTCTATGCTGAGTCTGCTGAGTTACTGCAGCTTAGCTTAGCATAGAGGTGCTGTTAGATGACAAATGAGATCGTCATCTTCTTTTCATGACAAGTGAGAAATTGTACTCATTAAAAGATTATGACTGCCCCCTGGTGTATGCCCTCCTGATCCCCCCCATCCCCCCCAGTGTATCTGTGTATGCCCTCCTGATTCCCCCCCCCAGTGTATCTGTGTATGCCCTCCTGATCCCCCCCATCCCCCCCAGTGTATCTGTGTATGCCCTCCTGATTCCCCCCCCAGTGTATCTGTGTATGCCCTCCTGATCCCCCCCATCCCCCCCAGTGTATCTGTGTATGCCCTCCTGATTCCCCCTCCCCCAGTGTATCTGTGTATGCCCTCCTGATTCCCCCCCCCCAGTGTATCTGTGTATGCCCTCCTGATTCCCCCCCCCCCAGTGTATCTGTGTATGCCCTCCTGATTTCCCCCCCCAGTGTATCTGTGTATGCCCTCCTGATTCCCCCCCCCCCAGTGTATCTGTGTATGCCCTCCTGATTCCCCCCCCCCCAGTGTATCTGTGTATGCCCTCCTGATTCCCCCCCCCCCAGTGTATCTGTGTATGCCCTCCTGATTCCCCCCCCCCCAGTGTATCTGTGTATGCCCTCCTGATTCCCCCCCCCCCAGTGTATCTGTGTATGCCCTCCTGATTCCCCCCCCCCAGTGTATCTGTGTATGCCCTCCTGATTCCCCCCCCCCAGTGTATCTGTGTATGCCCTCCTGATTCCCCCCCCCCCAGTGTATCTGTGTATGCCCTCCTGATTCCCCCCCCCCCAGTGTATCTGTGTATGCCCTCCTGATTCCCCCCCCCAGTGTATCAGTGTATGCCCTCCTGATCCCCCCCCAGTGTATCTGTGTATGCCCCCCTAATTCCCCCCCCCCCAGTGTATCTGTGTATGCCCTCCTGATCCCCCCCCCCCAGTGTATCAGTGTATGCCCTCCTGATCCCCCCCCAGTGTATCTGTGTATGCCCTCCTGATTCCCCCCCCCCCCCCAGTGTATCTGTGTATGCCCTCCTGATCCCCCCCCCCCCCAGTGTATCAGTGTATGCCCTCCTGATCCCCCCCCAGTGTATCTGTGTATGCCCCCCTAATTCCCCCCCCAGTGTATCTGTGTATGCCCTCCTGATCCCCCCCCAGTGTATCTGTGTACGCCCCCCTGATTCTCCCCCCCAGTGTATCAGTGTATGCCCTCCTGATCCCCCCCCCAGTGTATATGTGTATACCCTCCT